>CM047812.1:65699732-66047674 GCA_026214975.1 Gentiana macrophylla
AAAACCAAGTAAGAGCTAGAATGATCAAAAAGCATGGAAGGAATACTTCGTGAAGGCCTCAAGCAGGTAGTTTCAGGTGTAAAGGTCCGAGAATCTGACCGAAAGTGAAATTCGTATGAAAATCGAGCCATGACTTTAAACTTAGAACTGCTTTTATCCTTAGATAGACTCGAGTCCAAATAAAAAGTAACCCGAGGAGGAACGAGCTTTTTCATTCTACCGCATCTGGGCGGCCAAACCTCATGGATGGCGGGATGGTTTTTTTACTGCAACTACTTATACTTTAGGCAAAGTTGTGTTTGATTCAAGAAAATACAAAAAGGGATGGAAAAACAGATAAGGGCGTGAGTTATTCAAGTAGTAATTGTTAAGGATTCAATAAAAGGTAGGCCAGATCAAGGCCCTAATAAATCTGTGTAAAAGATTCTCTCACTGCTCGAGGCCACCTTCACAATTGCGAGCATACCTTGCACCTGCATCCCCAGTTTGAACACACATTCCCAGTGACTCCACCTGCAAGCACGTGTCGCCAAGCGCCAAGCATTTGAGAAATCTCGTGCAATCAAATACTCACGCCCCATCCACCTTTTCCACTATCCCACATTTTCCTCCTTTTCCAACACCCCTATTACTCCTAGCACCTCAATCCCATAACCACCACCCTCAATCACCCACCACCATAACTCCTTACTGCCTTCCCGCCCAACTCTTCCACATTCTACTCACTCCTCCTATTTAAACCACCATTTTCACAACCATTTTCATCACTTCAATTCACCTAAACCTCCACATTTCTTCTTCCTTTTTTCTTGAAAATTCGCCACCACATCATCACCATTCCTTCTATTTCCACCACTAAATTAGCTGTTACATGACCCTACTTAGCCACAAAAAGCACAACAAACGTTACCCAAAATGTCATTGCTGGCTATTATTGTCAGTGTTCGGCAACTGGCCCTTTTATATTCCTTTAAAATTTAACATATAGGCTCCTAACAAAATTGCAAAACATGTACTACGATTGTGGAACTCAATCAAACCAACAAACACTACCTAATCATGTTCCTAATTTTCCTAAAATTTCTCAAAATTGTGACTCACCTTCAGAGGTTACAGTTTGATTTTCAAAGAAATAGTCCTCACATGTATATCACCCTCCTAGTTTCTATGGAAAACAAAGGCAACAGTGACAGTAGAAGACCTGTGAAACAGGATGTACAAGGAGATACTATTTTATTAATAGTGGCCCTCAATTGATTCGGGTTCACGCCAATACGAAGTCCATTCCTTGGGCACTCTACCTGAATACATGCAAATCGCTTGTAGGAGAGAGGCATTGACTATAATTATAATGGTGAGCTATTACCTCACATTCTTCAACACTAATGGATTGTTGGCTAAGGTGATTTAGGTTCTCGCATTGTTCAATTTCACAATCGTCCGAGAGTTCTATGCGTGTACAGGCGAGCAACCCACCGTGATATTATGTGTTTGTCCTTAGAAGGTGTAAAACTATAGTAGTCAAGGCGCTGTGAATGACTATAGCGGGAGTTTCAAAAACTTTTCTTATATTTATATGCTTTGGGCGCCGGATAAGTCCATTCTTTAAATGTTGGTTCAAAGTAGATTATTTAATCACAGATAGTGAGATGCAAAGAAATAAAGTGCTATAAAGTAAATTTACCGAAAGTAAATAGATACAAAGTGTTTATATGGTTCAGTGGTGTATAGTCTCTTAATCCACTCTTCTACTATGTATGATTGAGTGAATTCACTATTGTTTTCACAAATACAGAGTACGATTGTCCTTTTCACACAAGCTTACAATCGGCAAGACTATCACTCCTGGCTTTTAAAGCCTCAAATGACTACTTAATATCATCGCCATTGAGAAAAATCTTTCAACAGCTATCACTAAAAGGTTGCAACTCCTTCTCGATTCCTCCGATTCAATTGTTTCTGGCTTGATGTGGGGAATTGAATTCGTTGTGATTTGTTGATCAATACTTCGAGCTTGATATGGAATTGAAGTTCCGATTGCCGAGTTGATCTTGGGGATATTCCCTTCAAGTACGTAGATAAGGTTTTGCACTTGATGTTGTTTCTCGCTTTTTTCTTATCGATTCAATTGTTATTTTCTCTTATGTCAATGCCTTCTATTTATAGCCTTGACAATCCTTGATATGAATTTCCTCTGCTGGCTATTTAATGTGGAGAATAATCCTTGATTTAATTACATGATTTTAATTGTATTCTCCTTGATTTTTGTGATCGGATTTTTCTTCAAACGCTTATCGTAAAATCCATCTTTGATCCTCAATTGATCGTGCATTTAATGCTTGATCTTTATCATTTGAAAATCGAATGAGTAAAGTTTATCGATCGGACTGCTCTAACGGTGAAGTGATCCTTTTGACTTTGGCCGCTTAGATCTTCCTTCACTCGCTTTGTCTTTACTTCACTGATAGCCGCCCACTCGCGCCTATCGCTTGTTATTTTTTGATCTTTCAAGTACTTCTTGTACTTCATCGAACCTTGATTTGGGTGAGACTGTACACCATATTTTTCAATGTATTTCATCATTTGAATTATAACTTAGACTTATCCAAGGTCATCACGGACTTGGTTATAAGTCTCCATAATAATGTCTTCTTGCTTCTCTACTCGGTACTTTTGGTTGGCTTTACCCCTCGAATATCTCGTTTAACTTTGCCATCCTACCAACTAGTGCAATACTTTGTCTGACTCAACTTATTCAACATTTCAGACTCTAAGTAAAGACTTATACAGAATTTAACTAATTCCAGGTTTGCTATAATAAATGGTATGGCCATCATCAAAACATAAGAAAATGTTCCTAAAAATTTCCTTTTGATGATACCAAACCCTCATAAGCCCGGAACATAAGTATACCAAATTTTTCATAATAATCAACATAATAAAACTCAAATTTCATTCATCCATTCAGGGCAATAAGATATTGCATCTTTTTCAAAACAAATCAAAGGCATGTAATTAATTTTCACAATATCTATTAGAGGGCTACTTTTCTTTTCTTCAAACTTGATGCCCTAGCCTTGATCCCCTTGCCCATGTCTCAATTGGCTTTCCTTTATTTCCACTGAGAGCTTGTGCTTGCAAACTTCCTCCCTTTTGCTTCACTCAAATATTTCTTTCCAAAATTTGTTGGTCGCCTTGTATTCTTGGAGAGGCCAAATCTTTCTCAAGAATTTTGTTTGTGGCTCCGCTGACATTGAGTAGGATGTTGAGTTTCTTTCCGAGTAATCCATAATTTCATCCAGACGGTGAAGTTGTTGTGTGTGAGCATTCAATGTATCCACCGTGAGGTTTGAGATTTTCTATCAATCTTGTCACACAAGAAACTCAAGATTTGTTTGGACATGATAGGGATGAGATGTTGTAGGTTGCAAAGTAAGTCTTGTCTTCCATTACCATATCTTGAACCTTAATGTGATTGATGAGGGCCCAATTTTGTGATTTTGCATAAGGTTGCATCACTCCTTAATGCAATTTTCAGATTTTGTATGCCGTTGTAATCGCTCTCCATGTCCATAATCGGGGTTGAATGTCCAGATTGAACATTCTATCCAATCATCTTTCTGCCAGCCGATGCATCACCTCATCTTCTTCATTTCTCGCGGGGCAAATGCATCACCCGCTCTTTCTTCCTTTTTCTCTTCTTTTTTCCGTTTTATCTTCTTCAAGAATCTCATTGTCGAGAGAGATTGGTGATGTTCACTTGCAAATTCCTTGTCCTTGTGACAACTATTTTGCTTCGCATGTGCCGGATCCATACATCCTTCTCGCTTGTGTTCCCCTGATCAATGTTGCAGGTGTTGTTGCGTTGGTTGAGTGAGTTTGATCACCGGCTCACTCGGCCGCTTGTCAACTTTGTTGTGGCTTCTGCGTATCGTAGATGAAATGAAATAAAGTGCTATAAAGTAAATTGTTGAAAGTAAATGTATACAAGGGTTTAAGTGGTTCTGTGATGGTGTAGTCCCTTAATCCACTCTTCTACTATGATGATTGGAGGAATTCACTATTCTTTCATAGATACAAGAGTACGATTGTCCTTTGCTACACAAGCTTCAAAATCTGGCAAGACTATCACCCCTGGCTTTAAAAGCTTCAGCTGACTCGCCTCTATCATCGCCATCGAGAACAAATCTTTCACATGCTTATCACAAAGTTTGCAACTCCTTCTCAGATTCCTCCGATTCAATTGTCTCGCTTGATGTGGGAATTGAATTCATGATTTGTTGATCAATCTCAGAGCTTGATATGGAATTGAAGTTCGATTGTTGAGTTGATCTCTAGATATTCCCTTTAAGTATGATATGATTTGCACTTTGATGTTGAGCCGCTTTTTATCGATTCAATCGTATTTTTCTTCCAGACATGTCTTCTATTTATAGCCTTGACAATCCTTGATTTGAATTTCCGTCAGGCTATTTTATGTGGAGAATAATCTTGATTTAATTCTTGATTTCCCTTAATTGCATTCTCCTTGATTTTTGTGATCGGATTTTTCTTCAAACGCTTATCAAAAATCACCCTTGATCCT
Source organism: Gentiana macrophylla (assembly GCA_026214975.1). Lineage (NCBI taxonomy): Eukaryota > Viridiplantae > Streptophyta > Magnoliopsida > Gentianales > Gentianaceae > Gentiana > Gentiana macrophylla. The sequence continues at coordinate 65,704,318 of CM047812.1, forward strand.
CAATTGATTGTGCATTTAATGCTTGATCTTCATCATTTGAAAATCGAATGAGTAAAGTTTATTGGACCACCCCTAACGGTGAGGTGATCCTTTTGACTTTGCTGCTTAGATCTTCCTTCAACGCTTTGTCTTTACTTCACCGATAGTCGCTCACTCGCTCGCGGTTTATCGCTTGTTGTTTTTTTGATCTTTCTGTACTTTTTGTACTTCATCGAACCTTGATTTGGGTGAGAGATCAGCAGTACACCATATTTTTCAATGTGTTTCATCATTTGAATTATAATTTAGACTTATCCAAGGTCATCACAGCATATCCTTGGTTATAAGTCGCATAATTATGTCTTCTCGCTTCTCATCGGGTACTTGGTCGGGCTTCACTCGCCAATATCCGCTTTTACTTTGCCATCCTACCAACTAGTACAATACTTTTCTCGACTCAACTTATTCAACATGTCGACTCTAAGTAAAGACTTATACAGAGAATTTAACTAATTTCAAAGCTTGCTATAACAAATTAGTATGGCCATTATCAAAACATAATAAAATGTTCCTAACGATTTCCAATTTTGATGATACTCAACCTCATGCTTCCTCGAACATAAGTATACCAAATTTTTCATAATAATCAATGTAATAAAACTAAAATTTTATTCATCCATTCAAGGGCAATAAGATATTGCATCTTTTTCAAAACAAATCAAAGGCATGTAATTAATTTTCGGACAATATCTATTAGAGGGCTACTTTTCTTTTCTTCAAACCTCGATGCCCTAGCCTTTGATCCCCTTGTCCATGTCTCATGGGCTTTCATTCTTTCACCGGAGCTTTCAGCTTGCAACTCCTTCCCTTTTGGCATCATAAAATCTTTTCTTCCAAAATTTTGTTGGTCGCTCGTGATTCTTGGAGAGGGCCAAATCTTTCCTCAAGATTTTTGTTTGTGGCTCAAAGGACATTGAGTAGGATGTTGAGTTTCTTTCCAGAGTAATCCATAATTTCATCCGTATGTGAAGTTGTTGTGTGTGAGCATTCAATGTATCCACCAGAGGTTTGAGATTTTCATCAATCTTGTCAAGAAGAAACTCAAGATTTGTTTGGACATGATAGGGATTTAGATGTTCAGAGGTTGCAAAGTAAGTCTTGTCTCTCCATTACCTCATCTTGAACCTTAATGTGGATCGAATGATACAACCTAAACTCGTAGGATCGTTGATTAAAGCACAAGAAACGATTCAAATTTTGAAAAGTATATTTTATGGCTTTTGAATATATATAACTAAAATAATAAAAGGATATGTAAATACTCTATCTCGTAATATTTACTACGGTGATCCCATCTTAGAACACCAACCAATTACCCTATCTCCGGATAATCGAAAGAACCCAATCACCGGAAGTTCTTGAAATAAAACAAATTTTTTTAATTCTAAAAGTCGCCCCTCTTACGATTCACCCAACAATCGTAATAAATAGGCAAATACACGCTTTAATTTAGCTGAATGGCGCCTAATTTGGGCTATTAAATATATTATTAATTCTACTAATTTTACTAATTAAAAGCCCACATGGTCGATTATTAAAATAAAAGAAATAAATGTCCATAAAATAAAATGAAATAAGCAAAGCATCTTGGGCCTTTTGTTATTGGATCTCCTCTTGAATTGGCTACATCATTTAGTAATCCAAGTCATCTCATTTAATACACAGCCACTAATGATTTTGCATTACATCGCCAATATAAACCCAAAGACAACAAACCTGATCAAGTCGAACTAAGTCGATCAAATATTTTGATAATACTAAAAATTATCCTTGTATTTTCGGACTGTTTGCCGTGTGTTTCATCTTGAATCCATCTGCGATTCAAGATTGATTTTGGTTGAGTAGATTAAGTCCGGAATCCCACTTGAGCCTGGATTGCGATCCCGGTTTGTTTCTCGTTCCAACCTTCCGCTTTCTCAACCCGAACTTGTGTGGTTCGACATCGTAGTTCACGATTTACTTTTTCTTTCAACTTGCTATTTTAATCGTGTTTTAAATTAGAACTTGTTATAAAAAGTAAGTGAGGGTTGTATATTGTCTCGTTGTGTTAATCCTTTGAAAAGAATCGTGATCGAATCTCTAGTGATCTGTGTCACCGCTGTGGTTAAGATTCTTTCAAGACAAAGTGTGATCTAAAGGATTAACAAGTCGTAATCCGCTTAATCCACTCAGATCTTTATTTCTCAATATTCAAAGAGCATTGTATTTGTAACCATCCAACTATAAAGGAAAAAGCTAAGTGTGTGTGGTGGTTTATATGATACACCTAGATTGTAATGATCTAGGTAAAACCAAGATAAAAATTTTGATTTGCTCTGTGAATGAAACCAATTTAGAAACATCACCTAATTAAGTATTCAATTCTGATTTGATAAATTTTCTTAAATGTTGATAACTCGCGGTGAATCACATATCTATAACTACTTTAAGTAATCCATCTTGCTGTATATTAATATTGAATTATGCTATTAAGAAAAGTAGATTCACGGTTGTATTGAACACCTTAAGTCATACTTGTTGAACTTATAAAGATTAAGTCAACCTTTCATAAAAGTTGTCTGCTTTCACAGCCCATTTGTATTGATATCTTCAAAGGATTTTATTTATATGTATAAATCAAGTGACTAAATATTTAGTCTAAATGTCATAACAATCTTCCATACATCTTGGGAATTGCAGATCTGCATATCTGCTATTCGGTGTATTGATTTCATCTAAGAAATTGATGTTTGCATAACTATCTAATTAAAAGGGGTTTTAATCTTAATCAAATCATTTGATAAAAAGTCTACTTGAGCAGGAATTAGCTTTGATTATAAAGTCTGTGATTTGTTCAACACTTTATTGATCACTTAAGGTTAGAAGTAATATATAACTTGATCATCTAGTGCCTTAGAACAACACGCTAACCCGTTAGTTCTTCCGCCTAATTTGGTCTAATAAATTTTCCTAAGTAGTTGGAACTCCGTGAGGTAATTAAAGTCCTTAATAAAGTTTGAAAAAGGTTCAAGTAAAATTTAAAAGGGTATATATCCTATTCACCCCTCTAGGATATATTATTGCAATATATACGATCCAAATGTGGATGGTGGTCAAACTATGACAACCATACACCGCACCTCCAAAAGGTTGCAATGAGGATTCTTTCTTTGACATCAAGCTCTTCCGGTTGTGAAAGAAATTGGAGTGTCTTTGAAGGGGTAAAGTCTTCTCTAGTCTTCTCTTCTATAAAAGTATTCTTGAATTGAATTTCATCTTATGTCATAGCGTGATATCGATTTTTTAGTGTTTAATTTTATTTTTGTAGATACACACAAAGAAGAGAAATAGACTAGATACCAACCGAATGAACAAGCTAGTCTATGTTCAATTCAATTCAAGATTGTTGGCTAAGAAGAAGAAGTGGAAGGACAAAATTGATGTGCTTCTAGCATCAAGTGCTGAAAATGCACAATCTTGGATAGTTGGAATAGATGATGATGATGAGGAGGTCACACCCGGTTCGGACCTTACATGGGAAATGGTGAGTGAAGCATCCGGAGCAAATGAAGAATTGCAACCAAGAAGGAGTGCCCGCAATACGGTCCATACGGAAGTAAGAGAGCTTGATGAAGATGATTTTGTGTCTGATGCCACGGAGGATGGTACCGATGATCATTAAGACATTGACTTTGACTTTGAGTCGGACAAAGAGCGTGATGTTTTTGGAGTAGGAGACTTGGGGATTAATGAGGATGAGATTGAAGATTGAACTCGAGAGTCTCGAGTGTTGACAACTTGACATTGATTTCTGACTTTGTGCTTTGGATAGTCGCTTTACTCTTTTGACACGCTTTTACTTAGATTTTTATGTTTTATGATCATAGGATGTAAGATTTATACGGGACATGAATTATTATTAAAAACAAAAACCGCATGGGCGCCTCTAAGAGCACACCGACTTCGCTTACCGAGTTTTAGAACATTGGTGATAACTACCAAACCCGTGAATCAAATCCTCCCAAAAATGAACGACTATTGAGAAAATCTTGTAGATTTGGATGAAGCTTTGTTGAAGGATTGGCCGAAAACCAAAAAAGGTGGCGGTTTCAGTCGCTGAACTCGAAATCCACCAGTAAATATAGATCTAACCGAATAAGCCGAGAAAAAGTCGATTTCCGTAACGGCTTAATTGATGATGTCAAAATTATCATTTTGTTTTAGCGTGTGTTTGTATGGTGGATATCCGCTATAAAAAGTGTATTAAAGTGGTGTTTTCCGTGGTGTCGCGGTCTGTAGATTCCGTGCAGGTTTGAATAAGAGAGGAGGAGGGACAAATGGGCTTTGGCTTGTGTTTTATATATATCTATCATCCCTTTGAATAGGTTACACGCTGCCCTATTTATAGGGGAGCCACTGACGAAAGCTCAACTTATTTACAAATGAGGACATACAGTACAAAATAGATATTTATCTACAAGAATGGCTCATAGCTGGAGCCGATAGGTTATGCCTCCCGATGGCCTCGCTGATCCCTATATCTTTTATATCCATGTCTTTCAAAACTAGAGGTAGTTTCTTCCTCTAAGTGTCATGGACAAGGTCGCTGGAGGATTTAATGACCTGGGGTTCGCGGACCGGTCCCATAGCCTGATAGCTTCGCATATAACCAAAGGCTTGGAGCAGGCCGACGGCTTGAGAGTTAGCGGATTGTGGTGGTCGGTGGCTTTATCCACTATTATGGTGGTCGAATGGACCCAACACGGATCCGTGTTCAATTACGATTTAGGCATATCACTACGACATCAATATTTCTACTCATTCAAAGCTCGTATTAGTTGTTTTCACCAATTATATGAACATTTGTATTGAATGATCTATGTCGGGTTCATAAGTCAAGAATTTTGTATTTACGATTATTATCCCACGAATTGGTATTATTTCGTGTGATTTTTCGGACTATTTTCAAGTAACTATATTTGGGCCAAGTTGTTGTAGATGGTTTTTGAGCGGATCGACGTGAAGAATAGGCTTAGGTGTTCCTGCAACATTCAGCTTACGTCGGCAGGCGGAAAAGGTACAAAATTCCCACACCATGGGAGTGCCATCGTGAAATCGAAAGTGTCCTAAGCTTCAGAAACGTGTTTTCTTGACGAGGTGTAGTTTTTAGGCTAGCTAAGTTGGTTTATTAAGCTATAAATAAGAGGCATCGGACATCATTTTCAATGTGCAATTTTCTCAAGGCAAATACACAATGCAATAAAAGTTCTTTGTTCTTTTCCTTTAGTTATTTATTTTCATGAGTTCAAGTCACGGATCCGGCTGAATCGCTTTCAGGAGAGATCAATGGAGGATCTACGCCGACATCGAGGGTATGAATCTTTAGCTTTTTCTAGATATGTATATGTCGTTGTTCTTATCTCGATTAGTATGATTTGATTGATATTATTAGTTCACATGTAGTAGTTAATTTATTTACCCCATATGTATAGATCGTAATTGTTGGTGATGAAATCACGGAATAGTGGTCGCGCTTCCGCATTGCGACGGTCTTTATCGCAATGCGTAGACACCTAAGAAACCCTAATTCATGATAATCGTGCCAAACCACGTGATTGACATATTTGATTTTCATGTTAGTAGCCTAATCAACTATTTACATGTTGTCATAAATTAGCATGAAAGGACTTTCAAGGTGAAGTGTTAGCCAGACATGGTCTTCATCGATCCTAAGAGGAACGGTCACCAATCCATGAAGGTTGCTTGTGGAGGTCTTCGGTCTTGACTCGGCTATCCCTAGATCTTATTGTTTGTGAATTAATACAACCAATGAACGAGGATAATTGCACATAGGCACCATCAGTCCGTCCCATGGAATAGCAGAATATTGTGGGTTAACATCCATAGTGTTAAAGATCTAAAATTCACCACGGATAGATCAATGCATAGATTTGAGGAATGACAAATAACTCATAGTTGAACTAATACATTGAAACTCATAGTATTGTACTTGCATATTTTCTCTTGTGATTTATTGTCACCATCAACACCTCTTCAAGACTATTGTTGGTCGTAGATCGCTTCTTAATTGTTCTTAATCTTGATTAATTCGTATTTTTATGAGTGCCGCTGGATTCGACCTTGACTTGCCTCAGATTTGCTACGATAGACCTAGTCCTATTGCTAAGAGAAGACGTGGTTTGCATGCAACATCGAAGTTCATGTTCAATCCCCGGTTTTTGGGCCTGTGATCGGGGCTTAATCATGCCATTCGTGGGGTTTGATCAAAGTATTTTTCTTTTCCAAATTGTATTTATAAAATATAAATTATATCTCGTGGATTAATTTATATATACCAGAATGACAGAAATTTCCTCAAATTTTCCTAATAATCTTTACCCACAATATAATCTCTGCACGTTGTGATTGTTTTAAGTTATTTAAAAAAATTACAAGTCAAAAATATGTTGTGAGATTACGATGTAAAAATAAAATGATTAGACTTCTATTATATATATATATATATATATATATATATATATATATATATATATATATATATATATATATATATATATATATTTATTTATTTATTTATTTATTTATTTTAAATTTTTTTTGAATGGCAAAAATCTTTCATATATCAATAAAGATGCTAAAAAAATTTACAAAACTTTTCCAAAGTAATATTATAAACTCAAGCTATCCCAAACATAGATCAATAACTACACGATTACATCTAATCAAAATAAAACATGCTGCAATTCAAATCCAAATCCAATTACTTCCAGGTTCATTTCGACTCACCATATTGATTCAATTCCAACCTCTCGTAACTTCTTATGACGTCGCAATCATCTGATTTGCGCTTCCAATCTTTCCAACTGATTTTTCAAACAATATGCATTTGAAAGCCACTTAAAAGGATAATCTATGTATTTCTAAAAATCAATTCCATGTTTTAAACGATAGAATGAATGATCATTCCCATATATATAATTATAACATGAAATAGTTGTTTCTACAAATTCCATGAAAGTCCCACATCGGTAAAAATGTTATAACGCTCTCCCCATATAAGTCGCAGACATAGCCTCATTAACTGGTAAGCTGCTAATTTCTTTTATCAAGCTTATGACTCGCTGGCTCAGTTAAATGACCTGACATTTACGACTATTTAATACGCTACTGCGCTTCTGGCCCGTGTATAAGTATATTCCATTAGAGGAAATGAGGCTAAAACGACGGAGTTAGAAAATCAAATTTAATACGCTTAAAGGATTATATCGAAAATCGTGAGCCTAGAGTAAGATGTTTTGAATCTTTGAAGATTTAATTTTGATTATAATATTTTTTTCGGTGTAAATTCTTTTTTCGACCGGTGGGCTAAGCCTCCCTTAACGCATATATGGCTACCTCCCTGGAAACGATACGGAAGTTTTGTTGAGATCACTGCACTAGTGGTCCTATTTGAAATCTAATGGTCCTATTCATTCATTGTCTAAAGCAACACATCATTCCTGCAACATTGACAAATATATGTCCGCAACCTTTCGATCGTGTCATAATCCAAAACCGGATATAATTATCGAGACCTCACCCAATTTATCCATCAAATAACTATAAAATTTCCATAAAGACATATAGGGAATTACAAATGTTTTCCATTAGATAATTTCGTTTTCTTTGATAATTTGGCTACTATTGAATAAAAAATCGATGACGCAAATGGAAGAAATTTCACATTAATAGTAATATATATATATATATATATATATATATATATATATATATATATATATTAGTTAATGAAGGAATTTGAGTGGTCTTGGTTTTGAGTTTTGGTAGGATAGATTCTTGAAATTCTTCCCAAACAGTTGTCCTTGGGCCTCTGATGTGGCAAATACATCACCGGGCAAGCAGGATTTTTCCTTTCAAGCCTGCAATGCAAAACAAGAAACCGAAAAAATGGTAGGGGTTAAATACCATCATCGATGACATGCAGAAAATTCGCTGACAGATGAAACATCCCATCAAACCAATGATATAAGATGATTTTATCCATTTTATTGTGAAATAAAAGACTACGTAGACACAGAGTGAAATTTAACACAATCAAGTGTTAGTAGAGTCGGTTTTCCTTACTTGTAATACAATATAAAATAGTGAAGAAAAATCGATATTTCAAGCTTTGCAAGATCATTTCCTGGACACAATCTGCCACCTCCTCCAAAAGGTAAGAACGTTCCTGCTTTAGCTGTGAAATTCTGTAGCTTAAAACCGGAATGATTAATTTAACCAAGAGACAATTGAATTAATTAAGGCTGATATATAGGAAAAGGAGAGGCGAAGAAGGCGAAAACATATTAAATTTCATAAAGCGCGAAGAGTATACGTAGGTCACAAATGAGAACTTACATCCCATCTGGAAGGATTAAATTTCATTGGATCAGGATACACTTCTGAATCCAGATGAACTCCCCTGAACCATACCAAGACTCTCCATCCTTTTGGAATGGTATAACCTGTAATTAAATTAATTTGGTGTAATCAAGCTTCATATGATTATGAACAAGTTAATTAGTATCGTGAAACACCAGATCGAAGAGACTTGTGTAATATTTCATACCGAATTTTTTATTTTTTAGAAAAATATACTAAAATATGACCAGAATTATCGATACGTAAACTCACCACTGATGTTAACATCTTTGGTTGCCTCCCGAAACACCACAAATGAAAATGTGACCACGCGAAGTGTTTCATCAACTACCTATAAGTTTTATACATCAAGAATTGGATTAGAGTTTTGTGACATAATAAAACGAGCTTAACAACAAATTAATACAATGACAGAGATAATAACTAACCTTGGAAAGATAGTCCATTTGTCGAATTTCCTTAAGAGATAAACCACCTTTTGTTCAGGTGGCCTGTTCTTCACAAACTCCTCTTGCTCAGCCTGCAATATATATTAATTCAACATGAATAAGTTATTAAATTCTTTTGGATGATAACTGAAATTTAAATTAATTAATTAATTATGATTGTTAATTTCACCTTTGCCTTCTCTAAGACATCAGGGTTGTTCTGAGAAAAGAGTAGCCCACATACATATGTGGCCTGATGATTCATGACCAAAGATTCAGGTACATTACTAACACGCCAATGATTTCTTCGCCGTTAAGTTTTCTTCCTATGTCATCTACGGCATCCATTAGAGCATCCATCATATCTTTCTTTTCACGATCAAGATTAATCTCTTCCTCTCTTCGGCTCCTCCTCCTCTCGCCCACAACAGATTGAAATATAGCAACAAGTCTTTTCGCTACTGATCGATCATCAAGTCCATATTAACTTAATTAGACAATTATTGTAATGTCCCACATCGGAAAGTAGTAGAACGCTCACCCCATACATGTCGCTGGCATATAAATGCCTCATCAACTCATTGGCCTTTTAGACCAAACAAAAATGCGGTCTAAGCAGCCTCCTGACCATTTACTTACTCATTTAGGGCGATCAGCACAGCAAAGGGGTGTTGCGAATTGATATTCAGAGTCGACTTTCATATGGACCTAAGTGCCATACCGTGAGAGGCGAATGTAAAGTCCACCCTTATTTGGGGGAGGAGAATGTAAAGTCCCATATCAGAAAGTAGTAAAACGATCATCCTCATATAAGAGATAAGGGATTTGTCAACTCGTGATGATCTATATATACGGCATGCATCTTGAGTGCGCTATGGTATGCGAATCCGGGAAGGTTGATTGCCATGGCTCTTACACCATAATTCAACATTGTATATTCTGTCTCCAATGCTTCCAATACTTGCTCACTCTCTGAACTCAAAAAGATATGCATAATTATTCTAAAAGTGAGCCTTCTGAGTTCAGTTAAGAACTCTATTTGGCCCATATCAGCCCATTTTTCCAATGTTTTTACAACATTTTCCTCTATGTATTTTAAGTATATGGACAACGCCTCATGACCGTTAACAGGGGCAGCAGTTAGTTTACGCAGCCGCTTGTGTTCTTCCGCGGATATCCCAATAAATGATTTTTCCCCGATAAGTTTCATCGCTGAAGTTGGCCACCCTGGCATTAAAGCTTTCGCCGCCGGTCAATACTCCGACAACTTTCCGTGTGGTGACAATGATGCTTGGCCGTCCAAACATGACTGTTTTGTAACTCCACCATTCCCAAATCTGCATCACGCACTTCTACTCATTAATTTCTAAATACTTATGGTTACACAATAAATTAATACAATATTTTGATGTATGTATGTATATACAGTATTATAAAATTATTCAACAAACACAAGTTTATATGAATGATTATATTATATTATATGATTAATTAATTGGTATGAAGTTCATCATATAAATACTGTAACAGAAATGTTGTGGGAAAAAGAATAATTAAAGGAATACTGACACATAAATCAGGCAGCAGCTTTTTATATTGGTTCGCGACGCCATTTCATACATGCTCCACCAATAAATTTTTTTTTTTCAAATAGAGGTAATAATGTAAATATCATATATTTTTTCGGCCCAAAATATGTTCACATTTGATTTTAAGACGCATATATGAGGAGTGCTGATAACCAATCGAATTTTTTATATTATCGCCACTTAAATTACCTCTCAGCACTTTTGCTCACCAATCGCAGCCAGAAACAAATTGTAATTTCGCCACGACAGTAAAAGAAAATTGATTGGGCTTATCGCCTCCTTACGCTACAAAGCTCAACGCGACTTATATTTCTGACCTAGAGATAGATAAAATGTAAGACCCATCAAATTATCTAATATTCTATTTGGTTTCAATCATTGCTCATATTTACTTTTTTAACTGTATTGAAATTTGCGTCTTGGTATAAGAAGTTGCGGAAACTTTTGGATTTGAGATTTTATATTTTCATTCCATACGGTGAATATTTTAGTAAGAATTTTGTTACGGTTGTATTGATGAATATTTTTATATAATCTCTTCAAAAACAATTATTATAATATTGTTAAAACAGGCGTCTTGTTGAATAAAATACAAGCTTATGTGTACTGTGAAGAAAAAAATTAAATATTTTATTTTATTAAAAATATTCTTTCATCTTGACCAAGAAGGAAAACGATAGCTATCCAGAATTAGCTTACGTAATACATACAAAAATAAATTGGTCATCAACAAACGTGATGCTTATTTCTGTTGATATATACAAACATATATACACATCTATACAAGGGCACTGACCTAATTATATAACACGGTTACTTAATCAATTACAGCACAACATATATTTTTTTCTTCTAATGGATTAATTTTAAAAATATATATATGATTATAGTCAATGATCAATATTTATTTTGAAGCACAATATTTTAAACATATACTAAGTTAATAATCACATTTTGGTGGATTTTATTATCACATAACAAGAAAACTAATAGAAATAATCATTTTTAATTAAGGGGTCGTCATGTCCCACATCTCATGTCATATTGGCGCCACCTCTACACCCACATATATTACGTAATACAAGGTGCATACTTTTAAGTGATGTAATAAGTACCACTGTTTAACACACTTTCATATATTTGCTTATATCGAACTTATTTTATAATCAATAAATAAAAATCATAATCAATATTAAAAATATTTTTGTGTTACACGTTTGAATGAAGTAAAAGTTGAGAGACGCACTCACATGTATATGTCTTGACCACGACTTACCGACTTTGACTATAACCCCACAAAAATGAAAAGCCTTTCATGTTAAGAAATAAAGTGTATGTTGCAAAAAAAAAAAAAAAAAAAAATAAAAAAAAATAAATAAAGTGTAGGTACGACAAAGGCATCATGACATATGAAAAGAAAAGAAAAAAGAAAGAAAAGTTGGAATTTGTATGAGTACAATTAACATACTTTAATATATATTTATATTCCACAATAAGACGAAAATATATACAGGTGTTTGTTTAACACTTATGCTATGTGCATATATTATACAAGCTAAAAACTTCCTATTCCAAAGTCATTTTCACCAATCGAGCTGTTTCTGAAACAAATGCAGACCTAAGCCAGAAGGAAAGTATCTGAATTCTGAGGTACAATATTGCATTAATTAAAAGCTGTCAACAACATGTATGTATAATATAATGTGATTTTATTAAATGTAATCAATTAATAATATTGCATTAATTATAAAGTTTTAGAATTTTTTATTTTTTTTTTTCGAAAGCAGAAAATGATGATCGATGCCGGTTTTCTGAGAGAAGAGAGATGAAACAATGAAAAAAAAAAAAAAAAAAAAAACCTGGCAACAAAATTATTGATGAACGAATCAGGATTGCTGGACTTGAAAGCTCTGAGAAAAGACCACATGTTGCCGATGAACGGCCAACCCAAGTCACTGGGCGGCAGAGAAGACAAAGTCTCGTCGCCCAACTTTCCTTCATAAATCCACCGATTTATCCTCCTCAACACCCAATCTAACCCCCAAAATCCACCAAGAAACACCGTTAACAAAATGCCAAACAATCCCACTTCCATTACCTTGTCTTTATTTTTCTGTCTTAAATAAATTTGTATATTATATATCAATCCTTTTCTTTATTTAAGCCAAAAAAAAAAATCTTAATATATATATAATAAGTCAAAGGATACAAGTAGAGAAAATTCAGCCCCAAAGAACATTTGTGATTTAAGTTGTTTGTAAACTGTATGAGTATGTGTACAGAATACAAGAAGGAGGAGGAGAAAATGCATGTGAGAAAAAGCAAAACTGCAGGAGGAGAAAAAGGTAAATGCTCTAATATGTGCGGAAACTCATAATGGTGAGCACAATGTGGAGCATGCATTTATATAGAGAAAAGATATGATAGGAGAAAGATTGGGTTGCCGGCCTAAATCTACTTCTCTTGTCGTTTTGTTTCTGGAATCTTTTTCAATTATTTTTATTATATAGATATATAGAAAGAAATATTTTATTCCCTTAAGATATATATAAAAGTAATTTTATCAAGCAATATTCGTTTGACAAGCAACTGCAACATGATCATGGTAAGAAGGAAAATTCGGATTTCAGGCTAGCTATTTGAGATATTAGCGGTATAGATTATTGTAAAATATATTTTTATTTATTATGTATATTCTTTGTATTTATTGTAAAAGATATTTTTATTTATTACGTATATTTTGTACTCATTACGTAGGTAAGGTAATTTTATCACAAACTTAGGTTAGTTATATAACAAATACTACAAGCGCACTACAACCAAATTTTTATAGCTAAAGCTGGTCTCACGTATGGAAAAATCCACCAATCAATTATTTTCAAATTGATGATTTCGCCATTCAATATTTTTATTAATTACGATATTCTAGGTTACGTTTGACAGAATATACCTATATTTTCCCATATTCCATATTTGTTTCTCAACTTTGAATTATTTATTGTTTTCGTTGCATTAAAATTTTCTTAACTTTTGTGTCAAGTTGTTAAAATCAACAATAAAACATCCGTAATATCATAAACGCATACATAGAAATGTAATTGAAACGAATTACATTGAAGAAATTCAAATTGCCATTTAGGTGGAACTAAGAACACGGAAGAAGAAGAAGAATGAATTAACTTTGATTACGTAATATTTTGGACTTATATCTCTTCTACCAAATTACATGAGAACTTATATACAAAATTTTGGAACACCATAACCGCTATTGTAACCTAATCCTAACAAACTAAATCAACTCTTTATTACGTTGTTCGACCTATTGATCAAGAGAGCACTCCAACTTCATTGTGTCACCTTCTATGGTTTCAACACCCCCTCAAGTCGGAATGGAGGATCCCAATAGCTTTCACTCAAACTTCATTGTGCCACCTTGCTATCTTGATTTGCATTGATGTTCTTGATAGAAACCTCGGTAAAAGTCTTGTGTAAGGTGCCTCTCGCTTACATGTTTGGTAAGAATGCCAGCAAGATTATCTTCATTCTGACATGCATTAGTTTTAAGACTTTGGCCCGTATTTCTCCCGCACAAAGTGGCAATCAATCTCTATGTACTTTGTACGCTCATGAACATCGGATTTTCTACTATATACATTGCACTCTTGTTATCATAGAAAAGTGGAACTACTTGTGAACGTGGATATGGAAATCGATAGAGATATAACAACCACTATATTTCACAAGCAAAGGATCGCCATGGCCCTCAGATTTCGCTTCTCATGAGCTTCGCTAACTACTTTTGTCTTTTGTATTTCCAAGAACCTGTAGAGCATCACTCAGAATAATGTGTAACCGCCATGGATCTTCCGTGACGTGGCACCGCCCAAATCTGAGTCGTAAAAAGAGGTTACAATTGGAGATCTTATAATGGGAACATAAGTCCTGACCATGTGTTCCTTTTAGATATGTAAGGAGTTTGTGAGTCGCTAAATGTTTTTCTATGGGATGATCCAAGAATCGACTTAATCGTTGGATAGCATATGCTATATTTGGTCTAGTGTTTCTCGGATAGATAAGTTTACCTACTAGACTTCGTAATAGGTATTGTTGGCCAGTGGTGGTGAATATTGCTTTTGAAGTGTCACTGTAGGATCCATTTTCACAGATGAGGGTTTGGATCCTAGATATCCAAACTCCGTCAAAAATTCTAAACAATACTTCCTTTGATTCATTATAATGCCTTGTTTGGACCTTGCAATTTCAAAACCTAGGAAGTATTTGAGTTCACCTAAGTCTTTGATGGTGAAGGCATTATGTAACAAAGTCTATAGATCATGGATGGCTTGTAAGTTTAGACTACTTACTATGATATCGTCTACATACACTAGGAGTGCCATAATATCATTGCATGTCCCTTTTGTGAAGAGACTGTGGTCATTATTTGACTGAATATAACCAGCTTGAACCAATGTTTGGGTATGTTTGACATTCCATTGCCACCTAGCCTGCTTGATTATTTATAAAGATTTGTTGAGTCTGCAAACGATGAAGAGTCCTCGAACTTGCAAACCCATGTAGGGTAGTTGTTGGTCCTATAGCGGTGAAATATAGTTGTGGGTGATTGACTATATTATGAGTTTAAAACTTTAAATCTCGTGGATTTACAAAAACTTTTCTCGATGAAAAGCCTTTGTGCAAATGGAATATTAAAACACTTCTAAAATGTATTTTCAAACCGCTAAGTAGTCACAAGCATAAAAATAAGGTATTGAATGTAAATGTAGAAAGTAATTGCTATAAGTAAATAACACAAGGTTTATAGTGGTTCAAGGTTGTGTAATATCTTATTCCACTCTTCTCACGTGATGATTGTAGAATTCACTATTGTTTTTCACCGATACATGTTGGAAATATGTCCTAAACCCAATCGGTCGGACCGGATCCGATCCTGGTCGGGTCTTTTACGCCTACTTAGTTCATGTAATAACTTTATTATGATTAATAAAAGCACATATGTTATTATATATTGTTTATCTTCATATTATTTGTTGTACATTTATAGTAACGCCCCTAGTATGAAACGGTGATAGAGAAACCAGGATAGTGATTATGGTTGATGACATCTCTAATCATTATAACAAGTTTGGTACTTAAATGTCTCTAGTCTTACGTGCTATCAAACGGGACATTGATAGTATAACAAAACTAAGACGATTGGATGTCTTCTATCTTATGTAGGTGCAGGATAGATCTCGCCTCATCAAGTGTAGACACTTGACCGTACGTGGACGGTATTGTGAGAATGCGTGACGTTAGATCGACCCACTTACATTAAGTGTCACACTATATGGCGCTTGTGTAATTATCCTTTGACCGAGTCTTCATGGCATCACGGTGTGGATTGTCATGCTTTGAACTATTGAGATTTCCTCAGCCACGGGCGATCACGCGGTAGTGATTGGGTATGATATTGAAGCATACAGAGTATACACGATTGGTCGTCCGGGAATCGCTGTGATCCTATGATCGGGATCGAATATCCAAATGACCTTCTTATAAGGAATGTCTAGCTCTCGAGAATCTTTGCAAAGTGGGAGTAAATGTGTTATCCCGAGAGAGCTTGATATCCAGATTATAAGATACGATCGTTAATGTATTGACACTCGAGATACGATCGTATGGATATTATTACAAATGATAGATTCTAAGTTACATAGTAATCGCTTACATGTAAGGTAGTAGTCATTGCTTTTGACTCTTCCAATGATCGGGGTCACGTGTGTTGCTCGACGCTATCCCGTGATCGTTAGGCATGAAGAGCATTTTTGTAAATTGCACTTTGTGTCTATGGACAACATATTCGAAGCCTATCGGGTCACACACATATGAACATCGAAGTCGGATTAAAATGCGTTATAGTTGATAACCAAATAATGAAAGTTTATCTCTGACTATAAAGGTTATATAGTGGTAATTTATATGGTGGTATTTATTTATTATGAATAAATTAAATACATGATATTAATTATATATAAATTATATAAATTAAAGAATATTCCGAAGTCAAATTATTGACTAATGGGGCGCTTACATCTAGTGGTATAAGGATACATTTGATTGTGCACTCTAATTAATAATATTAACATAGTATTGATATAGATATTAATTAATTTTGAAAATTTAGATTTATGGTAATAAGATAATTATATTCAATATAAGATATTGACAAAATTAATTATAATAAAAGAGATAAATCAATCTGTAAGATTTTCCTTATTTTATTGGGAAAATATTTTCTTCTCCTCCCCACATATGGACGCCACTTGTGACTATAAATAAGAGGTGGGTGTCAAGCTCTTTTGTACATCACAATTGCAAGAGCTCATAGTTCTTGTGTAAAATAGAGAGCATCGTATAGTTGAGTTTGTGAGGAGGAAAAGGCCGGTCTAGTAACCTGAGTTTTCCAACAGCAATCCAAGAAGGATTCCGTGAGGAGTTCGTGTGGATTAGCGATAGAGGCCGGACGTGTGGACGGCTTGCACATCAGATTACTCTCCGCTGACGGTCAAAGCGACGATCTTATAGATCATCAAGGTATAACCACAAACTACTTAACGTGTTTATTGCATTAAACGAAGAACGATCTAGAAAAAGAAATCAATTTTTAAATTCGCCGCGTTAAACTAGTTATTTCCTAATGGTGGTAGCAGAGCGAGGTTTCGAGCTTAAGCAATAAGCATAATTTAATTACGTTGTAATTAATCGATAGATGCAAGATCTCGTAATCGCAAACGCTTAAAAAGTGGTTTGACGGGGGCTCGCCGATCGGCGGCGGTCCTCTCCTCTACGGCGGTGGCGGCGGATTTGTGGGTCGCCATTCGTCGGTCGTCCTCTTCCAACGGGAGATCGACTTTTCGCTTTTGTGATATTTATTATGCATAGATATCTCGCTTGTTTAGTTGTGTCATATGGCCAACCATTGGTTCAAATAGTTTGGGTCATTGTAAAACCATTGTGACATATTGGCCTTTCCAAATTTTGATTTGGAATAGGACTAGGCCCTTTTCAAATATTTTATTTGTAAAAGGCCAAGGCCTAGGCCATCCAAAATTTTGATTTAAGAAAGTGGTCAGGCCTAAACCAAAATTATTTGGCATTTCCAAATATTTGATTTGGAATAGGCCTAGCCATTTTCAAATATTTGATTTTTAATAGGCCTAGGCCTATGCCACTTTCAAATTTTGATTTTGAAAAGTGGCTGTGTCTGTACTAAATTTGGTTTTGAAGACGCCTTTGGTTTAGAAACTAAAGACATCCTTTTTGGTTAATAACCAAAAGGAAAGAAAACAAATTGAGACTTTACAATTTTAATTTTATTTTGAATAGTTCAAATTTAATAAAATTGAAATTAAAATCGATTTAAAATTAAATGTTAATTTTATTTGCGATTAAGTTATATAATTAATTAAATGTTATTTAATTATTTGATGTGATAAAATAAGACTATAAGTAGTTAAAATTAGAATTTAATCTTTTCATAAGATAAAATTGTATGGATTAGATGTGTAGATATAATGTGATTATATGACTCCGATCGATCGCTTGATCACCAATATGATAGATGAGAATGTTTTCTTTATGTTAGTTTTTTTTTTGAAAAGTTGTCCTAGGCCATTATGAAGAACGTGACCTAGTTTACTTTTTGCATTTATCCCATTCCCTATTAGCCTCCCGGTTTATGCATGGGTGTAATTATTTATTAGATAGATTATTATGTAACAAAATGGAACAAGAAGATGAAGACCAAAGAGAGATAAAGAACCCAATGGCGCGACATCAATAAAGATCCTATTGGCGGTTGTAGACACCTTTAGTTTGTGGCCCATGGTTTCTTCCATTTGTATTCAAATCGCACTCAGGAAAAGTCCATTATCATACCGGTTATTTTGTGTATGGAATGTTGTGTATGTTTTACTTTATATGATATCGTAGTAACATGCACATAGTAGATTAGACCATAATTAAACAAAATTAATTAAGTGAATTAATTTAAAAATTATTCCCACGCCAAAAATCAAGTTCAAATTGCCTCCCTATATTATAACGACGGTGAAGAGCCCTTGTTCGACTCCAACTCACCAACCAAAGCGTGGGTTGACTTACCTTGGGTGTATTTTCATTATCGAGATATGATCGAAAGAGATCTCACGAATATTGGGGTTATGACTCGACTAAGAATTCTCCTGCCACTTGCCAAAGCGGGGTCGCTTGGATTTGTGAGGCAAGGGTTTTACTATTTTCATAAGATGAAAAATTGTCAAAGAGTTGACTGGTCATACAAAAGATTCAGTATAAGATATGATCGACAAATCGTTGTCCAATTGCTCAATTATTTTCGCCTATCACCCAAAGTCGGGGTCGGGTAGTTCGATGGGATCTTGCCCACTAAAGAAAATATTTTCTTGAAAGCCAATTGAGAATAGTTATTAGTGGGAGTAAAAACCTTATAAAATTTTAAGTGCAAATTTAGGTTTTTATACATGAGTTTTTACTTATTCTATCTTTATTTATTGTTGTAAAAATGTCAAACTAATTGAACCTTCGCTTTATCATCGATAATAAGCTTGAAGAAACTAATTTTCTCTATTGGGAAAGAAACCTCAAAATCGCTTTTGAGGCACGAATATTGGCTATGTCTTGATTTAGGCCCTCGCCGGAGAAGCCCGCCGAGGGTTTGGTCAGTAAATGTTTGCTTAGAAGTATAACAAGCATTGTTTTGACAAAGATCGATGCTACATGTATCATGCTTTCTTCGATGACACCGAATCGCAAAAACAAAGATGAGTCTATGGATGCCTACACAATCATGGTCCACCTGAAGGAACTCTATGCTTCTCGCCTCAGATCGAGAGGTACGAGGTCTCAAGGCCCTGTTTAGTTTGAAAGATGGCATCTGGGGATCGCGTGGGGTCACACGTGCTTAAGATGATCGGGTACATAGAGTTGCTTGGGAAGCTGGGCCACAAACTGGAACGAGAATTGAGTATTGACTTGATTCTACAATCTCTACCTGATTCATTCTCGCAGTTCGTGATGAATTATCACATGAACAAGATAGATTGCTCCTTTGCGGAGTTATTGAACATGTTGAAAACTGCTGAGGGCACTGTGGGGAAGGGAAAGCAATTGTTGCTGGTCACTTCTAGCAAGGGAAAGGCAAATGCCCAAAAGAAGTCCACGAAGGCGAAGGCTGCACCTAAGCCAATGCCTAAGATAGTGAAGGACAAATCCAAGGATGCTTGCTTCCATTGCGGTGAGACCGGACATTGGAGGAGAAACTGCAAAGGCTTTTTGAGTACCAAGAAGAAGCATTCTGATGCTTCGACTTCAGGTATATTTATGATTGAGATCAACATTACTTCTTCTAAGTCTAACCACTGGGTATTAGATACTGGTTGTGGTTCTCATATTTGTACGAATATGCAGGCACTAAGAAGAACTAGAGAGCTAAGGAAATGAGAGGTGGACCTACACGTTGGGAATGGAGCAAGTGTTTCTGCACTAGCCGTAGGAGTTTATTTTCTTTCATTGCCTAGTGGGCTTGTTGGTCCCTTGGAAAGGCTAACACAAGTTTAGAGGGGGGGGGGGAGGTGAATAAACTTGTCACCAAAAATACTTTTCTAAAGTTGAAAGTCCCCCAGGAACTGAGTTTCTTCGAAACTTTAAGCTGATGCTTAGTTCAGTTTTGTTCCTGTCCCTTAACTTGTGCGGAGTTCAGCTAACTCAACTGAGTATGAGTCAATACTGACTTATTCTTAGTTTAGTCAACTGGCAGCGGATAAAACTAGCCTTTAGAGCAATAGATGTGTCAATAGATATCTAGACGTCCTATGTATCAGTTTTGTGCCGACTCAGTTTCTAGTGTTTGTTGAGTGAAGTGATAAAGTAATTATGCAATAATTGGAACAATCTCAAAGATGAATGAAAATGAATAAAGTAAATCAACACAAGATTTGTTTATGGAAGTTCCGGGTGGTGTAATCCCGCACGCCTCCCCTTCTCCCGTGGTGTAGTGAGGTATCACTAGAATCTTGAGATAACTGCTACAAAATCCTAGCCTATGACAAATCCTTCACGACACCCTAGTTTCACGCTTCACACATAATGAAGAAAGGTAGAATTGCTCCTTCATTCTCGCACATCGATCCTTTGGAGGTGGAATGACTCCTTCACCATTTCACCACACGTATACACACACAATTACCGATCGCACTAACAATTGTGGCAACTAAGTTGCAAACCGTGATGAGAAAGGTGAAGTTGCTCTCCTCAAACTATGCACACCAACCCTTTTTCACAAAGGTTAGGTTTAGAATTAATCAAGAGATTAATTCGCTGAGTCGCTTGCTTTTTCCGATATGGCATTGCAGCTCCAAGACGCCTTCTTCCCCCTTAATGGGGTTTTGAATATTTCTTCATAATCTTCAAGGCAACCGCATATTTCCCTTTTCGGATATGAAATCTGATTTTATGGATCTGGATCTTTAGATATATGCTTTTTAAAACTTATCCCAGTTCTATTTTTCTTTAGTGTTTTCCTTTGTGTATTTATAGGGGCAATGTAACTGTCAGATCACTAATATAGCCGTTATATTGTCGCTTAGCCAACGTTCATATGTACGACCTTTTGTCGTTTGGTTAGTTCAAATTTAATATGGCCTTAACTCAGTTTTCTACTCTACTTCAAAAATGAGTACCTTATGTTCTTGACATCCGAATTTTGATAACCAAGTCGGAGTACACCATTCAGCTTCCTTCTTCTCCTGATAACTAATAATCTTTGTCCTTAAGATTATTCAGCTTTACATGATCTATAGTTCAGTTTCAGGTCACCACAGACTTGCCTGAATCCTGACTTATAGTCATGAATTAATCAACTTCTAACTGAGTTTGCCACCTCGCTTCTTGATCTTCAATAATCGAGTCTATGTCCCTTAGTACTTTGGGCCTTCTTAGATAGGCCAACCGAGTCTGCTCTCAATGAGCTTATCTTCTTGAGGGCTTGCATAATCGAAGTCCGCTCCTCGCCTTCATATATGAACTCAGTTTTCTTGTTGCGACTCAGTTGTTTTCCTAGTTCCTATATATTACAATGCTTGTCTGAAATAACCTATACAAGGTTTAGACTCTAGATAGAACTTATACATTTTTCTCTAGACTGTTTCTTGCTTCTTCTTTCATTATGCACTATAACAGCTAGTTATGACTCCATCATCATGGGTTATAAATGATCTTATTAATTACGTGACGAATCATCATCAAAACACAAACATTATTTCCAACAGGGCTAGTACTAGAACTTAATAACTGTTATTTTGTTCCAGCTCTTACGAAGAGCATTATTTCTATTTCCGCATTAGATGTTGATGGATTTTCATTTACGTTTGAGAATAAATTTTGTTCTTTTTCACGTGATGGAGTTTTTTATGCTACTGGCATGCTTAGCAACGGTCTCTACATATTAGATATGAATGTTGACGTACTTAATATAAATAACAAGAAAGCCAAAACAAATGACTTGAATGAATCCTACTTATGGCATTGTAGACCTGGCCATATAAATAAGAATGGCATTTCCAAACTCCATAAAGATGGAATGTTGGATCAATTCAATTATGAATCGTTTGATACATGTGAAGCTTGTTTACTTGGTAAGATGACAAAGTAACCTTTTAGTGGCAAATGGATAAGATCCAATGAATTGCATGAGCTCATACACACTGATGTATGCGGCCCAATATTGATTCAAGCCAAAGGTGGGTTCTCTTATTTTATCACCTTCACTAATAACCATTCTCACTATGGTTATATATACATACTGAAGTATAAGTCTGAAGCCTTCAAAAAGTTCAAGGAATTCAGAAGTGAAGTGGAGAAACAATTAGGTAAAGAAATCAAAATACTTATATCTGATCGAGGTGGAGAATACCTAGATAGAGAGTTTCAAGATTATTTGAAGGAGAATGAGATTCTCCCTGAATGGACCCCTCCCGGAACGCCACAGATGAATGGCTTGTCTGAGAGGAGGATCCGCACCTTGTTAGACATGGTACGATCCATGATGAGCTACACAGTTCTCCTAAAATCATTTTGGGGGTATGCTCTAGAAACTGCATCCTATACACTGAACCGAGTTCCATCAAAGACGGTTGACTCTACGCCATACGAGGTATGGACTACGAGAAAACCGAGCCTAGGTCATCTAAAACCTTGGGGTTGTACGACTTACGTGAAGCAGATGATGCCTGACAAATTAGAGCCCAGGTCTGACAAATGTCTATTTGTGGGATATCCTAAGGAATCCAAAGGGTACCAATTTTACCATCCTGAGGAACAAAAGGTGTTTGTTGCCAGGACTGGCCACTTTCTGGAGAAAGTGTTTATTCTGGATAGGGTCAGTGGGAGTAAAATTGACCTTGAAGAAATTCGATAACCACTTACGGATAACAGTCAGTTGATGGAAGTAGAGGATTTGCCACACACAGATGTGATGCCAGCCTCTACAATGGACACACTAGCACCTCGAAGATCCACTAAAGAATACCGTGAACCCGAAAGGTACACTGGCATGTATCTCATGGAAGATGAGGACCCTAGAACTTATGAGGAAGTGCTATTAAGGAATGACAAAGAGAAATGGCTAGAAGCCATGAATTCTGAAATGAAATCCCTGAAAGACAACCAAGTTTGGAACTTAGTTGATCCACCTGAAGGAATAGTTCCTATAGGGTGCAAATGGGTCTTTAAGAGAAAGACCGACATGGACGGTAACGTGACTACCTACAAGGCTAGGTTAGTGGCAAAAGGTTATAAGCAAAGACAAGGAGTTGACTATGACGAAACCTTTTCGCCTGTTGCCATGTTAAAATCCTTCAGAATTTTGCTCGCTATTGAAGCATACCATGATTACAAAATCTGGTAGATGGATGTGAAATCCGCTTTCCTTAACGGGAACCTGTCTGAGGAGGTGTATATGACACAGCCTGAGGGTTTCACAACCAATGACGCCAGGATGATGTGTAAACTGCAACGATCCATTTATGGATTAAAGCAAGCTTCTCGGAGTTTGAATCTTTGCATTGATGAAATAATCAAACAGTTTGATTTCATCAAGAATGAAGATGAGCCCTGTGTTTACAAGAAGGTTATTGAGAGTGCCAATGTGTTCTTAGTGCTTTATGTAGACGACATTTATGTGCCTATGTTACAATCAGTCAAATCTTGGTTATCCAAGAACATCTCAATGAAGGACTTGGGTGATGCAACCTATATTCTGGGAATAAAGATATATAGAGATAGATCTAAAAGGTTGCTTGGTCTGTCGCAATCCACCAATATAGACAAGATGCTGAAGAGATTCAGCATGGAGTAGTCCAAGAAAGGATTGCTGCCCATGTCATATGGGGTCTACCTGTCGAAGGGGATGAGTCCTAAGGCAGAGGAGGAAAGGGCACAAATGAGTAAGAACCCTTATGCTTCGGCAATCGGGGTCTATCATGTATGCCATGTTGTGCACAAGACCAGATGTCTCGTACCCTCTTAGTATGACTAGTTGATACCAGTCCAATCCAGGTGATGGTCACTGGATTGCTATCAAGATTATCCTTAAGTACATGAGATGTACTAGGGATATGTTCCTGGTTTTTGGGAATGATGATTTAGTTTTACGAGGTTACACAGATGCCAGTTTCCAAACTGATAAGGATGACTTTAAGTCACAATCTAGATTTGTTTTCATGCTTAACGGTGGAGCAGTGAGCTGGAAGAGTTCCAAGCAGGAGACTACTGCAGACTTTACAACGGAAGCCGAATATATAGCAGCCTCGGAGGCGGCAAAGAAAGTAGTTTGGATGAAGAAGTTCATTACTAAACTTGGTGTGGTTCCCTCCATTGAAGGTCCAGTGCCTCTGTACTGTGATAATAATGGGGCGATATCTAAGTCAAAGGAACCAAGGTCTAATCAGAAGTCCAAACACGTGCTACAGCGCTATCACGTGATTAGAGAGATAGTAAATATGAGAGATGTAAAGATAGAGAAAGTCCACACGGATGAAAACATAGCTGATCCGTTAACCAAGGCGTTGTCTCAAGCAAAGCATGAGAAACATGTTCACTTGCATGGGCTTAGGCATATGGGTGATTGGCCTTAGGCCAAGTGGGACATTGTTGGAAAGGTGTCCTAAACCCAATCGGGTTGGACCGGATCCGACCGGTCAAGTCGTCACATGCCTATTTAGTTCATGTAATAACTTTATTATGATTAAAAAGCACTTATGTTATTATATATTGTTTATCTTCATATTATTTGTTGTACATATATAGTAACGTCCCTAGTATAAAAGTATGATAGAGAAACCATGATAGTGATTATGGTTGATGAGATCTCTAATCGCTATAACAAGTTTGGTACTTAAATGTCTCTAGTATTATGTTCTATCAAATGGGACATAAATAGTATAACCAGACTAGCACGTATTGGATGTCTTATATCTTATAGAAGGTAGGGATAGATCTCGCTCTATCGAAGTGTAGACACTTGACCGTGACGTGGACGTGTATTAAAGAATGCGCGACGTTAGATCGACCCACTTACATTAAGTGTCACACTATGTGGCGTTGTGTAATTATCCTTTGACCGAGTCTTCATGGCATCACGGTGTGGATTGTCATGCTTTGACACTATTGAGATTTCCTCAGCCACGGGGCGATCATGTGGTAGTGATTGGGTATGATATTGAAGCATGCGGAGTATACATGATTGGTCGTCCGGGAATCGCGTATCCTATGATTGGGATCGAATATCCGAAATGGCCTTCTTATAAGGAATGTCTAGCTCTCGAGAATCTTTGCAAAGTAGGAGTAAATGTGTTATCCCGTGAGCTTGATATCCAGATTATAAGATACGATCGTTAATGTATTGACATTCGAGATACGATCGTATGGATATTACATCAATAGGATTTTAAATTACACGGTAACTGCTTCACATGAAAGGTAGTAGTCACTGCTTTTGACTCTTCCGATGATTGGGGGTCACGGTGTGTTGCTAGACGCTCTCCCGTGATCGTTAGGCATGAAGGGCATTTTGGTAAATTGCACTTTTTGTCTACGGCCAACATATTCGGTAGCCTATCGGGTCACAGACATATGAACATCGAGTCGGATTAAAATGTGGTTATAGTTGATAACCAAATAAGGAAATTTTATCTCTAGACTATAAATGTTATAGTGGTAAATTAATATGGTGGTATTTATTTATTATCAATAAATAAAATACAAGATATTAATTATATATAAATTATATTAATTAAATAATATTCCGTGAGTCAAATTATTGACTAATGGGGCGCCACATCTAGGGTATAAGGATACTTTTGGATTGTGCACTTTAATTAATAAGATTACCACAAGATTGATATAAGATATTAATTGGTTTTGAAAAAATAGATTTATGGTAATAAGATAATTATATTCAATATAAGATATTGGCAAAATTAATTATAATAAAAGAGATAAATCAATCTAGAAGATTTTTCTTATTTTATTTGAAAAATGTTTTCTTCTCCTCCACACATATGGGGCCCCACTTTTGACTATAAATAAGAGGTGGTTGTCAAGCTCTTTTGTACATCATAATTGCAATAGCTCATAGTTCTTGTGTAAAATAGAGAGCATCCTATAGTGAGTTTGTGAGGGAGGAAAAAGGCCGTTCTAGCAACCGGAGTTTTCCAATAGCAATCCAAGAAGGATTCCGGCGAGGAGTTCGTGTGGATTAGCGATAGAGGCCGGACGCGTGGACGGCTTGCGCACTGTACTACTCTCCATTGACTGTCAAAGCGATGATCCTATAGATCATCAAGGTATAACCATCAAACTAATTAACCTGTTTAGTGCATTAAATGAAGAACGTCTATAAAATGGAAATCAAATTTTAAATTCCGCTGCGTTAAACTAGTGATTTCCTAACAATACAATTGTAGATTGTCCTTTGCTTTACAAACTTCACAATCTCAAGACTATCGCTCCCTGGCTACAACAGATCCAGTGACTCAGTCTTCAGCATTGCTCGTTGAGAACAAATCCTTCAGCAGCTATCACAAAAGGTTGCAATTCCTTCTCGGACGATCTGATTCAATTGATTCAGTCGGATGTGAATTGGATTCACAGTGGGTTGATTAGACTCAGTACTTGATATAGATTTGATGCTCTATTTTCTGAGTTTGATCTTCTGGATATATCTTTTAAGCTCGTAAAGAAGGCTTGTGAAATTGATGAGTTTCAAAGACTTGAGAGTTCTTGACGATATGGTTTTTTTTCTTGATTGGCGATATGTGTGTTTTTTTGTGTCATCGCTGCCTTCTACTTATAGCCATGATTTCCTTGATTTGAATTTCTATCCGTTGGCTAATAAATGCTGAGAATAATCCTTGATTCAATCTTTGATTCTTCTTTGATTTTATTCTCGTTGATATCAGTGATCCGGATTTGAATCAAACGTCCATCATAAAATCCGTCCATGATTGATTCTGCATTATTTGCATGATCTTTGATTTAGTCACATTCTCAATCAAGTGTAGACAGTATACTTGACTCGGCTGCGCTTTACGCTGCTCGGTGACTCCTTTAATTTGCTGGTCACTGGATTTCTATCAGTGTGGTGCTTCATTTCTGCTTATCCTGATCTGCTGGTACTGCTGCAGTTGATAGAGCTTTACTTCACTGATCCTTATTTTGTGTGAGTTAAGTGTACACCATATTTAAAAAAATAGATTTCATCATTGGTAGAATATATTTTAGACTTATCCAAGGTTATCACAGACTTTCCTGATTATAAGTAAATCCATAGGCCTTCACTTTACTTTGCTGGTACTTGGCTATCTTTACTCAGCTGATCTTCTGTCTTTCAATTCATAGAGACGTCCTGCCAGTCTAGTACAATGCTTATTTGACTGAACTTATTCAACATGTCGACTACATGTAAAGCCTATACAAACATTACTACTCATTTAAACTTATTTCAGCTTGCTATAATTGGCTAGTATGGTCATCATCAAAATAATAAAATGTTCCTAACAATGTCCCCCTTTTTGGTGAAGCCAAAACCTCCATAAGCTTGAACATAAGTAAACAATTTGATATAATAAAAGGAATAAAACTCAACAATTTTATTAATCCATAAATGGCAAGTATATTCAAAAGTAGAAACATATTACAGTCTACTTTGGCCTAGAGTCTTAAGGCTTACCACTACCTTCCCCCATTTTGGTAGCATCATGCTTCTCTGCCAGAATCTTGTTAGTTGTTTCAGACACAATGATTATGGTGTCCAGTTGCTTCACAGCATGATCCAAAGTGCTGTCAAGGACCTGAATTTGTTTAGCATGGGTTTCAGGATAATTGATCACGGGTTGTGCTTGTTGTCAACAACACCTTCCATTTTGTCCAAGTTTGTATGGACATGCTGTGTGATCCGCGAATTCAGCTGACTGAACAAATCGCCCTATTTTTCAATGATTCCATCATGTAGCTCAATGTGGTTAAGTAGAGCTTCAGTTTTCTGGCTCAATGAAGCACCTACATCTCTTACTGCTGTCTGAAGGTTATCCCTGCTTGGAGCTATCTTCTCCATGTCAACAATCAAGGGGCCAATGTCTAGATGAAAAGAGCTGTCTAGATGGTCATTGGTAGTGTGTTCCATGTCAGAGATATAATCTTCATG
This sequence comes from Gentiana macrophylla, assembly GCA_026214975.1. NCBI lineage: Eukaryota > Viridiplantae > Streptophyta > Magnoliopsida > Gentianales > Gentianaceae > Gentiana > Gentiana macrophylla. The sequence goes on from CM047812.1 coordinate 65,732,574, forward strand.
CACTTAAAATCCTTGAGAGGGTTGTACATCACTCCCTTCTTCTGCCACTTCTTCGAATTCCTGAGTGGCCATTCCCCTTGCTTTATGCTGGAAATTCTTCTTGATGTGCATGTAGCACCAGTGCCAGCTGGTGAATTTCTTTCAGCCAATCCACTCAAATGTTGCTCATTTGTTGCCTCACTCCTCTGCATAACATCACAGACTGATAGGTTGTTATCAAAATATGCTTTTTCTTTTTGATGATCATCAGAGTGATGATCATCCTCTTCTCCATCATGTTCTTCTTCTTCTTCACTATCTTCTTCAGGAGCATAGATGGCTCCTCCATCACTCTCCTCCTTTTGTTTATCAGAATGTGGGTGGACTTCTTCCTCTGGATCTTCTTCATCCTCACTTATCTCCAAGGGTTCCTCTTCATTACTTGGCAGAATTCTAAGTTGGGTTTCTCTGGTTTGAGATATAGTTTTCTCTTGAACCCAGAACTGCAACTTTCAGCCTGCTTTCTCTTCTGCCCTACTCTCCTCTTCTGGCCTAGTGTTCTCTGCAACTTCCTTGATTGGTTGACATAAGTTCACATCACTTTTGCATTGTGTGGTTTTTGCAGTTTTGCAGTTTAGTAGATGCTGAAAGGAATACCAGAGAATTTTTTTCTCAGAAAGACCTGTGCTTTGCGAAACCTTTTTCCCACCTAGGGCCACTGCATCGAATTCTGCCAGTATTTCCTCCTTGATTCTATTGAATATGTAAGTTGCCCGTTGAATTCCGCACCTTGGTAGATAACGGACATCAATTTTTTCTTACCTCGGTCATTCCATCTAGTGAACAAAGTTTCCTTGTATGCATTTGATTATCAACAATCCAAACTCTTCAAACATATTTTTGAGTTTTGATCTCAAGGTAATTGAACTTTTTTGTTCTCCACTGTGGCATTCTTCCCTATTTCCAACCAAAACACATCCGTGTCTACTCTTACGTCTTCAACATTTTCCGAGCTAGTCGATGATAGCTTGAAGAAGCGATTGATAGTTGTTGGTGTGATGATCGGTTCCCTTCTGGTTATTCTAGTGATGATCTTATCAAGGTCAAACCACCATCATCTGATGTATGACCTACTTCAAACCTTGCATTCTTCTAGAAATCAATTAGACTGACATAGAAAATCCATGTGTCTTCAGGATTTAAGAAGTTCATTAACCCTAAATTTGTACACCTATCAACCAAACGTTGGGCCTGGGCATCATTTTTGCAAAAAGAGAGATAGTTCTAGGGCTTGAAGAGCGACCCAGTAACTATCCATTTCTTGTTCCGATTGTCAGACTTTTTGTTCGAAGAAGGTCAAGCCATTTAAGGAAAATTGAGAGTGAAAGCTTTGAAATTTTTTGAGAAAATAGGGTTTATGAATTTCAAAGATAGCGTAAAGAATTCATGGAAATGTATAAGTGTGGTTTAAATAGCCAAAATTTTTGAGTGTAAACGGGTTTCGAATATGGAAGTATTTAGTGCAGTAATGTCATGATTTTTTGTAAAAGAAATCGCGGTTATACAGTGTAGTGGGAGAGTGGATTGAGGCAAGTAATGATAGATCCTAGGAATCGAGGCATTGCCATCAAACCATCAATTGAAAATGTAACCTCTATGATTTAAAAATTGAACTAATATCCACATGTGTAAATGATTTATTCATTTCACACTTCTTTAATAATTGTACTTCACCGGTGGAGAGATGAGCTGAGTTTTCTGATTACTCTGCCAATCTTTCACTGAGCTACTTCATCAAAACTGTTCCTAACACAGAGTGGGGTGAACTTTGCTGGTACCAGTGCCTTACCTGCCGAGTGAGCGCACCCAAAATGGCAAAGGTTCAGTCAACTGATGAAGTCACTAAGCTGGTTATTCTAGTTAGCTGCTCAAAAGACTTAGTCCACTTCAATCTTTCCTAACTCAATCCTCAACTTACAAAATCTTTCATGACCGAGTGGTTTTATGAATATATCACCAATTGATCTTGATGAGATATGTACTTTTAATTACTTCTCTTTTTCAACACGATCTTTGATGAAATGATGTCTTACATCAATATGCTTTGTTATTGAGTGAAGTAATATATTCTCTATAATTGATATTGCACTGGTGTTATCACACATGATAGGAATTGTATTTTCTTCTACTCCATAGTCTTTTAGTTGTTGTCTGATCCAATGTACTTGTGCATAACAACTACCTGCTGCTATATACTCTGCTTCAACTGTTGACATAGATATGGAATTCTCATTTTCTCTAAACAATGATAGTAGTCTGATGCCTAGCATCTGACAAGTTCCTGAGGTGCTTTTTCTATCCACTTTACATCCAGCATTGTCTGAATCTGAATATGAAGTTAATTTGAATCAACTATCTTTAGGATACCAAATCCTATCGTTTACTGTATGCTCTTGATATTTGAAAATTCTCTTTGTTTCTTATAGGTGAGATTCTTTTGGTTGTGATTGAAATCTTGCACATATTATTAGTGCATATGCGATATCAGGTCTGCTTGCAGTTAAGTAGATTAGTGAACCAATGATCCCTCTATATAGCTTTTCATCAACACCCTTTCTATTTTCATCCTTCCCAAGTATAAATGTGGCACACATTGGTGTTTCTGATGTGCCACTTATCTCCATTCCCTACTTGATTATCAAATCCTTTGTATACTTGGTTTGACTAATAAATATACCATCTTTCATCTGCTTCACTCGTAGGTTCTGATCACTTCATACAGGAACTCTGTGCCTCTGTCTGATCTTATCTTGATAATCTTCAATTCATTTTCATTTTGAATTCTTCTCAAAAGGTCTGGTAGTTCCTTGAGAGTTTCTATTTTCTTGTTCATGAAAAAACGTCCAAGTGAATTTGGAAAAGTCATCAACCACCACTAGAGTGTACTTTTTGCCACTTACACTCACTGGTGTGACTGGTCCAAATAGATCCAAAAGTTTGTTTTTTGATAGCTTGTTGATTGTCTTGAAATTCAGGTGAGTAAGTCCTCTATGCCAAATCTAGCTAGGTGATTGTTTGTTCTTGACAAGCATACTTGTTTCTTCTTTTGATGTCTTCCATCTACCACATACATGTTGTCCTCTCTTTTTCCTGCAAGTACAACTGTGTTGGTTTGTTTGTGAATCACCTTGCAAGCTTCTTTGTTGAAGTGCATATTGTAGCCTTTGTCAAAGGTTAACTGATGCTTAGGAGATTGAAAATTAATCCTTTGACATAGGCCACATTATGAATCTTCAAGTTATTTTTCAATATGGTGCTCTCCCCCTTAATCTTGCCAGGTTTTTCTTTGCCTCCAAAAGTAACTTTAGGGCCATAAAAAGTTTTAAAGTCATTCAATCAATCTTTCTTGCTAGTCACATGTCTGGAACATCCACTGTCTGTGTATCAGATGTCATACAAAACAAATTAATTATGTTTAGGTACCCAACACTGTTTGGGTCCATGCCTGTTAGCAGTCATGCCTCCCACTCCATGTGTGAATCCAAATGATCTTCTTCTTGGATAGTTGAAATCACTTAAGCAGTGACAAACATATAAATAATGTATTTGCGTAGTGGAATATTAAAACCATTCTAAAACGTATTTTCAAACCACTTAAGCAGTCACAAGCATATAAATAAGGTACTGAATGTAAATATAGAAAGTAAATGTTGTATGTAAATAACACAATGTTTATAGTGGTTCAGGGTGGTGTAATCCCTTAGTCAACTCTTCTCCTATGATGATTGGAGGAATTCACTATTGTTTTTCACCAATACAATAGTATGATTGTCCTTGGATACACAAGCTTCACAATCTCAAGACTATCACTCCCTGGCTACAAAAGCTTTAGTGACTTAGTCTTCAACACTGCTCCTTGAGAACAACTCCTTTAGCAGCTATCACAAAAGGTTGCAATTCCTTCTCAGACAATATGATTCAATTGTTTCAGTCGGATGTGAATTGGATTCACAGTGGGTTGATCAAAATTAGTACTTGATATAGATTTGATGCTCTATTTTCCGAGTTTGATCTTTTGGATATATCTTTTAAGTTTAGAAAGAAGGCTTTTGAAATTGATGGTGTTTCAGCACTTAGAGTTCTTGACTGTTTTCTTGATTGATGTATATGTTTTTTTTTGTGTCTGTCAATGCCTTCTATTTATAGCTATGATTTCCTTGATTGGAATTTCTGTCCATTGGCTAATAAATGCTGAGAATAATCATTGATTCAATCATTGATTCTTTCTTGATTTTATTCTCCTTGATTTCAGTGATCCGGATTTGAATCAAACGTCCATCATAAAATCCGTCCTTGATTGATTCTGCATTAATTGTTTAATCTTCGATTTAATCATGTTCTCAAGCAAGTGTAGAAAGTATACATGACACTGCCGCCTTTCTACTGGTTCAATGACTCCTTCACTTTGCTGGTCAAGGGATTTCCATCAGTCTGTTGCTTCGTTTCAGCTTATCCTGATCTGCTGGTACTGATGCGCTGATAGAGCTTTACTTCACTGATCCTTATTTTGTGTGAGATCAGTGTACACCATATTTAAGAAATAGATTTCATCATTTGTAGAATATATCTTAGACTTATCCAAGGTCATCACAGACTTTCTTGGTTATAAGTCAGTCCATAGGCCTTCACTTTACTCTGCTGGTGTTTGGCTATCATTACTCAGCTGATATTCTGTCTTTCAATTCACTGAGTTGTCCTGCCAGTTTATTAGAATGCTTGTCTGATTGAACTTATACAACATGTCAGACTCTAAATAAACCCTATAAAACATTACTACATATTTAGACTTATTTCAAGCTTGCGGTTACAGCTGGTATGGCCATCATCAAAAAAATAAAATGTTCATAACCATTTCCCCCTTTTTTGATGATGCCAAAACCCTCATAAGCCTTAAAATAAGTAAACATTTTTATATAATAAATGGAATAAAACTCAAAAATTTTATTCATCCATAATGGGCAAAAAGATTCAAAAGTAGAAACATATTACAATCTACTTTGGCCTAGAGCTTTCATGCTTACCACTACCTTACCCCTTTTTGTTAGCATTATGCTTCTCTGCTAGAATCTTGTTAGTTGCTTCAGACATTGTGATTATGGTGTACAGTTGCTTCACAACATGATCCAGAGTGCTGTCAAGGACCTGAATTTGTTCAGCATGGGTTTCAAGCTCCTTGATCATGGGGTTGAGCTTGTTGTCAACAACACCTTCTAGATTCTCGAAGATTGTATGGACATGCTGTGTGATCAGTGAATTCAGACGACTGAACAAATCACCATATTTTTCAATGATTCCATCCTGGAGCTCAGTGTGGCTAAGTGTTGGAAATAAAATTTATATTTTGATGATGATTCATCGCTTAATCAGTTATTGTTCTTAACCCCATTGATGAAGTGTCATAACTAGCTGTTATAGTGCAAAACAAAAAGTTGTCTAGTGAGTATTGTATAGGACTTTATTGAGTCTGATATTTGTATAGGTTAAATCAGACATGCACTGTAATAGTTCTAAGCTGTGAACTGAGAAAATAAGAAACTGAGATTTAGTTAAACTGAGATTCAATAAGAAACTGAAAAACAGAGCACACCAACATGAAAATTGAAGAAGGTAAGTTCGCTGAGTGATACAGACTCAGTTGGCTTATCCAGAAGATTGAAGAACTGAGGGTTCAAACTCAGTAGATAAAGAACTGAGGGTCACAAACTCAGTTATAGAAGATTGAAGAACTGAGGGCTCAAACTCAGTTATGAAGACTACGTCAAGACTGTAAAGTTAGACATCAAGCAAGATTGTGGTGACATGAACTGACTTTATGGATCTTGTATGAAGACCTAAGAATCATAAGGACAATGAATTCTTAGAAGATAATGAGTTATGGTGTACTATGATTAAGTTAATTATAATCAGATGAAAAACTGGAGTACTGATATTTAAAGAAGAGTAAAATCTTAGTTAATGCTCCAAGTCAGTCAAGAAACTGACAAGTGATAATCTCAGTATAAAACTGATAAGGAAAATCAGTTTTATATGTCAGTCATCCAACAAGCTGATAGTACAGTCGAACGTTATAAATGAAGCAATTCTATTGGATGAAATACTGACACAGCAGAACGGTCACAAAATATAGCCGTTACAAGATTCAAGCAGGATGAACGTTAGAAAAACCCCTATAAATAGACTACTTCTACAACAACAAGAAGTGGTGAGCAGGAGGAATTAAAAACATATTTAATTATAAGATCTAATCAAGGGGGAAAGCCAATTTCGAAAGAATTCCTGCTAAGTACTTAATTGCAAGATCAAGAAATTTCTTCAAGTATTCAAGCACATTCAAGCAAAATCATTTGAAGAAATTCAGAGCCGTGCTAAAGTTAATTATCCAGACAAAAAGCTCAAATCACAATTGAATCATAGTTATTGATTCAGATCTCAAATTTGATTTCATCAAAGGTCTAGACTGTGAAGCACCAAGAAGGAGTGAAGGACAGTTGAGTGCAGTCAGGAAGACTGTGTTTGTGATGAGTTGGTGAAGAGGCTATTCTACCCTTCAAGGACCAGTGTTTCAAACAATTGAAGAGCAGCAATCCTACATGTTCTACAAGTGTTTAGATAGTGAAGCTAGGGATTAGTCAAGGACTATCAGTTTAGAACTTTTTGTAACCGGGCCATCTCAAAGAAGTTCTAGTGGAATTTTCCTCCACATCATAGGGGAAGAGAGGACGTACATGATTACACCACCTGGAACCTCTATAATTCTTGTTTATTATTTCATGCATTCATTTACTTCATTACAACTTTAATTATCTAGTTCTCACGTTAAAACCAAGTCAACAAACTGTTTGTTACATTATGGCTAGTTCTATCCGCTGCCGGTTGACTAGACTAAGAATAATTAGTATTGACTTATACTCAGTTGAGTTAGATGAACTCCGCACAAGTCAAGGGACAAGAACAAAACTGAACTGAGCATCAGTTTACATTTCGAAGAAACTCAGTTCCTGGGGTACTTTCAGTTTTGGGAAAGGTTTTGGTGACTAGTTTATTCACCCCCCCTCTAAACTTGTGTTAGCCTTTCCAAGGGACCAACAATTGGTATCGGAGCAGGTCTTCCATTTGGAAGTGATTCAACTATATCTTACAAACCAGTTGTTGAAGACCCCTCACTGTATCAGTCATAGAGATACTTTAGTGAAATTAAATGGATACATCTAGAATTAAAAGCTGGCTGAATAACCCCCTGACTGACTATTTGCAAAATGTTGTTTATGATATTCAGGATCAAGTATCTGAAAGATTCTGTACTATTAGCTCTCACACAAATCCGGAACCTCGTTTCAGTTATGATGAAGATATTGACCTTAACGCATATAAAGATGAATCAAGAGGATTTCCATCCCTAAGTGATCTTTTAGAAGAAGCATAAAAAGAATGGCTACGAGTAGCTGATTATATAGAAGAAAAATTGACTGAAAACATTGTTGAAGATCCATCCGTTGCAAAGGCCAAAGATGCTATACTACCCATGAGTTATGAAGGTGAAAGTGATGAGGAAATCATGCTGCTAGGAACAACACAGGCAAATGCTAATGAAAAAGGGAAGCAAGTTTTAATTGATGATGATTCCTCAACAGAAAATCTATCCATAAAAAATCAGGACGTAATTGCATCTACATCCAGCACTCACACTGCCTTGAACAATCAGAAAAATGAAAATTTTAATAAATCCTTGGACATACTCATAATGTAATTAGAGGTAATTCAAAAGAATTATGAGGATGTCAAAAAGGAGAAAAATTCATTGAAAACTGAAATTTCGAGATTGAATTCTGAGATCAATTTAATCAAGACTAATAATGAAATCAAGGTAATTCGACCAACTGATGAACTGACAGAAGTTATAAATGTCACAGAATCATCAGTTGATCCAATTTCCAGTGTTCAGTTCAAACCTGGAAAACCTTTTGGAGACAGATCTGGTTTAGGATTTGTTAATCAGAATAATTCTAAGTCCAGACCATGTTCAGTTGCATTAAAATTTATGACTGCACAATGGTCAGGAACTCAGAAAACTGATAAAATTATTAGAACCGACAATTACTCAGCACAACCATTTGCACAAACTGATAAAACTGAAAAATCAGTTGGAAAAATACACCAAGCCAACAGATTTTACAGAAAGACTTAGATGGCTGAAAAAGGCAGAACTGATCAGAGATCAGTAAGAAAAATCTTCAAGCCATATCCATTCGAAAATGAAGATCATTCATGGAATGATAAACTGAGAGGGAAAGGAAGACTATTTCCCACTGATGAAGATTGGAATGAGCCTTCACATCAGTTTCACAAACTGATCAAATCAAAAACTGTCTGGACAAAATAGGAAAAGCATGTAAAAACTGACTTTACTCAGTCAAAATGTCAAGAGAGGTATAAAGTCAAAAATAAAATTGTATCATCGAAAACTAACCAATTAGGACCCAAACAGAGATGGGTACCAAAAATGTTTAAATTTGTTTTTTGTAGGAAAATATCAGTAACTGGAAGCCGAAAAACTGAGTTTTGTTCACAACTGAGTTTTTGAATTCAGTATAAGGACAAGACTGAAAGTATACAACTGTAGATACACCTCATTTACCCTATTCACTGCAGTCTAGCTACAGATGTCAAGAAAAGACGTGGTCCTTCTCAATCTAAACCATTCATATTTTCCACTCATCCACCTTTTCCCAATCTCAAAACATTTATGAGAAGACGTTATGAGTCCCACCCAATTCATAACTACCCTTCCTACAAATTATAAATAACCCAGAATTTTCTTTTATAATTCTTTACACTCTTATTTTGAATTTGCCTTCTCAATCTTCAAATTTTCAAATTCTCAATCAAATCCAGAAAACAATGACTTTCACTCGTGTTGAACCCGGAATGATCATATCTCTTGACCAGTATATTGCAAAATACACTGATCAAACTTTAGCCAAAACAATTGCTGCAAAAATTAAATAGATCAAAGGATTGGATGCTGCCTTCAACGTTGATCTGAAAAGTGTATGCCTGGAAAGCATTGGAGACTTCTATGAATTCGGAAGGACAACCATAGAAGGAGAAGACACACACACCTACACCACTACTGTCAATGATAAGCAGATCAAGGTCACTAAACATCTGATTGCAGAAATCTTTGGGTTTGACAAATCTGGAGTTACATCAGCCATCAAGTTGACCAAAGAACAAAAGGAAAAACTATGGAAAGATATAGCAATTGATGCAGAATCCGCAGTTTTACAAACCGGGAGCACAAGTCTACTCAAACCAGAATTCAATTTTCTCTCAAAGATGTTGGCAAATTGCATAATTGGAAATGTAGAAAACTTTAGCAATCTGTCTGAAGCAAATTTGGATTTACATTATGTGATTTGGTTTGGAGAAAATTTTAATTGGCAAATATATCTATTTGATCAATTAGTGGCACAATCAACTGACTTACCCAAGAAGAAGACCGATGTTAAGAAAGGTCGTTTCTATCACAAGAAAACTCTTGCATTAGTAGTCCAAAGAATACTCGACCATTTTGGAATCGCAAAGAGAAAAGAAACATCAGTTGGTGATGGGAAGATTGTTATTAAGGAAGAAAAAGCTGGAAAAAGGAAAGCGGAGGGTTCAGTAAGTGAGCCTAAAAAGAAGAAAAGCATGAAATTGAAGAAACCTGCAACTGGAGATGAAGTCTTGGAACAGATTGAAGAATTAAGCAAGAGAAAAAAACAATTGGAAGATTTAGAGAAAAATAAATCTGATCTTGTTACACCAATAACTGAAACAACAATTGCTGAAGGATCAACACAGACAGAAAGAACTGAAGCTATTCTTGTTGAGTCTACTCCAACTCCAGTAACTGAAGCGCTACTCATTCAAGAACAAGTTTCACAAGAAATTGAAATGACAAAAGAAACTGAAGCTATCAACAAAGAACATACTGTTGAAACTGAATTACAGAAGAAAGCTGAGACTCAGGGGAACATACCCTGAGAGTTGAACATGTTGATGAAGATTCTGACAGTGATGAAAGATTGATCGATAAAACAACGTTGGAAATGTCGTTACTTTCAAAATCAAGATCTACCCCCCAGAGATCATTTTCCAGATTAGAATTTGAAGAATCAGCCAAAGGATTTTCAGCTTCAAAACCTGTGGAAAAAGGAGCCAAAGCAGATTCAAGATCAACAACAAGCTTTAACTTGGATGAGCAAGTCAATGAAGAAGAACTCATTGAACCAACAATGAAAGAAGTTCCCGTTACTGAATTGGAACTTGAGCCTATTGAAAAACAAGCTACAGAAGAAATTGTAAGAGAAAAAGTTGTGAAAACTGAGCCGACAATCTCAGTCTCAGTCATTGAAAAAGATTCGTCAGAAATCCCATTTACTACTGAGGAAGGAATCAGCAGAACTGATATTGTGCAAACTGAAGATATTGCTAGAACTGATATTGGGCAAACTGAAGATGTTGCAAGAACTGACCCTATGCAAATTGAAGATATTATTCCAGAAAGTAGTCAGGAAGTCACGAGAGAATCCGGAATGATCATCACTCAATCATCAAGAGATCTTGGAGAATTAATGTCAGCTGATTATGAACGATTGCGCAAATATCAAGCTTGGAAATTCAGTTCCATTGCAAATCAAAGGAATCAGCTAGTAGAAATGGAACCTACTGAAAAATGGGTATTTGATTTATACAACATTACAAGTCTATCAGAGATAATCAATACCGAAGATTTTATGAATCAGGGTTATGCACTGATAAGAAATAGCTACTGGGATGAAGCCACAGTTGGTGGAAATTTCAAAAAGAATAATGATGATGATGATTCTCAGGAAGATGCCAATCTGCAAAAAGGGATTCTAGCCTCCTTACAAGTAAAGAGAACTGAAACTGATCAAACTACTGATAATGAGTCTAGTAGTTCTGAAGAATCCAGTGAGAGTTCTAGTTCTAAGAATGTGTCTGACGCACAACAAGAAGAAAAACAAGGTTATAAATCTCCTACAGACAAGTCTTTGTTAAAAAGTAGCGAAAACAGTGGCAAAGATGACTGGAGAAGATTTAGATGAAGAATTGAATGTTCAGTTATCACCTGCAAGAGATATTGATCAATCAAACCTGGAAGAAGTTAGAAAACAATCTGAAGAAAGAAGAAGATCGGCATAATACAGGGAAAAATTGAAGCAAGTTGTTGTCTCACCACTAAATCAAGCTAAATCAACTGGATTTGTGACAAACAAAGTCAATGAACAACAAGCTGGAAGCTCAGAAGATGTTCCCACTCAGGTTGATCTCATTAAGTATTATCACAATGAGATAATTAGAATTCAAAAGGATGACAACAGCTTATTCGGAAAAGTCCATAAATCCTTAGAAGCTAGTCAAGATGAAAGAACCAAACTTGAAAAGAAGATGGATACTGTCACTAAAAACTGTCAAAGCACTTTGATTGAACTTTGGAAGATAACCACTGAGAATGACGCAAGAAGAGATGAACTCAAGACAGATGGGAAGGCATTCTCAATAATTTGGTTGATAGAATGATTTTAATGGAAAGTGGAATGAAAGACTCAGTTATAGCTCAAACCATCTTGGCATCAACTCAACAAAATCTGAACGCTTACATCAGAAGCCTGATTCATAAAGATGATGTCAATAAGGGGGAATGTTTGGACATCCTAAAAGTCAATGCAACTGAGATTCCACAAGTCCTTGTAAATGTTGATGATAAATTGAATGAACTAAAGAAAGCTAGATGAGAGTTTACTGATGAAGAAATGGAGTTAATTGTTAAATATTCAGAGCCCACTGACAAAAGAGTGTTGAAATAATGTCCTAAACCCAATCGGGTTGGACCGGATCCGACCGGGGTTGGATCATTTCTACTATTTCTTTATGTTTATACATATATGAAATGGCTTTTATGTTGTCATATATATGTTCTTTTAAAGAACCAATTATGAATTGCTATATGATAACGTCCTTAGTATTAAACTGTGACAGAGAAACCATGATGGGTGATTATGGTTGATGAGATCTCTAATCACTTTAATAAGTTTGGTACTTAAATGTCTCTAGGCTGATGTACTATTAAACAGTGCATTGATAGTATAAACAGGCTAGCACGTATTAGATGTCTTATGTCTTTAGGGCAGGGATAGATCTCGTCTATTGAAATGTAGAGACACTTGGGCTGTACGTGGACATGTATTAGAGAATGCGTACGTTAGACTGACCCACTTACATTAAGTGTCACACTATGTGGCGGTTGTGTAATTATCCTTAAGACCGGAGTCGTCATGGCATCACGGTGTGGATTGTCATGCTTTGACACTATTGAGGTTTCCCCTATCCATAGGGCGATCATGCGGTAGTGATTGGGTGTGATACTGAAGCATGCGGAGTATACATGATTGGTCGTCCGGGAATCGCGTATCCTATGATTGGGATCGAATATCCGAAATGGCTTTCTTATAAGGAATGTCTATCTCTCGTGAATCTTTGCAAAGTGGGAGTAAATGAGTTACTTCGAGAGAGCATGATATCCAGATTATAAGATACGATCGTTAATGTATCGACACTCGAGATACGATCGTATGGATATTATTACAGCGAGAGGATTGTAAGTTACACGGTAACTGTTTGACATGAAAGGTAGTAGTCATTGCATTTGACTCTTCCGATGATTGGGGGTCACGGTGTGTTTCTAGACGCTATCCCGTGATCGTTAGGTATGAATGGCATTTTCGTAATTTGCACTTTGTGTCTACGGCCAACATATTCAGAAGCCTATCAGATCTCACACATATGAACATCTAGCCGGATTAAAATGTGGTTATAGATGATAACCAAATAATGAAAGTTTATCTCGAACTATAAAGGTTATAGTGGTAAATTAATATGGTGGTATTTATTTATTATGAATAAATTAAATACAAGATATTAATAATATTATATTAATTAAAGAATATTCCGGATACCAATTTATTGGCTAAAGGTGGCGCAATTTTGGAGTGTATAAGATACACTTGGATTGTGCAATTTAATTCATGGTATTACTCTCTCTCTCTCTCTCTCTCTATATATTATATATATATATATATATATATATATATATATATATATATATGTGTATATATATATATATATGATTCAAATGATGCAAATAATATGCATGTGCATGATTGTGTCCAAAATATTTGTGTATAGATTTATATGTGTAATATATATATGTGATACACATGTGTAAATTGATTTATGGTAATATAATAAAAGATAAATATTGTGTATATAAGATATTGACAATATCTTGGAAATATTTAATATAAGATATTGACAATATCCTAGATTTATTTAATATAAGATATTATAATAAATGAGATAAATCAATCAATTATATTTTTCTTATTTTATTTGGGAAATTTTTTTCTCCTCCACACAACTTTGGGGCGCCACTACCTCTATTTAAAGGAAGTGGGTGTCAAGCTCTTTTGTACATCACAATTGCAAGAGCTCATAGTTCTTATGAAAAATTAGAGAGCATCCTATAGAGAGTTGGAGAGAGGGGAAAAGGGCCGGTCTACCAACCGGAGTTTTCCAATAGCATTCCATGATGGGATTCCGGCGGGCTATTCGTGTGGACTAGCGGTAGAGGCCGAACACTTGGGCGGCTCTATGCAGAACTACTCTCCTTAGACGGTCAAAGCGTCGATCTTTTAGATCAACCAAGGTAACCACCGTCTACTTAAGCTTATTTGTTTATTGCTTAAACGATGTCGATCTTGGGTCGATAGGAAATAAATTTTGAATTCCGCTGCGTTCCCGCGTAGATTTCCTAACAGTGGTATCATAGAGAGCTTCGAGTTTAAGCAATAAGAATGTTAATTTGCGTAGTTAATTTTATCGTTTAAATCACGTAATTAAAAGATGAAAGATTTTTTATTCACAAAAGTGAGACATGAAAAGAAAAAAAGAAGTAGATCAGGTGGTGCTCGGCCGACCGGCGGCGGCACCACCACCGGCGGCGGCGCGGTAAGGCGACTCGCCGCCGCAAATCTGTTGACCGGTCAATGCTGGCGGATCTTCAAATTTTTGTTTTGTGTATTTTGTGATTCAATATGGTTCATAGTTGTGATTGGTAATTCGTCTTTTGTTTAGTTGTGTCATATGACTAACCAATGGTTCAAATAGTGTGGGCCATTGGGATGCCACATGGCATTAAAATAATGATGGACTTTCCAAATTTTGTTTGGAATAGGCCTAAGCCCTTTCCAAATATTTGATTTGGGAAAATGCCTATGCCTAGGCCACTTACAAAATTTTGATTTTGGAAAGTGGCCAGGCCTAAACCAAAATTATTTCGCCTTTCCAAATATTTGATTTAGAATAGGCCTCGGCCCTTTTCAAATATTTGATTTGTAAAAGGCCTAGGACTAGGTCACTTCCAAAATTTTGATTTTGGAAAGTGGCCAGGCCTAAACCAAATTTGGTTTAGGAAGATGCCTTTTGGTTCAAGATAAAAGGCATCCCTTTTGATTACGAATCAAAAGGAAAGAAACAAAAGAGACATAATTTTAATTTTGATTTATTTTTGGAATAGTTCTAATTAATTAAAATTAAAATTAAAATCGTTTAAAATTAATCGTTAATTTTATTTCGATTAAAATCATTTAATTAGTTAAATGTTAATTAGTTAATTAAGGCCCAAGTAGTTAAATTTTAATTTTATCTTTTTCATAAGATTTTATTGTATGGATTAGATATAGTAGATATAATATGATTATATGGACCCCGATTGATCGTGGACTCGACCGATAGGATAGATGTGAATGATTTAATTTTCTATTGGTTTAAAAATTGTCCTAGGCCGTTAAGAAGAACGTGACCTAGTTTATTTTCTGCAATTATCCCATTCCCGTTGGCTCCCCCCGTGTGCGGCGGGTGTATTTATTTTATTAGATAGAATTAAATGTAATAAGAATGGAGCAGAAGATGGAGACCAAAGAAACAGAAGAAAATAAAGATCCCATTGGAGAATAGAGCATTAAAGATCCTATTGGCGGTTGCAGCTACCTTTAGATTGTGACCCGCGGTTTCGTCAGTTTGTATTCGAAACCGCACCTAGGAAAAATCAATGATCATACCGGTTACTTTACGTATTTATTTATTTTGTGCTTGTATTTATTTTATATGATACGATAGATGCATGACTAGGCACGATCTAGATAAATGTGTAGGATGTATGTTTATAGAGATAGACATATTTATGATGAGACCATAATTAAAATTAATTAAGTGAATTAATTTACATAAATACTTCCACCTCAAAAGAATCAAGTTGAAATTGCCTCCCCATATTATAATGACGGTGAAGAGCCCTTGTTCGGATCCAACTCATCAGCCAAAGCAGGGGGTTGACCTACCTCGGGTATATCGTCATTATCGAAATATGATCGTATGAGATCTCACGAATATTGGGGTTATGACTTGACTAAGAATTCTCTCGGCCACTAGCCAAAGAGGGGTCGTTTGGATTTTAGAGGCAAGGGTTTGAATACTTCATAAGATGAAAATTGTCAAAGAGTTGACTAGTCAAATAACAAGAGTCGTATATGATATGATTGACAAAGGGATGTTGTCTACCTATTAGACAATTTTCGTCCCACCAGCCAAAGCGGAGGTCGTGGTAGTTTAGTAGGATCTTGTCCACTAAAGAAATTAATAATTCTTGAAAGTCAATTGGGAGTAGTTGACTAGTGGGAGAAAAATCATAAACCAAAAGACCATTTTTGATTTTGCGTGTATAAACAACAACACTATTTTATTTTCATTTTTATGTTGTAGTTTTAGAAAAAATTATATTTATGTTATATTCTCGATTAGTAAAACCAAATTATGACTGTTACCTTTTGAGAAACATTCTCAAATATGGTTAAGTAATTTTAATCCTTTTAAAATAAGCAATGACATGAGCAATCCCGTTATAGTTAGAGACAAGGAGATTACATAATTGATGAAGTGGTCCGAGACTTTAATTATTAATGAAAGCGGAAGCTCATGATGTGATTAAATCATTTGAAATAAGTTTCAACGAATTAGTCATATATTGGATACGATCCAAGATGATCATTCAGTCATACGATGACAATTAATTTAAACGTTGTATAAGAATGACCACATCGAATTTTAGAAAAGTTGTTTTCAAAATTGTAAGATTTAGGTATCGACTTAATTCTTTAAACATTGCTTAAAGGTTAATTAAATAGTTAATATTTTGAATACGATTCAAAAGGTTAAATAAACTATTTAATAAACTTCAGATTTTCTTTATGAAAGGAAATCAAAGACATAGCTCTTGTGATCTTTCTTAACTCTTATGAAGACTACAATAAGAAACATTTATCAAGTGCTTAAAGGATTAAAAAGGAAAGTTAGGGCATGTGCTTAAATGGAGAACTTATTGAAGTTTATATTCTAGGCAAGTGAGTTGAGATAAATCTATCTAAGTGAAAGTCAACTATTAGATATATGATATCTTGCGAGTGTGATTAAATTAGAAAGATTAAATACAGATATGAAAGGTGAAGCAAACGTTGTAACACTTATCATATTCTGGATCTAGTAAACTGATAAGGGAACTAAATAAATGTTATTATGTTCCGGTTCTTATGAAGAACATACTTTCAGTTATTTGTTAGGATTTAGTAGACATATTCAATTGTAAAGAATAAATGTTATTCCGATAAAGTTGGAAGGTCACTGAATCTGACATACTAGATTGATGTCACTATATAGTTGATATATGTGATGAGATCTCAACTATATATTTGTATGGCTGTTATCCTTAGTATTTTGGTTGTTCTAGACATAGTCTCTTTGGAAGGAAGGCGTGTAACTAAACGTCATTCTGATGATGTTGAACCATATGATTATGAATCATGTGGGTAATACGTATCTTATCTAAATATGACTAAAATACCCTTTTATGAAAAGGTTATAAAATCTAGAAAGTTGTCCAAAGCCTAGACATACCGATGTTTGTTGGCTTGTGACAATTAATGCCGCAAATAATTGTTTATTAGTCTCTATGACTATTTTTAGAAATAGTCAAGTGTACTTAGTGAAGTGCATAGTTTGGAAAGCCCGAAAAGTTTGAGCTAGTACGAATATGAGGTTGATGAGCTACTTAGAAATTAATCTTCATTTGGATTGATGTAATTAATACCTGAATGGTGTTTCAGAAGTCGTCTGAAAAGGAATAAGATTCTTTCCTTGAAGGATACCATCTTTGGGATACGCAATTAGATTGTGTTCGTAAAATGGAAACAACACTTAATATGTTAAAGGTGTGATGCAAGCCATGCGAAGTATCCCTTTCCCGTTTCGGGATAGAGCCCTTATACTTAACCGAGTTCCGAAGAATGAAGGTTGAATAAAATTCCATATTAGATATGGAAGAGGATAATGTCAAATCTATCTTAACCGATGATTTGAAGTTGTCATAGGCAAAGTCAAAAGGCTTAGAGCCTGGTACGACATATGCAACTTTGTGGAATATCTTAGCAAGTACGCCAGATATTATTTACTCGTCCGCGGAGCAAAAGGTGTTTGTCTCCAAACATGCCATCTTCTAGAGGAAGTGTTTCTTCCAAAAGAAATAGTGGGAGTAAATTAGATCTCAAGAGAGATTGAGAACCACAAAGATATATTCAACCAAAGGAACGTGAGCAGACGCCACATAGCGATGAGGTGTAAAACACTGCTCAGTGCACATAAAAGTTCTGTAAGTCTGTGGATAACCTCAAGCCTGAAAAGGCTGCCGGTATGTTCATCTTGAAGAATGAATATCTCACGACTTATGAAAGAATGTTTGAAAGGCAAGATTGAGAGATAAGGCCAGGAGCCATAATATCTGAATTAGATTCCATCAGTGACAACCGGGTTGTGAACCTAGTCTGTCTTACCTAGAGGGAATGTCCCCGTAAGGCTGAGCCCCGTTCTATTTAGATAATACTTGTTATAACTTTGTATCATGACTATATGATAGTGTTGAAAACGTTGGGCAGACAGGTCGATGTTCATAGTCGATAACATGATATAAGCCCACGAGATCCATTTATGGACTCAAACAAGTTTCTCTAGACAATTTCTTTGTTTGATAATCAAAGGAGTTTGATTTAGTCAAAAGAAGGATATGCCCATGTGCAAGATGGATAGTGGGAGTGTGTTAAGATTTTTGAGTAAGGTATTAGAAATCTCTCTCATGGATCATCACCTCATGTCACAGTCCATTAATGTTTATTAGTTCAAGGTCTTTACGAAAGCACTTGGAATAGCAGTTCTTATTTTTAGAAATAAGAATTTATAGTGATAGATTTAACTGCTGTTAGATTATAGTTTACCTATATAGATGTGATGTTAAAAGAGTTTAGCATAGATCGTTTAAGGAGATACTGCTAGCCGGTGTTCTCAAGATCTATCTATGTTAGGACGTTAGTCCTAAAGATAAGGAGAAAGATGATGATAATTATGAAGGTTTCCTTTGCTACTGCGATAGGAACCATCATAAGAGTTATGTCCGATGTTCATACTTCATGAAGAGTCATGAGCAAGTATGAAAGTAAATCTGATGAATGTCGAGAACATCCTTAAACAAGTTAAGGATGGTTTCCTAGTTTATCAAAACTTGGAATCAGATAAATATAGATATACAGGCGTGTATCATGAGTCTTATGAAGGCGAGTGGGAGCTACAGTCTGGGTTTGCAGTCACTTGGATTAAGTGATACAGTGAGCTGGAAATGTTCTAGCCTATGGGTCACTGTAAATTCTACAACGAGGCCAAAACACAGTAGTGCCTTAGAGGCGCAGCGGGAGCAGTACATGGATCTAGTAGGTTCATTCCCGAACCTTGTACGGTTCTTCCACCTTTTCAATATAGCTGATATAGTAAGTGGATTCATTGCTTAAATCAAGGACCGGGGTCTCGTCAGAGATCCGTGTGTGTGTTGAGGCGGTTCCTTTGACTTGGTCATTTGGAGCATGGTATGAAGATAGTCTGAGTGCCCACGGATAGAGATCCGTTTACGGCTAGGGCTGGTTGGGAGTATTGCATGAGATTCTTGTGTTTCAACTTGGTCTTGTGTGTGCGAGTGATTGGTTTTAGGCCAAGTGGGAGATTGTTGAAATAGTGTCCTAAACCCAATCGGGTTGGACCGGATCCGACCGGGGTCGGATCATTTCTATTATTTCTTTATGTTTATACATATATGAAATGGCTTTTCTGTTGTCATATATATATGTTCTTTTAAAGAACCAATTATGAATTGTTATATGATAACGTCCTTAGTATTAAACTGTGACAGAGAAACCATGATTGGCGATTATGGTTGATGAGATCTCTAATCACTTTAATAAGTTTGGTACTTAAATGTCTCTAGGCTGATGTATTATTAAACAGGGCAATGATAGTATAAACAGGCTAGCACGTATTAGATGTCTTCTGTCTTTAGGGCAGGGATAGATCTCGTCTATCGAAGTGTAGAGACACTTGGGCTGTACGTGGACGTGTATTAGAGAATGCGTACGTTAGACTGACCCACTTACATTAAGTGTCACACTATGTGGCGGTTGTGTAATTATCCTTAAGACCGGAGTCGTCATGGCATCACGGTGTGGATTGTCATGCTTTGACACTATTGAGGTTTCCTCTAGCCACGAGGCGATCATGTGGTAGTGATTGGGGGTGATACTGAAGCATGCGGAGTATACATGATTGGTCGTCCGGGAATCGCGTATCCTATGATTGGGATCGAATATCCGAAATGGCCTTCTTATAAGGAATGTCTAGCTCTCGTTAATCTTTGCAAAGTGGGAGTAAATGAGTTACTTCGAGAGAGCATGATATCCAGATTATAAGATACGATCGTTAATGTATCGACACTCGAGATACGATCGTATATATATTATTACAGCGATAGGATTGTAAGTTACATGGTAACTGTTTCACATGAAAGGTAGTAGTCATTACATTTGACTCTTCCTATGATTGGGGGTCACGGTGTGTTGCTAGACGCTATCCCGTGATCGTTAGGTATGAAGGGCATTTTCGTAATTTGCACTTTGTGTCTACGGTCAACATATTCGGAAGCCTATCGGGTCACACACATATGAACATCTAGCCGGATTAAAATGTGGTTATAGATGATAACCAAATAAGGAAAGTTTATCTCGAACTATAAAGGTTATAGTGGTAAATTAATATGATGGTATTTATTTATTATGAATAAATTAAATACAAGATATTAATAATATTATATTAATTAAAGAATATTCCGGATGCCAATTTATTGGCTAAAGGTGGCGTAATTTTGGAGTGTATAAGATACACTTGGATTGTGCAATTTAATTAATGGTATTACCATATATTAATATAAGATATATATATATATATATATATATATATATATATATATATATATATATATATATTTGTGTCCCAGCGTGTGATGCATATAATATGCATGTGCATGATTGTGTCCAAAATATTTGTGTATAGATTTATATGTGTAATATATATATATATGTGATATATACACATGTGTAAATTGATTTATAGTAATATAATAAAAGATAAATATTGTCAATATAAGATATTGACAATTTCTTGGAAATATTCAATATAAGATATTGACAATATCCTAGATTTATTTAATATAAGATATTATAATAAATGAGATAAATCAATCAATTATATTTTCCTTATTTTATTTGGGAAAATGTTTTCTTCTCCTCCACACAACTTTGGGGCGCCACTTCCTCTATTTAAAGGAAGTGGGTGTCAAGCTCTTTTGTACATCACAATTGCAAGAGCTCATAGTTCTTGTGAAAAATTAGAGAGCATCCTATAGAGAGTTGGAGAGAGGGAAAAGGGCCGGTCTAGCAACCGGAGTTTTCCAATAGCAATCCATGATGGGATTCCGGCGGGCTGTTCGTGTGGACTAGCGGTAGAGGCCGAACACTTGGGCGGCTCTATGCAGAACTACTCTCCTAGACGGTCAAAGCGTTGATCTTTTAGATCAACCAAGGTAACCACCGTCTACTCAAGCTTATTTGTTTATTGCTTAAACAAAGTCGATCTTGGGTCGATAGGAAATAAATTTTGAATTCCGCTGCGTTCCCGCGTAGATTTCCTAACAAAGAGTTGGTTTGGATTCTCACATATTCAGAGATTTACCAGCAAGAGATGGAGTATCAAGAGAAGAATCTCTAGAATCATTTCTACATATGCATAAGTTGCTCATGCACTACTTCAATAAACTCAAGAAATGGGAAACAGATGGTGTTATTGATAAGGAATCAGAGAAAATTGAAAAGGCTGAACCTGAATTTGTTCAAAATCTACTAAGAACAGCCACCAAGGAAAGACTAAGGGCAACTGTCTTCACATTCGCAGTACTATTCAAAAGCAAATTCTTCAGGAAACACAATTTATCTGAATCATGGAATATTTGGGCAAGCATCCATGGAATTGAAAACTCAGCTACAAATGATGCTATGAGAACGGTTGCAGAAACTTATGATAATCAATTTACTTTATCTGTCAAGTAAAATGAAACTATCTTCTAGTTCCTTTTTATTTGTGTTGTATTTTATTACTCAGCATTGTAACTCAGTTATCAAATAAATTCTCAGTTTCTCAGTTGATCTTGTCATTTACTGTATTTTGTTTTTTTGCATTGCTTTTAAGGAGGGTATTGACATCATAAAAAATGGGGAAATTGTTGGAAATAAAATTTATGTTTTGTTGATGATTCATCGCTTAATCAATTATTGTTCTTAACCCCATTGATGAAGTGTCATAACTAGCTGTTATAGTGCAAAGCAAAAAAATGTCTAGTGAGTAATGTATAGGACTTTATAGAGTCTGATATTTTTATTGGTTAAATCAGACAAGCACTGTAATAGTTCTAAGTGGTGATCTGAGAAAATAAGAAACTGAGATTTAGTTAAACTGAGATTCAATAAGAAACTGAAAAACAGAGCACACCAACATGAAAACTGAAGAAGGTAAGTTCGCTGTGGGATACAGATTCAGTTGGCTTATCCAAAAGATTGAATAACTAAGGGTTCAAACAAAGTAGATGAAGATCTGAGGGTCACAAACTCAGTTCTAGAAGATTGAGAACTGAGGGCTCAAACTCAGTTATGAAGACTACGTCGAGACTGTAAAGTTAGACATCAGGCAAGATTGTGGTGACCTGAACTGACTTTATGGATCTTGTATGAAGACCTAAGAATCATAAGGAAAATGAATTCTTAGAAGATAATGAGTCATGGTGTACTCTGATTAAGTCAATTATAATCAGATGAAAAACTGGAGTACTTATATTTAAAGAAGAGTAAAATCTCAGTTAATGCTCCAAGTCAGTCAAGAAACTGGCAAGTGATAATCTCAGTATAAAACTGATAAGGAAACTCAGTTTTATATGTCAGTCATCCAACAAGCTGATAGTACAGTCGCATGATATAAAGGAAGCAATTCTATTGGATGAAATACTGACACAGCAGAACGGTCACAAAATATAGCCGTTACAAGATTCAAGCAGGATGAATGTTTGACAAACCCCTATAAATAGACTACTTCTACAACAACAAGAAGTGGTGAGCAGGAAGAATTAAAAACAGATTTAATTATAAGATCTAATCAAGGGGGAAAGCTAGTTTTGAAAGAATTCCTGCTAAGTACTTAATTGCAAGATCAAGAAATTTCTTCAAGTATTCAATCACATTCAAGCAAAATCATTTGAAGAAATTCAGAGCCGTGCTAAATTTAATTATCCAGAAGAAAAGCTCAAATCAAAATTGAATTATAGTTATTGATTCAGATCTCAACTTTGATTTCATCAAAGGTCTAGACTGTGAAACACAAAGAAGGTGTGAAGGACAGTTGAGTGCAGTCAGGAAGACTGTGTTTGTGATGAGCTGGTGAAGAGGAAATTCTACCCTTCAAGGTCCAGTGTTTTCAAACAATTGAAGAGCAGCAATCCTACCTGTTCTACAAGTGTTTAGATAGTGAAGCTAGGGATTAGTCAAGGACTATCGGTTTAGAACTTTTTGTAACCGGGCCATCTCAAAGAAGTTCTAGTGGAATTTTCCTCCGCATCACAGGGGAAGAGAGGACGTACAGGATTACACCACCTAGAACCTCTATAATTCATGTTTATTTATTTCATGCATTCGTTTACTTAATTACAACTTTAATTATCTAGTTCTCATGTTAAAACCAAGTCAACAAACTGTTTGTTACATTAAGGCTAGTTCTATCCGTTGCCAGTTGACTAGACTAAGAATAAGTCAGTATTGACTTATACTCAGTTGAGTTAGTTGAACTCCGCACAAGTCAAGGGACAGGAACAAAACTGAACTGAGCATCTGTTTAAGTTTCGGAGAAACTCAGTTCCTGGGGTACCTTCAGTTTTGGGAAAGTTTTTGGTGACAAGTTTATTCACCCCCTCTCTAAACTTGTGTTAGCCTTTCCAAGGGACCAACACTAAGTATAACTTCAATTTTCTGGCTCAATGAAGTTCCTGCATCTTCTAGTGCTGTCTGAAGGTTATCCTAGCTTGGAGCTATCTTCTTTATGTCAACAATCAGGGGGCCAATGTCCAGATGAAAAGAGATGTCTGGATGGTCATTGGTAGTGTGTGCCATGTTCGAGATATAATCTTCATGCATTTCATATCCCTGGGAGGGTTGTACATCACTCCCTTCGTCTGCCACTTCTTCAAATTCCTGAGTGGCCATTTGCTGGAGTTTCTGGAATCTGAATCCGCCCTGAAAACCCGATTTGAATTAATCGAGTCGAGTCAAAACCCACACAGATTCATGTAGCTCTTGATTAGATCAAGATCTATAGTGGAAGCATGAATTTTGTGATATAATTAACTAATAAACGATTAATTAATACCTTAGAGAAAAGGTTACGGGATATTTACCCAACCAGAGAGAAGCCGTGATCTTCTGAATTGTATCTCCAAGCGACGACTAGTGGACGTCGATGCCGCATTCGAACCTCCTCGCATATGTTTCAAGAAAAACTCCAGTTTTTATTCTCCCGATAGCTAGGACGAGAAACCAACTTTTCTCTCCTTTCTAGATGAAAATGGCGTAGAAAGTCTTAGTCAATTGTGTAGGGAGGAAATATCTTTATATAGGAAAATAACTGAGCAACTGAGAGTTATCCTTTTCTCCAGACAATTATATTTTTCCCAAAGAAAAAGATATTTTCTATAAATAAGAGCTAATCACCATAAATGAGATAATCATTAGAAAATCAATTTCTTAATTTATCCATTAATTATTTAATTAATAAATAATTATACTCCATATTGTAATTAATTATGAGATAATTTCTTTTCCAAAATAAAAAATATGGCGCCATTTTTTATACCATTTGGGATAATATTAAATGTCTTTTCGATATTACGTATTATTTACCGTATAAATAATATCCGCATATTCAGTAAATAGACCAACTATTAAATTTATTTTTGAGGTTCCAAAATACGAGAATTCATTCACGTGTTAGGAGCCAACCTGGGGACCATAGACCTATAACCAGTAGCTACAATAAATTGAATAAAATATTCATCGAACAGAACATTTCTATTCAACTTATTAATTCTGGAATTACACCACCATAAATTTGAAACTGAACTCTATCGATTATTGTGGCAATATTCAAAGATGTCGATAAAGTCTTGAGGTTCAAGAGATCATCGAACCTCTTGAACTCATGTGCCGGATTTTCAGTGTACACTTTATGTATTTATAAAGAGACATATTAATTGTAGTACATATAAACAATTAATATGTCAAACTCTATTCATAGACATAGCTTTTACTCTAGTTCACTTTATGTCATAGACATTTATTATGTAAGAGACTAAAAAGCATCTAGCCTCGTTTATAGCTTTTACTTTTTCTATGAAAGGTCACTATCTTGTCTAGACCTTTCAAACTCCTCAATTGTACCTACATATACTCCACATTATCAATGAATAAAAGTTAAGTTGAAGTTTACTCTTGTGTTAACACATTCTCAAACTCTCTTCATGGTAGCAGAGCCATTTGTGTTCTAATTTTTTTTTTTTTTCCATTTGCAAAACTCATATTTCAAGAATGTCTTCCACATCCGACATTACTTCAACCTCAAAGAGACTCTCAAGTGACCTCGGTGACCGGGAGTATCTTGACAACTCCTCTTCTTATACTAACCATAGACTTGATGGTAACAACAACTATCCGTTATGGTCAAGGTCTATGAAAATGTACATTTACGGACAAAGTAAGATGGGATACTTATCTCGAACAAAACACGCACTCGCCAAACCGACCCGGTTTTGAAGCATGGGACACAACAAATAATCAACTCATGACCATCCTCACGAGGTCAATGACAAAAGAGATAAGTGAAAACTTTATGATGTATGATAACGCCAAAGAAATCAGGATAATGCCGTAGATCTCAGACTCAAGAAGGATAATACATCCGAGGTATATGAACTAGAAGCTCAGATTCAAACTTGCAGTGCAAGGGATATGTCTCAGTAACTCAATATTTCAATCAACTATCTAAGGCTTGGCAACACTTAGATATGTTAGAAACTCACTCATGGAATGATGTCAAGGATCTTGCTCTTTATAAAGACATCATAGAAAAGAAGAGAGTATTCAGTTCCTCACTGGATCGAATCCTACTCTTGATGATGTTAGAGGAAGAATTCTTGCCACCAAACCTCTTCCAAATCTCAAATCCATGTTTCTTTGAGGTCAAGCATGAAGAAAGTAGGAGAAAAGTCATGCTTCAAATCCACTACCGACAACCCTATCAAGGTGTCGCCTCGCCGACCGTCGGGAAGGCGGCCGAGGTTTTTGAGACATACAAAGCCACCGAGAAAATCGGAAAACTCGCTCGTGATCACTGCAAACCCACAAATCACACCAAGGACAATCGGCTGGAAGCTCCATGGAAAGCCTAACTCCTCAAAAATCTCAAAACCTATCAGGGAAAGTCAAGGCAGACACATCAGTGAGGAGGAGAATGACAACCAGATGAATGCTCAGTTTGCTGCATTCAAAGCCTTCCTGAATCAACAAAAGGAAGGTAGTCACTCTACTGATGTTGCTACTCATACTCATACAGGTAAATTTTACTCTTCCCTTAGCAATGAAACATGGATTGTTGATTAGGGCATCCTCCCATATGGTGGTAATAAAAACCTTATAACCAACTATATGCCTTGTCACCAAATTCATAACATTAAAACTGCTGATGGATCTATCTCTCGTGCAAAAGGTGTTGGAAATGTTAAACTCACTAATAAGATATGCCTACAGGATGTCCTATTTGTTCCAAACTTAGACTGCAATCTTATATCTCACAAGAGACTCACTAAAGATTTGAATTGGACCGTTGTTTTTAAGGAAAATCGGTGCACATTCCAGATCCTACTTCACGAGGAAGTGATTGGGAAGGCTAAACCTTATGGCTGGATTATTTCTCGGTCAACCTCGCCAAGATCAAGACTGACCGCCTCAAGCACTGCTCCTGCACTTTAGACAATATCATGTTATGGCATTATAGATTAGGACATCCAAGTTTTGGTTACTTAAAATCTTTAACTCTGAATTGTTTAAAGGATGTAATCTGAATGACCTTCAATGTGATATTTGTCAATTTGCTAAACTTACAAAAATCTGTATGCTAAGTTACCTCATTTGCATTCCTCACCCTTCACCTTAATACACAGTGATGTGTGGGGACCTCTAGGGTGAAAAGTATAACAGGGAAAAGGTGGTTTGTCACCTTTATTGATGATCGTATCAGAACACTTGGGGTTTTTAATGAAAGACAAATCGAAGTTGGCCCTATCTTTCAAGAATTTTATCATATGGTCTCCACTCAATTTGATACTAAGATCAAGATCTTAAAGACTCGATAATGCTCTAGAATACTATGAGTCTAATCTCGTACCTTCTTGTGAGATAGAGGAATTGTTCATATCAAGTAGTTGTGTGGAAACACCTCGTGAGAAACGGGGTTCTTGAGAAAGAAACAGCACCTCACTGGAAATGGCCAGATCAATCATGTTCACCACACATGTTCCTAAATATATGTGGGGTGAAGCTATACTGATCTGCAACTTACTTACTCAACAGACTTCCCAACAGAGTGTTAGGTTTCAAAACTCCACTCCAAACCCTCACGACCACACACTCCTCGCCATCATCTTGTTTCCCGATTGCCTCCAAAGATCTTTGGTGTACTTGTGTTTGTGTATATCCATGCTCAACATGTATAAACTTGATCCTAAAGCTCACAAGTGCATTTTCCTAGGTTATGCAAAGGATGTAAAAGGTTACAAGTGTTATTCCTATTGAAAAGAAATTTTACAATTCTATGGATGTAAAATTCTTTGAAAGGACCCCCTTATTACAAAGCAAACCACTGAGCCATTCACCGATGGAAACTCGATTGAAATTGACCTAAACCCTTCCTCAAAGAAACTCTTAACCTCAAAGAACCCATCGATCCTCAAGAGATCGAACTTCAAGACCTGCCGACCTCTCAAACCTAATACTCCTCAAAGAACCTCCTCGAACAAGAGTTCATCGACCTAGAGCCCTGCCGCTCCCGAGAGCCTCATCGACACTCAAAGAATCTACAGATCCTCGCAGACTGCCGACATTGATGATAGGCCTATTGCTCTTAGGAAGGAAAGAGATCATGTCATCGATCACTCTATTCATTCTTATTTATCTTATGATAAGTTATCTCTGCGCTTTGCCATGTTTTCACAGACTGGACTCTCACTCTATTCCTAAAAATATTTGTGAGGCCCTTCAAAATGATAAATGGAAGGTTCTTTGTTAAAACAGAGATGACAAAGACTTTCCGGATAATCATACTTGGGATTTGACACCTCTCCCACAGGCAAGAAAGAAGATCGATACTGCAGATGGTTATTCACTATAAAATACAATGCCGATGGCACTATTGACAAGTACAAAGCCAGATTGGTAGCCGTGGGATTCACTCAAACTTATGGCATTGACTATAAGGAAACTTTTGCACCAAGTGGCAAAACTCAACACCGTCGTGGTTCTCGATCTCTCTAGTTGTCCAACTTGACTGGCCTCTTCACCAATTGGACATCAAAAATGCTTTTCTAAATGGGGACCTCACTGAGGAGGTTTATATGAATGTACCTCCTGGTTTTATCAATCCTCATACTCAAGGCAAGGTGTGCAAACTGAGGAAATCTCTATATGGCCTGAAGCAATCACCAAGGGCATGGTTTGGAAAATTAACAAGCGTGGTCAAAGCTGCTGGATATCACCAATGCAATTTCGATCACACTATGTTCATCAAGACAACCAACCGTAAGAGGTCTATTATTATTGTCTATGTGGATGATATCATCCTCACTGGAGATGACTCTACTGAGATCCAACATTTGAAGACTCTGCTGGCAAAGGTGTTTCAGGTGAAAGACTTGGGTTTTCTCAAATATTTTCTTGGCATGGAAGTAGCAAGAAACAACAAAGGCATTTCTGTATCCCAAAGGAAATATGTACTTGGATCTGGCCAAGGAAATCGGCATGTGGGGTGCAAACTGCTATATCCCCCTGTAGACCCAGTACCATACCTCCTCGCTACATGGTGACACTGCTGTCAGGAAAGAACAATATCAAAGGCTTGTAGGGAAACTCATCTACCTCTCCCATACAAGACCTGATATTGCATATAGTGTCAGTCTGGTTAGTCAGTTCATGCATTGCCCTACTGAGCAACATTGGGATGCAGTAAATAGAATACTGAGGTATTTGAAGTCTACTCTGGCCAAGGGTTACACTTCACCAAGTCTCGGCGATAGATCCATCAAGGTCTACACTGATGTCGATTGGGCAATGGATGCCACATAGATAGAAGGTCGACCACGTGCTCATCGTTCCTATGTATGGGGCAATCTTGTTACTTGGAGGAGCAAGAAACAACCCATCGTGGTCTAGAAGCGATCTTGAAGGTCGAACTCGTGGCACTTGTCTTAGGCATTTGTGAAGCTCTTTGGCTCAAAAGAGTACTTATCGAACTTCAAAGAAACCTCTTCAAAGAACCTATCACACTCTGCTTTGTGATAATCACTCAAAGACTATGCATGGCAGAGGATCCACCCATCATGACAAAACAAAACATGTGGACATTGATGACACTTCCTAAAGGAAAAGATTGATGCCAAGATTATCCGGCTCCAAAGATGTTCCTCAAAGCAGACCAAAATGCGATATTCTCACCAAAGCTATTCCACCTCTCATGTTCAAAGAGACTAATAGCAAACTTATTTGCATCAACATATACAAACCCGATTTGAGGGGTGTGGCAATATTCAAAGATGTTGATAAGTCTCTTGAGGTTCAAGCAGATCATCGAACTCTTTGAACTCATGTGCCGGATTTTCTCGGTGTACACTTTATGTATTTATAAAGAGACATATTAATTGTAGTACATATAAACAATTAATATGTCAAACTCTATTCATAGACATAGCTTTTACTCTAGTTCACTTTATGTCATAGACATTTATTATGTAAGAGACTAAAAAGCATCTAGCCTCGTTTATAGCTTTTACTTTTTCTATGAAAGGTCACTATCTTGTCTAGGACCTTTCAAACTCCTCAATTGTACCTACATATACTCCACATTATCAATGAATAAAAGTTAAGTTGAAGTTTACTCTTGTGTTAACACATTCTCAAACTCTCTTCAATTATAGATATAACTTATTCTCAAAAAGTCGAGTCAATAAGTGTCCATTGATATAATCATTACAGATAGACTAACCCTCCATAGACTATCCGTAATGAAGTGGGAATGTTTCCGTAAACCCTCTTCATTACATCTTATCCTTATTTACCATTAGCCCACTAGTGATCAATTAGTTCATAACCAATATGAACTCCACGGATCGATCAGTTTCTCAAATTAACAAATAAGGGGATTGTCTTTCTACTTCCCATAGGAAGGAATGGATTCCATAACTTTCACACAGACACACACATTCCTCACCCATTCCAAAATAGTGCCAACGTGAAAGTGATCCGGACCGCTCCTCTTAGTAATCCTTAACGAACACGCTTGAAACAAGCTGAAGTCTGCAATCACTTCAGGATTAAGGTTAATCCATATATGATCATCTTTTGATTTAATAAGATTTCTCAATCACAAAATTATATGAGAAATACAGATTAAATCGGTCCAGTCCTATATGACTACATCATATATAAATGCCCCACCAGTATAGTCGGTCCGGATAAGACGGTCACACCATAAAGTGTTTTGGGCGCATTAATGGTGGTTTAATCAATAGACCCCATACTTAGATTAAGTTCACCACGGACTAACAGTTCAAGTGTATCACCATAAACTTAATCCTCATGTGTGACACACACATAGTTACATGGCTACATATGATACAACTTGGGGTTTTCAGTAGTGTATTATTTACAGGCACGAAGCAAGTAATAAGATGAAGATAAATCTGTCATTTATTAATTATAAAAACAATTACCAAAATTGTTATTCGGGCACTACTTCCAAAAATCTCTCACTTTCCCATAAGGACAAGCAACAACTCGGGCACTACATCTAACAATCTCCTACTTGCCCATAAAGACAAGCAACAATTGTTTTTAGAGCACCACACCCTTATTTTATCTATCCACAACATTCTCCCACTTGCTCTAAAGCAGATGAATATTTAAATATTAATCCTCCCACTAGTTGATCTGTTCCAAATACCGTCTAACTAGTGTCACTTATTCACGATTTTCCATTTTTTCGGATTTATAGATTCTTTGTGTAAACAATAAATCACAAAATTTAAAGCTCCCACTAGGTTATCGGTTCCAAATATCGTGTAAATAGTGATACTTTTAATGATTTTCCGATTTTCCAATTTTCCGTTAGAGATCTCTTGTGTGTCTACACAACTAAAATTCACAAAAAAATTTTAAAGTCCTAATTTTTGTCATGATAAGAATTTAGGATCTTAGAATTTTTTTCAATAATTCGAAAATAATAAATCATGAAAAGCAATCACCAAATTATCGGTTCCAAACACCGTCTAGTTAGTGTCCAACTTTTCACGATTTTCCAATTTTTCGATCAATAAAACCCTATTTATGTAGTCACTACATAATTGAATCCCGGAAGGATTTTAGATCCATTCATAATTAATTAATCGACCAAAATTCGGTTTTAACCATGGCTCTGCTACCACATGTTGGAGTTGTTGGAATCTGAATCCGACCCAAAAACCCGATTCGAATGAATCGAAGTCAAGTCAGAACCCACACAGATTCATCTAGATCTTGATTAGATCAAGATCTATAGCGGAAGCATGAATTTTGCAATATATTTAACTAATATACGATTAATTAATACCTTAAAGAAAAAGTTATGGGATATTTACCCAACCAGAGAGAAGCCGTGATCTTCCGAATTGTATTTCCAAGCAATGACTGGTGGACGTCGACCCTGCATTCCAACATCCTCGAATATGCTTCCAGAAAAACTCCAGTTTTTCTTCTCCCGATGGCTAGGACGAGAAACTAATTTTTCTCTCCTTTCTAGATGAAAATGGCGTAGAAAGTCTTAGTCAATTGTGTTGGGAGGAACTCTCTTTATATAGGAAAATATCTGAGCAACTGAGAGTTATCCTTTTCAATAGACAATTATCTTTTTCCCAAAGAAAAAGATATTTTCCATAAATAAGAGATAATCACTATAAATGAGATAATCATTAGAAAATCAACTCTTAATTTATCCATTAATTATTTAACAAATAAATAATTATATACCATAATGTAATTAATTATGAGAAAATTTCTTTTCCCAAAATCCAAAAATATGGCGCCATTGTTTTATGCCATTTGGGATAATAGAAAATGTCTTTTCTATATTACGTATTATTTACCGTATTATATCAGCATATTCATTAAATGGACCAACTAATTCATTTATTCTCGAGGTTCCAAAATATGAGAATTCACACACGTGTTAGGAGCCAACCTGGAGACTATGGACCTATAACCAGTAGCTACAATAAATTGAATAAAATATTCATCGAACAGAACATTTCTATTCAACTTATTAATTCCAGAATTACGCCACCATAAATCCGAAACAGAACTCTATCGATTATAGATATAACTTATTCTCAGAAAGTGGAGTCAATAAGTGTCCATTGATATAATCAATACATAAAGACTAACCCTCTATAGACTATCTGTAACGAAGCGGGAATGATTCCATAAACCTTCGTCATTACATCTTATCCTTATTTACCATTAACCCACTAGTGATCAATTAGTTCATGACCAATATGAAATCTGCGGATCGACCAGTTTGTAGGATTAACAAATAAGGGGATTGTCTTTCTACTTCCCGCAGGAATGAATGGATTCCATATTTGTGAGACCCACACTCCTCCCCTATTCCAGAATAGTGCCAACATGAAAGTGATTCGGACCGCGCCTCTTAGCAATCCTTAACGATCACGTCAAACCCGATCTTGAAACAAGCAGTAGTCTGCAATCACTTCAGGATTACGGTTAATCCATCTATGATCATCTTGTGATTTAATAAAATTTCTCAATCACGGAATTATATGAGAAATACAGATTAAATTGGTCTAGTCATATATGACTACATCATAGATAAATGCCCCACTTAGATAACCAATATCGATGGTCCGGATAAGACGGTCAAACCATAAAGTGTTCGGGAACATTAATGGTGGTTTAATCAATAGACCCCATACTTTGATTAAGTTCACCATGGATTAACAGTTCAAGTGTATCACCATAAACTTAATCCTCACGCGTGACACACACTAAGTTATATGGCTACATATGATACAACTTGGGGTGTTCAGTATTGTATTATTTACAAGCACGAAGCAAATAATAAGATGAGGATAAATATGTCATTTATTAATTGTAAAAACAATTACCAAAATTATCTTCCGGGCACTACTTCCAACAATCTCCCACTTGCCCGTAAGGACAATCAACAATTGTCTTTATGGCACTACATCTAACACCATTCCCCCTTGCTCTGTGCTGGGGATTCTTCTTGATATGCCTGCAACACAAGTGCCAGTTGGTGAATTTCTTTCAACTGATCCACTCAGATGTTGCTCCTTTGCTGCCTCACTCCCATGCATAGCATCACTGTGTGACAGGTTGTTATCAGAATCTGTGTTTTTGATGATCATCAGAGTGATGATCATCCTCTTCTCCATCATTTTTTTCTTCTTCTTCATCTTAACTATCTTCTTTAGGAGCAGAGATGGCTACTCCATCACTCTCCTCCTTTTCTTTATCAGAATGTGGGTGGACTTCTTCCTATAGATCTTCTTCATCCTCACTTATCTCCAAGGGTTACTGCTCATTACTTGACCGAATTCTATGTTGGGCTTCTCTGGTTTGAGATCTAGTTCTTATCCTGAACCTAAAACTGCTACTTTCAGCCTGCTTTCTCTTCTGCCCTGCTCTCCTCTTCTGTCCTGCTGTTCTCTGCAACTTCCTTTATTGTTTGACATAAGTGAACATCACTTTTGAAATGTGTAGTTTTCGTTGTTTGACTGTTGTGACCTTCATGCAGTTTAGTAGATGCTGAAGAGGAATGCCATATGACTTTTTCTGCCATAAAAGACAAGGCTTTGCAGATCCTTATTTCTCACCTAGGGCCACTGCATCAAATTCTGCCTGTATTTTTTCCTTGATTCTATTGAAGTTGTAAGTTGCCAGTTGAATTCCAGACCATGGTAGATAATGGAAATCAATTTCGTTCTTACCTCGGTCATTCCACACAGTGAACCAAGTTTCCCTTGTATGCATTTGATTATCAACAATCCAAACTCTTCAAACGGATTTTTGAGTTCTGATCTGTTGCAATTGAAATTTTTGTTCTCTGTTGTGGCATTCTTTCCTTTTCCCACCAAAATGCGTCCGTGTCCACTTTTATGTCTTCAACATTTGCCGAGCCAGTTGATGATAGCTCGAGGATGCAATTGATAGTTGTTGGTATGATGATCAGTTCTCTTCCGGTTATTCTGGTGATGATCTTATCAGGGGTCGAATCACCATCATCTGAGGTATGACCTGCTTCAAACCATGAATTCTTCCAGAAATCAATCAGACTGTCATAGGAAAACCATATGACTTGAGGATTTAGGAAGGTCATTAACCCTAAATTTGTACACCAATCAACCAAACGCTGTGCTTGGGCATCATTGTTGCAAAGAGAGAGATAGTGCTCGAGCTTGAAGAATGACCCGGTAACTATCCATTTCTTGTTCCGATTGTAAGACTTTTTGTTCAAAGAAGGTGAAGCCATTTCAGGAAAATAGAGAGTGAAAGCTTTGAAATTTCTTGAGAAAATAGGGTTTATGAATTTCAAAGATAGTGTAAAGAATACGTGGAAAAGTATAAAAATGGTTTAAATAGCCATACAATTTGGGTGTGAATGTGTTCCGAATATGGAAGGATTTAGTGCAGTAATGGCGTGATTTTGTGTATAAGAAATTGCGGTTATTGAGTGTAGTGAGAGAGTGGATTGAGGCAAGTAATGACAGATTCCGGGAATCGAGGCGTAGTCATCATTCCATCAATTCAAAATGTAACCTCCATGATTTAAAAATTGAACTAATATCCACGTGTGTAATCCTCTATAATTAATAGATATAATCCTTTGATTTTCCACATGTGTAATTGATTTATTCATTTCACACTTCTTTGATAATTGTACTTCACCGGTGGAAAGATGAACTGAGTTTTTTTATTACTCTGCCGATCTTTCACTGAGCTGCTTCATCAAAATTGTTGGTCCCATAGAAAGGCTAAATCAAGTTTAGAGGGGGGGGGGGGTGAATAAACTTGTCACCAAAAACTAGATTAATTAACAATTAACGTTTAGTTTTAACTTGTGTGGAGTAAGAATTATAGTGGTTCCAGGTGGTGTAATCTTGTTAGTCCACTCTTCCCTTATGATGTAGGAGGAAAATTCCACTAAAACTCCTTGAGGTACGCTGTAACAAAAAGTCCTATATGATAGTCCTTGACAAATCCCTACTGTTACTATCTAAACAACTAAAGAATAGGATGGATGGCTGCTCTTCAACTGCTTGAACCAGTGGTCCTTAGAGGGTTGTATTGCCTCGTCACCAGCTACAACCACAAACACAGTCTACCCGACTGCAAAAGTCACAATTGTCCTTGGCAACTCTTTGACCAAAATGCTTCATAGTCTAAGCCTTTGATTGAGAATCAAAGTTGTGCTGAGAATCAATAAATTGATTCTTGCTTGTGGTTATTCAAAGTGTAAAAATCTGGATATGATCGCTGTAGCTTGAGCACTTGAAGAAATTCTAGATATGATCTTGTTGAGCACATATATGATAGCAATTTGAATGAACTAGACTTGTGCACAAAAATGCTTGTAAACTTGTTAATTCGGTGTTTGATCCATGTTGCAAAGTCCTCTATTTATAGTGTGAGGTTCAACGTTCATCTTGCTTGAATTTGAATTGTATCAACGTATATATTTTTAGATGTCAGGTGTCAGTTCTTCATCCAATAACAATCCTTGATTTACAACGTTCGATTGTACTTTCAGTTGCTTGGATGGCTGACTATAAAACTGTGTTTCCTGATTAGTTTTATACTGAGTGTGTCAGTTTTCAGTTTACTAACTGACTTAGAGCATTAACTGAGTTTTTACTCTTCTTCAAAATTTCAGTACTCTATTTATCTAATTTTACGTGATTGAATCAGATTACACCATTCACTATAAAGATCATCTAAGATATCATTGTCCTTATGATACTTCGGTCTTCTACAAGATCAATAAAGTCAGTTCAGACCATCACAGGCTTACCTGAATTCTAACTTTACAGTGTCGACTTAATATCTTCAAACTGAGTTTGAACCCTCAGTTCTTCAATCTTCCTTAACTGAGTCTGTGTCCCTCAGTTCTTAAAATACTTAGTTTGTTCCCTCAGCCTTGAGTTATAAATAAGCCAACCGAGTCTGTGTCTCTCAATGAACTTTCCTTCTTCAGTTCTGAGTGAGTCTTCAGTTCTAGGTGTATATCTTCAGTCTTAAGTTCAGTTCAGGTTTTCTAGATGATTTTCAGTTTTCAGTTTTATGACACTTCTATCTATTACAGTGCTTGTCTGATATAACCTATACAATTATCAGACTCTAATAAAACCTATACATTCAGTTCTAGACATCTTTTAGCTTTCCACTATAACAGCTAGTTTTCGCATTTCATCAATGGGGTGTGAACAAACATATTCTTGAATAAGATGAATCATCTTGAAAAATAAATTTTATTCCCAACAAAAACTGTTCTTAACAACTATAGCGGAGTGAACTTTGCTGGTACCAGTGCCTTACATGCCGAGTGAGCGCACCCAAAATGGAAAAGGTTCAGTCAGGTGGTGAAGTCACTAAGCTGGTTACTCTAGTTAGCCGCTCAAAAGACTTAGTCCACTTCAATCATTCCTAACTCAGTCCTCAAATTACAAAATCTTTCTTGACTGAGTGGTTTTTTTTGAATATATCAGCCAATTGATCTTCAGGAGATATGTACTTCATAATTACATCTCTTTTTTCAACATGATCTTTGATGAAATGATGTCTTACATCAATATGCTTTGTCCTTGAGTGCAGTACTGGATTGTTTATAATTCATATTGCACTAGTGTTATCACACATGATAGGAATTGCATTTTCATCCTCTCCGTAGTCTCTTAGGTTTTGCCGATCCAAAGTACATATGCACAACAGCTACCTGCTGCTATATACTCTGCTTTAGCTGTTGAAGTAGATATAAATTTCCTCTTTATACTAAACCACGATACAAGTCTGCTGCCTTGCATCTGAAAAGTTCCTGAGGTATGGGTCTTTAAGAGAAAGACCAACAAGGATGGTAATTAGTTACCTACAAGGCATGGTTGGTGGCAAAGGGTATAGACAAAGATATGGAGTTGACTATGATGAAACCTTTTCGCTAGTAGCCATGCTGAAGTCCATTAGAGGACTTAGAATTTTGCTTACTATTGCAGCATGCCATGAATATGAGATCTGACAGATGGATGTGAAGGCTGCTTTCCTTAACAAGAATATGTCTGAGGAAGTGTACATAACACAACCTAAGGGTTTCACAAACGATGATGCTATGATGGTATGCAAGTTGCAAAGATCCATTTATGGATTGAAGCAAGCATCTCGGAGTTGGAACATTCATTTTGGTGAGAGTATCAAACTGTTTGATTGCATCAAGAACGTAGATAAGCCATGTGTTTACCAGAAGGTTAGTGGGAGTGCTGTAGTTTTCTTAGTACTTTATGCACATGACATATTGCTCATAGGGAATGACATCCGCATGTTACAGTCAGGTAAAGTTTGGTTATCCGGGAACTTCTCCATGAAGGACTTGGGAGAAGAAGTCTACATTCTAGGAATCAAGATCTATAGAGATAGATCTAAGAGGTGGCTTGGTCTGTCACAATCCACCTAAGTAGACAAGACTGAAGAGATTCAGCATGGAGCAGTCCAAGAGAGGATTGTTACCAATGTCACATGGGGTCTGTTGGAAATAAAATTTATGTTTTGATGATAATTCATCATATTCAATCAGCGATTATCTTAACCCCATTGATGGAGTGCTGAGACCAGTTGTTATAGTGAAAAGCTAAAAGATGTCTAGAACTGAATGTATAGGTTTTACTAGAGTCTGATATTTGTATAGGTTAAAAATCATAAAAGCACTGTAATAGATAGTAGTGTCGTAAAACTGAAAATTGGAAATGATTTAGAAAACTGGAAATCATCTAAGAAACTGAAAAGACAAGTCATTGAAACTGACTCAGAATACACCAAGAACTGAAGCTCACTCAGAACTGAAGAAGGTAAGTTCGCTGAGGGACACAGACTAAGTTGGCTTATCTAGAAGACAGAAGAACTGAGGGACACAGACTCAGTTATTGAAGATTGAAGAACTAAGGGCCCAAACTCAGTATGAAGATCACAAGTCGAGACTGTAAAGTTAGACTTCAGGAAGTTTATGGTGACCTGAAATGACTTTATGGATCTTGTACGAAGACCTAAGAATCATAGGGACAATGAACTCTTAGATAATATATACTTATGTTGTACACTGATTACGTCAATGATAATCAGATGAAAAGTTGGAGTATTGATATTTGAAGTAGAGTAAAATCTCAGTTAATGCTCCAAGTCAGTCAAGAAACTGACAATTGACAAACTCAGTATAAAACTGATTAGGAAACTCTGTTTTATAAGTCAGTCATCTAACAACTGATAGTACAGTAGAACATTGTAAAGAAAGTAATTTTATTGGATGAAGTACTGACAGGACAGAACGGTCACAAAATATAGCCGTTACTAGATAGATGTTGATACAATTCGAATTCAAGCAAGATGAATGTTGGACCTTACACTATAAATATAGGACTTTGCACCAAGATTATCAAGAGAAGAATTATCAAGAATTAACAAGATTACAAGCATTTTTGTGCATTAGTCTCGTTCATTCAAATTGCTATCATCTCTGCGCTAACAAGATCAATCAAGAATTTCTTCAAGTGTTCAAGCTACACAAAATTCATCTAGATTCAGAAACTTTGAAGAACCACAAACAAGAATCAATTTATTTGATTCTCATCCCAACTTTGATTCTACATCAAAGGTTTAGACTGTGAAGGAATCCGGTGAAGGATTTGCCAAGGATAGTTGTATCAGCAGTCGGGTAGACTGTGTTTGTGGTGGTAGCTGGTGAAGAGGCATACATAACCCTTCAAAGACCAGTGGCTCAAGCATTTGAAGAGCAGCAATCCAACCTTTTCTTTAATTGTTTAAATAGTGAAGCTAGGATTAGCCAAGGACTATTGTTTAGGACTTTTTGTAACAGCTCATCTCAAGAAGTTCTAGTGGAATTTTCTTCCTACACCACAGGGGAAGAGAGGACTGACAAGATTACACCACCTGGAACCTCTACAACTCTCGTTTCACTTACTTTACGTATTTACATTCTATTATTTGTTTATTACAGTATTTATTATTGTTTGCATAGCATATTGAGAACTGATTGTTACACAACTCACAGCTCACAAACTGACATTCATCAGAATTCAGTTTTACATACTTAGCTTTCACAAGAGAATAACAAGATCAATAAAAAGACTAAAATAATATCCGCTGCCAGTTGAAAAGTTTTTGTATAAGTCAGTTTGACTTAAACTAAACTTTGTCAGCTCAACTCCACACAAGTTAAAACGGAATCTTAATTTGTTTAAAATCCAGTTTTTGGGACAAGTTTATTCACCCACCCCTCTAAACTTGTGTTAGCCTTTCCAAGGGACCAACAATTGGTATCGGATCAGAGTTTTCTGTTCCGACTTAGAACAAGTAACTGATAGTTATTCTAAATCTCCTCTAGTTGTTCTCATTAGAAAGCTCAGTTTCTAGTTTTCATATAATCGCTCCTTCACTCACTCACAATGGATAGCAATCAATATGCAAGACAAATGCTTATATGTAACATGGATAGTTTTGACGAATACAAACGTCGTATGCATGCCTTTCTAGTTGCTACTCATAACGAGATGATGGACGTGCTCACTGATGGACCAATCCGGATCACTCACATGTAGACTGTTGGTGAAAATCAAGTTTGAGTTCCAAAACCTAAAGCTAAATGGACCAGTGATGAATGCAAGAGAAACAATCTCAACAACGCTGCTATGGATTATATCCTCAGAACTCTTGATAGCAACATGTACTTGAAGGTGAAAGACTGCACAACTGCCAAGGAAATGTGGGACAAACTTGAGTTAGTTTGTGAAGGAACTGACTCAATCAAAGAAAACAAAATCTTAGTTGCAAAGTAGAAGTTTGAAAATTTCAAGATGAAATTTGGTGAGACCATTGACCAAATGGAGACAAGATTCAGTGCTATCATGGATGCATTACACCTACTCAGGATTGAATACACAAAGAAAGTTATCAATACAAGAATCTTGAAGGCCTTGCCAATGTGTTGGAAGATGAAGGTCACTGCAATGGAAGAATCTAGAAGACTTGACATAGAGGACTCCTTCAAAATCTTCTCAAATTTGAAAGCTTATGAATTCAGTGAAGATTTTACAAGCATAGCTGCAATAATCAAAGCTCTGGAAGAACCAAAAACCACAGCACTTGCAGCAGCATCCAATGACTCTCAAGACACATCCACAAATAACCTTCCACAATTGGATGAAATGGAGGAACAAATGGCACTCATGATGAGTCGAATCAGAAGGATGAAGAATGGTCATCGTGCAACTCAGAAGTTTATTAAGAAGACTCCTGAGAAAAGAAATATGATGAGTATCTCTATTTCAACTGCAAGAAACCTGGACATTATAAAGCTGAATGCCCAGAACTAAATGCAAAGAAGACTCAGCAAAGAAGAACCGGAAGAAGAGCATTGTTAGCTGGAGATGAGTCTAACTACGAAGCTGGTACAGAAAGGTTATCTCATGATACAGCTTTAATGGCACATATTGAAGATCCCAATGAGGTATACGAATCAAATTCTAAATATAACCCAGCTCAGATTTCCATGCAAAATGCATGTTCTTCATCAGCCGATTCCAATCCAAAGAACTCATAATTTGAAGAAACTCTTGACGAATTGAAGAGTCAGCTTGTTACCAAACAAGCTGGTTATGAATCAATCAAAGCAGAGAAATAATCTCTAATTCTAGAGGTCAAAAGATTGAATGATGAACTGAACACGTTAAAACTAAGCAGAACTAATAAAGGAAAGAATCAGTGTCAGTCTACTTCTTCAAGAAGACCAACTGAATCTTTTGCTTAATCTAGTTCAGCAATTGGATTCAAATTAGGCAAGCCATATGAAGATAGAACTGTCTTAAGATTTGATACACAACAAACTTTGAAGGGAGGAATGAGTAAGGCAACTGAGCCTAATGCCAGAACTGGTGTTAAGTTCGTAGTTGAACAATGTCCTCAAACTAAGAAGTAGGCTGAACCAATAAAACAAGTTCAACGTGAATCAAGTCAGCCACAACGTCAATTTTCAAAGAAGTCAACTATAAGCAACAACAAGATCAACCAAAAAGGTAAAACAGCTGTACATCATGAAAATTGAAAATGTAGATCAACTGATGAATCTACTAAAGCTGATCAGGCCAAGAACAAGAAAAACATCAGTCAAAGTAAATCCAAGAATATTAATTATTCAAAGATTCACAAAGTCAGGGGGAAAGGGAGATTATTTCCAACTGATGATGACTGGAATTTCTGAGAATACACTATTCAAGCTAATGAAAACAATCATTTCAGACAGAAAACTTATCACAAGTTTCAGTCCAAAGGTCAGCAGAGGACTTATGTCAGTCCTCAGGATAAACCTCAGTACCAAGGTTAGCACAGACCTCAGTACAAAATAAATGATGGTTATTATTCAAGTTTATCAATAGAAAACATCATGGAAATCAGTTTTAGTCAAAGGATCTGAGAGATCATATAAGTAAGACACAGTCCAAGCATAGATACTATGGGAGTTTGGCTTAAATATATGAAAACAACTGCAACAATACCCGGAGAATACCTAAATGATATATTCCCAAGGTTGTACTGACAACTGACCCCCATGGACCCAGGCAGAGTTGGGTACAAAAAATTGTTTAATTTATTTTGCAGAATATATGGTACTTTGACAGTGGTTCCTCAAGGCATATGACAAAGAGCAAGGACTGG
The DNA here is from genome assembly GCA_026214975.1 of Gentiana macrophylla. NCBI lineage: Eukaryota > Viridiplantae > Streptophyta > Magnoliopsida > Gentianales > Gentianaceae > Gentiana > Gentiana macrophylla. The sequence continues at coordinate 65,774,576 of CM047812.1, forward strand.
CTCAGTAATTTAATTGCCAAGGATGGACCAAGGTTAATTTTGGAAGCAAAGAAAAACCTGGATACACCAAAGGTTATGGTACCTTGATCAGAAATGGACTCACAATCAAGAATGTATCTTAAGTAAAAGGATTACATTACAATCTGCTCAACACCTGTCAATTCTATGACATGGGATATAAAGTTACTTTTGATAAATATTTATGCATTGTCGTCAGCGAAACAACATTTGAAGTTGTTTTAGCCGGAAGAAGAAAAGAGAATATGTATGTTGTAGATTGGACAACAGCCGTTGTAGAAACTTGTTTACTTGTGCATACCAAATCAGAAGTCAGTTGGTTATGGCACAAGAAACTGAGTGTTGGACCCTTGGAAAGGCTAACACAAGTTTAGAGGGGGGTGAATAAACTTGTCCTTAAAAACTGGATTTAAAACAAATCAAGGTTCAGTTAAAACTTGTGTGGAGTTAAGCTGACTGAGCTGAGTTTAAGTCAAACTGACTTAAGCAAAAACCGGCAGCGGATATAATTCTAGCCCTTTTCTTGATCTTGTTATTCTATGTGAAAGCTGAGTGTGTTAAACTGAATTCTGGTGAATGTCATTCTGTGAGCTGTGAGGTGTATTACAATCAATTCTCAGAATGCTGTAGATAAATACTAAGTAAATAAATAAGTGCGTAAAGTAAATGAGGCAAAGATTATAGATGTTTCAGGTGGTGTAATCCTGTTAGTCCTCTCTTCCCTGTGGTGTAGGAGGAAAATTCCACTAGAACTTCTTGAGAGGAGTTGTTACAAAAAGTCCTAAACAATAGTCCTTCGTTAATCCCTAGCTTCACTATCTAAACAGTTGTAGAATAGGTAGAATTGCTGCTCTTCAATTTCTTGAACACTGGTCCTTGAAGGGTTACATATGCCTCTTCACCAGCTACCACCACAAACACAGTCTACCCGACTGCTTGTAACAACTGTCCTTGGCAAAACCTTCCCGGTTTTGCCAAACAGTCTAAGCCTTTGATGTAGAATCAAAGTTGGGCTAAGAATCTCAATAAATTGATTCTTGTTTGTGGTTCTTCAAAGTGTCTGAATCTGGATAAATTCTGTGTAGCTTGAACACTTGAAGAAATTCTTGATATGATCTTGTTATAGCGTAGAGATGACATCAATTCAAATAACTAAGACTAGTGCACAAAAATGCTTGTTGATCTTAATAATTCTTCTTTTTTTTGTTCTTGGTGCAAAGTCCTCTATTAATAGTGTAAGGTCCAACGTTCATCTTGCTTGAATTCGAATTGTATCGACATTTATCTTGTAAAGGCTATATTTTCTGACCGTTATGATGTGTCAGTATTTCATCCAATAAAATTGCTTCCTTTAAAACGTATGACTGTACTATTAGTTTGTTGGATGGCTGACATATAAAACTGAGTTTACTGATCAGTTTTATACTGTGTTTATCAGTTGTCAGTTTCTTGACTGACTTGGAGCATTGACTGAGATTTTACTCTTCTTCAAATATCAGTACTCCAGTTTTCATCTGATTATAATTGACTTAATTAGACTACACCATAAACAATTAAGAATTCATTGTGCTTATGATTCTTAGGCCTTCATACAAGATCCAAAAAGTCATTCAGGTCACCACAAACTTGCTTGAAGTCTATCTTTATAGTCTCGACTTGTAATCTTTATAACTGAGTTTGAACCCTCAGTTCTTCAATCTTCTATAACTGAGTCTGTGACCCTCAGTTCTTCTATTTTCTAGATAAGCCAACCAAGTCTATGTCCATCAGCGAACTTATCTTCTTTAGTTTCATATTGGTGCATTCTGAGTCAATTTTGTTTATCTTAACGATTTCTAGTTTTCTAAATGACTTCAAGTTTTCAGTTTCACGACACACTAACTATTGCAGTTATTGTCTATTGTAACCTATACAAGTATCACACTCTAATAAGACATATACATTTAATTATAGATATCTTTTAGCTTTTCACTATAACAGCTAGCTTTAGCACTTCATCAATGAGGTTAAGATAATATTCTAAGTAAATATGATGAATTATCATCAAAATATAAATTTTATTTCCAACAATTTCCCCCTTTTTGATGATTCCAAAACTCTCCCTAAAAGAAAAGCTTAAAGATCAAAACAATGTAAAACACTGTAAAACTGGAAAACTGGATTTCATTAAAATACGCAAAAACTGGAATAGTTACACTTTGTTCAAATAAATTTGACTAAAGACTAAGCTCCTTTCTGTGCTTTTTGTTTAACTGAGATATACTTCATTTCTTTGTCATGTAGACGATAATCATGTTCTAGTTTTGAGTCTTCCTTAGAGAAGGTATTGTTATAGTCTACTTGACTTCCTTCTTTCCATTTTCTCCATAAAATTAACTTTTGTAAGGCTGATTCATTCAAGTAGTATTTTTCAAATTCTGCTACATCAGCTTTCATTTGTTGAACTTTGTCTTTTATATTCAGTTTGTCTTCAATCTTCTTGATCTTCTTATATTGCGCCATTTTCTGATTGTAGTATTCATCAGATAAGAAGTCGTTCATGGATTCTTCAATAGTCTTATCCTTGTACTTGGATTTGATAGGATTATGATCTTTGACAAACTTTAACCACAGATCCTTTGTAAGAGTAGCTCTCCGATCTTCAGGTGGACTATATATCTCAATGAGCTGCTCGTCAGTTAACTCTTTCTTTAAGAACTTTGGATCTGATTTATATCCTTCCAATTCATCTTCAAGTTGCTTCTTTTCTTTGAGTAACTTCAGCTTTTCTTCTTTAGCTTTCCCTTTTTGGTATCATACAATTAATCTACCAAAGCATGGGTTGCCTTTTGATCGGCTGAGATATGTTGATGAGAACCCATAGATGTGATGATTCATATGCTAGTGAGCCTGGGCATGTGTTTCCCTATCTACTGCGGTTGAGTCTTCAAGTTTCTGTTTAAGTGACAAAATTTCTGAGGGAGAACTTGAACTTGACTTATGGATCATTTCTAGTCTTGCATGAACTGAGATATCTATTTTAGTTCTATAATCTTGATATCCAGAGATGTTTGATAGAAGGCCATTGTATGCATCCTTTTGGCTGAGCACAATCTTCAAGTTCTCATGAACTTTGGCCAATTCCTCATTTGTCAGGATATCTGAAGGATCATATGTTGTTTCTGTTTGAACTTTAGACTGAGCGATATCTTCAATGATCATAAGTTGTTGATTATTAATTCCATCAGCTGCTTGCTGATTGTTAGTTGTCTGATTTCCAACTGGAAAATCTTCTTGCTGAGTTACAGTTTGCGTGGATTGAGATTGAGGTTGAGTGTTTGTCTACAAAACTGTAGTCATACCAGATTCTTCCCTTGAATTATCATCTTTATCATCATCCTTCTTCCTTGAAATATCTTTGGGAATAGATGATGTGGCTGATTCTCTTCGTTGAGCTAGTTCAGTGAATCTATTGAAACAATTTGCAAGAAACTCTGACATAGGAAACAAAGTATATAGGTCTCTAATTTCCAATTCCTTCAAGAGTAATTTTTCTTCAGATTGTAAGATAGCATCATGAGAATCTTATGGTTTGAGTTTCATCTTCATTAGCTTGATAATTCTGTCGGCTTTAAAAACTGAGACTGATTGCTGATCTGATTGGTTTTGTAACTGAGAAGTATAATCAGCAGTAATATTTTCCTTTGTAACTTCAGTTGTCAGTTGTTGTTGTTCCCCCTCAGTTGGGGCTTTCTTACATGAAGTTCCTAGGTACAAAAATTTTACAACTGATCTTTCTTTTGCAGAGTCAACTTTCCGCTTGATTCCTCTGTGTTCAGCTTCCTACTGAGACACAGTTTTCTGTCTGGCTTCAGGTTGGGAAGTTGTTCTTGTGACCGCTGCGATTTCCTCTGTATTAGTAGTTGTAGCTGCAGTTTGTCTTTCTTTCTTCCCTGCCTTGAGTTTGTCCAAATAAAATTGAATAATTCCACTGAGTGTTTTCTTTAGTCGGAATCTGCCAATAGTTGCTTGTCCTTCAGCTTGAGCTCTTTGTACACTTTCTAATTTAGCTAAGTGTTGCTTCTTTATGTGATTGACGACATAACTGGCCCAATTGAATTCTAGTTCGTCCCAAATTATGTTCATCAGATAAACATTGTCATCGGATAATGTACTGATTCCTTTGGATTTTCCAATAACATGTTTGTTGAGCCATCTGCTGAGATATCCAAACTCTGGCTTGAGTTTATCAACATGAATACCAACTTCTACTGGTTCTTTATATAAAGTAATCTGCTTAAGAAAGGCGTCCCTTTTCAATGTTAGGGAAGTCAAATATATTGATGTCACAGATGAATTTGTGAAACCAAATAGTGACTTCATGACTCGTTCATTGATAATAATACGATCTCCACGAACTGTAGTGATTAGGGAGTCTCTTACCAAACGCATATTCTCCTAGAACTGCAAAATCCCTTCCACATCACGTTTTTCGTTGAAAGTAACCTCCAGAATGTTTTTTAATTCTGGTTGTTTCTGGATCTTCTCGCAGATATAACTCGCTAACAGAGTGTTGTTGCACATAGTTTCATAAATTTCAAATGTATACACATCTAACTCCGTGTTCTTCTTGTGATTTCTTTGAGGTGGTCATTTCTAGGTGTGAAAAGAAAAATTGAATTTTGAGATGAAAAGATTATGAAAAATCTGATTTTTGTTTTCAAGAAAAAGATTGAGTTTAAAAAGAATTTTGAAACGTCTAATTAAGGAGAGTGTGAACGAAGGTTGGATATATAGGGATGATGTACTGGTGGTTGATTAGTACAACTTTTAAAATTCCATGATGGTTTGTATAACCAAGACATCTACTGTTCTGATAGTAATGGGGTGTACACACAATATATTATGACAAAAGAACTATGGTAATAAATGCGATATAACCGATGTCGGTTTTATCTTATCAACCTTTGACTTAAGTTGACTGGAATAAAAACTGTTTCTGGGTTCAGTTTTTTAGTTCCGTTAAATCTTTCAGTTTTAGTTGATCAGTTTGATATTATTGATGTCAATGACTAATCTGTTAAGTGAGCGCAGCCAACATAACAAAGATTAATCTCCTTGACGAATCTCTGGCTTAACTGACTTAACTAACTTTAATTATCCCTAATTCAGTTCTTAGTTTGGCAAATCTTTCTTTGTCCAATGGCTTTGTAAAGATATCAGCAAACTGATCTTCTGAAGGTACGTAAAGAACTGTAATATCATTTTTCTCTGCATGATCTCTTATAAAGTGATGATGCACATCAATGTGTTTTGTCCTTGAGTGCAAAACTGGATTGTCAATTATTGCAATTGCACGTGTGTTATCACACATTATGGGAATCGTTCCTTCTTCTATCCCATAATCTCTTAATTGCTGCCTAATCCATAAAACTTGAGCACAACAACTTCCAGCTGCTATATATTCTACTTCAGCTGTTGAAGTTGAGATAGAATTTTTGCTTATTGCTAAACCAAGACACAAGTCTATTTCCTAGTAGCTGACATGTGCCTGAGGTGCTCTTTCTGTCCACTTTGCATCCTGCATAATCTGAGTCTGAGTAAGATATCAGCTTGAATTCTCCTTCTCTTGAATACCAAATTCCAACTCCATCTGTATCTTTCAGATACTTCAAGGTTCCTTTGGTTTTGAGTGAAATCTTTCACATACACCTGTAGTAAAAGATATATCTGGCCTACTTGCTGTAAGATAGAGTAAGCTTCCAATCATTCTTCTGTAAAGTGTTTGATCAACATCTTTGCCTTCTTTGTCTTCATCTAGCCGGATGTTGGTCCCCATTTGGTGTAGAAATTCCAGCTGATTTCTCCATACCAAATTTTTTGATAAGTTCTCTTGTATACTTGGTTTGGTGAATGAAAATTCCATCATCTAATTGTTTAACTTGTAATCCAAGAAAATTATTCAATTCTCCCATCATACTCATCTGAAATTCGATCTTCATTAAACTTTAAAATTTCTCACATAACTGTTCATTTTCTGATCCAAAAATAATGTCATCAACATAGATCTGAACAAGTAGAGTGTTCTCTTTGTTTTTCATTCTGAATAAGGTTTTGTCGATAGTTCCTTTGATAAATCCATTATCAACTAGAAACTGAGATAGAGTTTCATACCAAGCTCTTAGTGCTTGTTTAAGTCCATAAAGAGCTTTCCTTAGTCTGAAAACTTTATCAGCTTGATCTTTGATCTCGAATGTAGGTGGTTGTTGAACATACACTTCTTCTTCAAGTATTCCATTCAAAAATGTGCTTTTAACGACCATTTGGTATACTTTGAACTTTTTGTGAGCTGCAAAGGCGAGAAATAGCCTGATTGCTTCCAATCTTGCAACTGGTGCATAAGTTTCATCAAGGTCTATGCCTTCTGCTTGAGAACATCCTTTAGCTACAAGTCTAGCTTTATTTCTGATGATATTCCCATCTTCATCAAGTTTTTTCGAAAACCCATTTGGTTCCAATGATATTCACATGAACTGGTCTTTCCACCAATTCCCATACTTGATTTCTTTCGAATTCATTCAGTTCTTCTTGCATAGCTAGTATCCAGTCTAGATCTTTCAAAGCTTCTTCTATTTCCTTATGTTCAGATTGAGATAGAAAACATGCAATCATTGCATCTAGTTGATGTCTTGTTCGAACGCCAGCTTGAGTGTCACCAATAACTTGTTCTTCAGAGTGATCTCTCATCCATTTATAAACAGGTGCTTACATCAAGGGATCTATATTTTGTTCGTCTGGTTCTTCAAGTACTTGTTCTTGAATATCTTCAACTGAGTCAGAATCATGTTGTTCAGGAGTGGGTTGTTGAGTAGTTGGAAACTGAGACTGATCTGGATCTGAAGAATCTGAAATCCGTAGTCTTCCAATGTCAACAAAAACTGATTATGGCAAGACTGGTAACTGAGACTGAGAAACTGGTTCTGGTCTATCTTCAGTTGTTTCACCAGGGAAGTTTGGTTAATCAAACACTACATGTATAGATTCATCATGCTTGAGTGTCCTTTTATTTAGTACTCTAAAAGCTTTGCTGACACTTGAATATCCTAGAAAAATTCCTTCTTCAACTTTGGACTGGAAAACATGAAGTTGACCTTTCCCATTATTGTGTATGAAACATTTACTTCCAAAAGCATGAAATTAAGAAACATTTGGTTACCTTCCATTCCAAATTTCATAAGGAGTTTTCTCATGCCTTTTATTCATGAGAGCTCTGTTCTGTGTATAGCAAGCTGTGTTAACTGCTTCAGCCCAATATCTTTCAGGTAGTTTTTCTTCACATATCATCGTCCTTCCTGCTTCTTTGAGTGTTCAATTTCTTCTTTCAGCTACACCATTCTTTTGAGGTGTTGCTGTAGCAGCGAGTTGGTGTAAAACACCATTTTCTTCACAATATTCAATAATCACATTGTTGAGGAATTCAGTTCCTTTATCTGATCTTATCTTCACAACTGATACTCTTTTCTGATTCTGAAGTCTCTTGAGTAGTTCAGTAAGTCTTTGCTGGGTTTCACTTTTCTTGGTTAAGAAGATAACCCAAGTGTATCTTGAAAAATCGTCTACAACCACCAATGTATATTTCTTACATTCTTGATTGTGAGTCCATTTCTGATTAAGGTACCATACACTTTGGTGTATCCAGGTTTGTATTTACTTCCAAAATTAACCTTTGGTCCTTCCTTTGAAATAGAGTTACTGAGACAGTCCTTGCTCTTTGTCATGTGCCTAGAGCAACCACTATCAAAGTACCATACATCCTGCAATAAAAACTAAACATTTTTAGGTACCCAACTCTGTTTGAGTCCATGGGGGTTAGTTGTCAGTACAACTCTGGGAATATATCATTTAGGTATTCTTCAGATATTGTTGCACTTGTTTTCATATATGTAAGCCACACTCCTATAGTATCTATGCTTGGACTGTGTTTTATTTATATGATCTCTCAGATCTTTTGTCTGAAACTTATTTCCATGATGCTTTCTATTATTGAAACTTGAATAATAATCATCATTTCTTTTGTACTGAGGTCTACGTTAAGGACTGTAACGAGTCCTTTGCTAACCTTTGGGCTGAAACTTGTAATAAGTTTTCTACCTGAAATGATTGTTTTCATCAGTTTGAATATTGCATTCAGAGATATTCCAGTCATCATCAGTTGGAAATAATATGCCTTTCCCCCTGATTTTGTGAATCTTTGAATAATTAATATTCTTGGATTTACTATGACTGAAGTTTCTCCGGTTCTTGGCCTGATCATCTTTAGTAGATTCAGCAGTAGATATACTTTTTCTATTTTCATGATGTTCAGCTGATTTACCTTTTTAATTGAACCTGTTGTTGTTTACAGCAGACCTTTTTGAAAATTGACGCTGAGGTTGATTTGATTCATGTTGAACTTGTTTCATGGGTTCAGCATGCTTCTTAGTCTGAGGACATTGTTCAGCAATGAACTTAACACTAGTTTTGGTATTAGGTTCAGTTGCCTTACTCTTTCCTCTTTTCGAAGTTTGCTGTGTATCAAATCCTAGGCCAGTTCTATCTCCATATGGCTTACCAGATTTGAATCCGATTCTTTGAACTAGATGAACAAAAGATTCGATTCTTTGTCATTACGATCGATGAAGATCGATACCGATTCTTTCATTTGTCAGTTTTGCTTAGTTTTAACGTGTTCAGTTCATCAATAAATCTTTTGACCTCTAGAATTAGAGATTCTTCTCAGCTTTGACTGATTCATAACCAGCTTGTATGGTGACAAGCTAACTCATCAAATCGTCAAGAGTTTCTTCTAATTCTGAGTTTCTTGGATTGGAATCGGCTGTTGAAGAACATGAATTTTCATAGAAATCTAAGCTGACTATATTTAGAATTTGATTCACATACCTCATTGGGATCTTCCATGTGTGCCATTAAAGTTGTGTCATCTGATAGTCTTTCAGTACCAGCTTCAAAGTCTGACTCATCTCCAGGAATGAGTGCTTTTCTACCAATTCTTCTTTGCTGAGTCTTCTTGGTCAGTTTTGGACATTTAGCTTTGTAATGTCCAGGCTTCTTATAGTTGAAACAAAGATACTCATCATCTTTTCTTTTCTCTAGAGTCTTCTTGATGAACTTTTGGGTTACAGGATGACCATTCTTCATCCTTCTGATTCTACTCATCATAAGAGCCATTTGTTCCTCCATTTCATCCAACTGTTGAAGATTGTTTGTGGATGTTTCTTGAGAGTCATTTGATCTTTGCTTTGCAAGTGTTGTGGTTTTTGGTTCTTCCAGAGCTTTGATTATTGCAGCTGTGCTTGTAAAATCTTCACTGAATTCATAAGCTTTCAAATCTGAGAAGATTTTGAAGGAGTCCTCTATGTCAAGTCTTCTAGATTCTTCCATGGAAGTGACTTTCATCTTCCAGCACATAGGTAATGCCTTCAAGATTCTTGTATTGATTTCTTTCTTTGTGTATTCAATCTTGAGTAGGTCTAATTCATCTATTATAGCACTGAATCTTGTCTCCATTTGGTCAATGGTCTCTCCAGTTTTCATCTTGAAATTCTCAAACTTTTGTTTTGCAACTGAGATTTTGTTTTCCTTGATCAAGTCAGTTCCTTCACAAACTAGTTGAAGTTTGTCCCATATTTCTTTAGCAGTTGTGCTGTCTTTCACTTTTAAGTACATATTGCTGTCAAGAGTTCTGAGGATAAAGTCCATAGAAACATTGTGGAGATTGTTTCGCTTGTGATCATCACTGGTCCATTCAGCCTTGGGCTTTGGAACATGAACTTGATCTTCACCAACAGTTTGCATGTGAGTGATCTGAATTGGTCCATCAGTGAGTACGTCCATCATTTCATCATGAGCAGAAGCTAGAAAATCCTGCATACAATGTTTATATTCATCAAATCTGTCCATGTTGCACATAAGCATCTGTCTTGCATACTGACTTAAGCAAAAACTGAGCCAACCGGCAGCGGATATAATTCTAGCCATTTTCTTGATCTTGTTATTTTATGTGAAAGCGAGTGTGTTAAACTGAATTCTAGTGAATGTCAGTCTGTGAGCTGTGAGGTGTATAACAATCAATTCTCAGGATGCTGTAGATAAATGCTAAGTAAATAAATAAGTGCATAAAGTAATGAGGCAAATATTATAGAGGTTCTAGGTGGTGTAATCCTGTCAGTCCTCTCTTCCCTTGTGGTGTAGGAGGAAAATTCCACTAGAACTTCTTGAGATGAGCTGTTACAAAAAGTCCTAAACAATAGTCCTTCGCTAATCCCTAGCTTCACTATCTAAACAGTTGTAGAACAGGTAGAATTGCTGCTCTTCAATTGCTTGAACAATGGTCCTTGAAGGGTTACATATGCCTCTTCATCAGCTACCACCACAAACACAATCTACCCAACTGCTTGTAACAACTGTCCTTGGCAAAACCTTCCCGGTTTGCTTCACAGTCTAAACCTTTGATGTAGAATCAAAGTTAATGAGAATCAATAAATTGATTCTTATTTGTGGTTCTTCAAAGTGTCTGAATCTGGATAAATTCTGTGTTGCTTGAACACTTGAAGAAAATTTTGATATGATCTTGTTATAGCGCAGAGATGATAGCAATTCGAATAACTAAGACTAGTGCACAAAAATGCTTGTTGATCTTAATAAATCTTCTTCTTTTTGTTATTGGTGCAAAGTCCTCTATTTACAGTGTAAGGTCCAACGTTCATCTTGCTTGAATTTGAATTGTATCAACGTCTATCTTGTAACGGCTATATTTTCTCGACCGCTACGATGTGTCGAGATTTCATCCAATAAAATTGCTTCCTTTAAAACGTTCGACTGTACTATCAGTTTGTTGGATGGCTAACATATAAAACTGAGTTTACTGATCAGTTTTATACTGTGTTTATCAGTTGTCAGTTTCTTGACTGACTTGGAACATTGATTGAGATTTTACTCTTCTTCAAATATCAGTACTCTAGTTTTCATCTGATTATAATTGACTTAATCAGAGTACACCATAAACAATTAAGAAATCATTGTCCTTATGATTCTTAGGTCTTCATACAAGATCCATAAAGTCAGTTCAGGTCACCACATACTGGCTTGAAGTCTAACTTCATAGTCTCGACTTGTAATCTTTATAACGGAGTTTGAACCCTCAGTTCTTCAATGTTTTATAACTGGGTCTATGACCCTCAGTTCTTCTATCTTCTAGATAAGCCAACCGAGTCTGTGTCCCTCAGCGAACTTATCATCTTTAGTTTCATATTGGTGTATTTTGAGTCAGCTTGTTTATCTTAACGATTTCTAGTTTTCTAAATGACTTCTAGTTTTTAGTTTCACGACACACTAACTATTGCAGTGCTTGTCTGATGTAACCTATACAAATATCAGACTCTAGTAAGACCTATACATTCAATTCTAGACATCTTTTAGCTTTTCACTATAACAGCTAGTTTCAACACTTCATCAATGAGGTTAAGATAATATTCTAAGTAAATATGATGAATTATCATCAAAACATAAATTTTATTTCCAACACTGAGTCATCTTAACTTTGATGACATCAACACCCTTGTCAAAAAATAGTTAGTTATTGGACTACCTAAGATCTCCTACAAGAAGGATAGCTTATGTGATGCGTGTCAGCAAGGAAAGCAAACAAAAGCAAGTTTCAAGATGAAATCACAACATTCAACAACCAGAGTTCTAGAGCTACTACATATGGACTTATTTGGACCTATCACACCAATCAGTATCAATGGAAGGAAGTATAAATTGGTGGTAGTAGCTGATTTTTCAAGATACACTTGGGTTATTTTCTTGACAAAGAAAAGTGAAACCAAGCAAAGACTTATAGAACTCCTCTAGAGACATCAGAATCAGAAGAGTGTCTTAGTTGTGAAGATAAGATCAGATAAAGGAACTGAATTCCTCAACAAAGTGATTATTGAATATTGTGCAGAGAATGATGTTTTACATCAACTTGCAGCAACTGCAACACCTCAACAGAATGGTGTACCTGAGAGAAGAAATAGAACACTCAAAGAAGCAGGAAGGACTATGATCTGTGAAGCAAAATTGCCTGAAAGATATTGGGCAGAAGCAGTTAACACAGCGTGCTATACACATAACAGAGCTCTCATGAATAAAAGGCATGAAAAGTCTCCTTATGAAATATGGAATGGCAGAAAGCCAAAATTTTCATACATTCATGCGTTTGGAAGCAAGTGTTTCATACACAATAATGGAAAAGATCAACTTCATGTTTTTCATACCAAAGCTGATGAAGGAATATTTCTGGGATATTCAAGTGTCAGCAGAGCATTTAGAGTACTGAACAAAATGATACTTTAGCATGAAGAATCAATACATGTAGTATTTGATGAACCTAACATTCCTGGAGAAGAAACATAAAATAGACCAAACCAGTTTCTCTGTCTCAGCATCAGTTACCTGTTTTACCAGAATCAATTTTTGTTGACATTGGAAGATTAAGAGTTTTAGAATCATCAGATCAAGATCAAACTTAGTTTCCAATAACTTAACCACCCACAGTTGAACAACATGATTCTGATCTAGTTCAAGATGATCAAGGTGAAGGAAATCAAGAACCAGTTCAACAGAATTTAGATCCCTTGATGTAAACCCCAGTTTATCAATGGATGAGGAATCACCCTGAAGAACAAGTAATTGGTGATACTCAAGCTGGTGTTCGAACTAAACATCAACTAGATGCAATGATTGCATGTTTCTATCTCAATCTGAACCTAAACAGATAGAAGAAGATTTGAAAGATCTAGATTGGATATTAGCTATGCAAGAAGAACAAAATTAGTTTGAATGAAATCAAGTATTGGAACTAGTAGACAGACCCAATCATGTAAACATCATTGGCACTAAATGGGTTTACAGAAACAAGCTTGATGAAGATGGGAATTTTTAGGTGTAGTGCCCGAAAGACAATTTGTGTAATTGTTTTTGATAACAGAATTTATCTCACCTTATTATTTTCTTTGTGCTTGTAAGTAATACACTGCTGCAAACCCTAAGTATATCAGTATGTAACCGCTTAACTCAGTGTATGGCATGTACATGAGGATTGAGTTAGTAGTGATATACTTAAACTATTAGTCCGTGGTGAACTTAATCAGAGTTTATGGTCTCTTGATTAAAACACCAATAATGCACCCAGAATACCTTAGGGTGTGATAGTCTTATCCGGACTGTCGGTAGAGGGTACCTACGTGGGGCATTTATATATGATGGCTTTCATTTAGGACCGGACCGATTTAATCTGAATTTCTCGATATAATTCCGTAATCGAGGAATCTTATTAAATCATTAGATGATCATATATGGATCAACCTTAATCCTGAGGTAATCACAGGGTGCTACTTGTCTCAGGGTAGTGTTTGATGTGTTAGTTATGGTTCACTTAAATATGTGTTCCAAGTCACTTCTCATTGGCACTATCTCATGATGAGTGAGTAGTTCTGATTTTCACAGACAAGGAATCCATTCCTTCCTGCAGGAAGTAGAGAGACAGTCCCATTATTTGTTAGCCCTAAGAAAATGATCGATGGGCCTAGTTCATGTTAGACTAATTAGCTACTAGTCAGATATGTGAACTAACTGATCACTAGGGGGTTAATGGTAAATAAGGATAAGATATTCTGAGTCGGGTTCACGGAGACTTCCCACTCAGAATGGACATTCTATGGAGGGTTAGTCCGTATGCAGTGATTATATCAGTGGACGCTTATTTACTCATAGGGTTGAGTGTAAGTATATATCTATAATCGGTAGAGTTCAGTTTCGGGTTTATGGTGGCGTAATCCCGGAATTAATAATTTGAGTATGAATATTCTGTTCGATGAATATTTTACTTAGTTATTGGAGCTACTGGTTATAGGTCCATGGTCCTCAATATGGCTCCTGTAATTCGAGTGTTTTTCCTGTTATTGGGCCTCAGTGATAATTAATTGGCTGGGCTAATTAATTGATATGTGAAATATTATTTAGTTGGGCTAAATAATATAATACATAGAAAAGACACTTTCTGTGGGCCTAAACCCTAGTGTGTGGCGCCATTTACCTCCTTAAATGCAAGATTTGATTTTCTTGTGTGATTAATTAGTTACTTGGTAAGTAATTAATTAATAAATGATAATTGATTTGTAATTGATTGATTGATTAATCACAATCTTTTATAAATATAATTATCCTTTATTGTGATTTCTTTTTAATTATTTATTTAATTAATTTGAAACTTGGAGGCCAAGGATTTACTCTCCTATATAAAGAGAGTTCTTCCAAGACATTTGAGCAATGCAAATTTTGCCCCATACACACAAATAAAGAGAGAAAAACTTGTTTCTTGTCTTGGGTTTCTGGTTGAAGAAAAACTTGGAGTTTTTCTTGGAAGCATATCAAGGAGGTTTCAATTCCAAGGATTGGAGTCCACCAACCACCATTTGGAGAACACATTGGAAGATCTTGGCTTCTATTCCTAATATTGGTAAGATAAACTTAACCCCCTTGTAGGATTTTAGATCCTTTATTTATGTATTGTAGTTTATAGATCGTGATCCAACCACTGTGCAAAGATCTGTTCTGTATAGATATGAGCTAGATATGAGCTCCTACATCCTTCAAGAATATCATCAGAAACAAAGCTAGACTTGTAGCTAAAGGATATTCTCAAGCTGAAGGCATATATTTTGATGAAACTTATGCACCAGTTGCAAGATTGGAAGCAATCAGACTATTTCTTGCCTTTGCAGCTTACAAGAAATTCAAAGTATACCAGATGGATGTCAAAAGTGCATTTTTGAATGGGATTCTTGAAGAAGAAGTCTACATTCAACAACCACATGGATTTGAGATAAAAGATCAAGCTGATAAAGTCTTTAAACTAAGAAAAGCTCTATATGGACTAAAGCAAGCACCAAGAGCTTGGTATGAAACTCTATCTCAGTTTCTAGTGGACATTGGATTTATCAAAGAACCATTGACAAGACTTTATTCAGAATGAATGTTGAAGAAAGTACCTTACTTGTTCAGATATATGTTGATGATATCTTTTTTGGATCAGAGAATGAACAACTTTGTGAGAAATTTGCAAGTTTGATGAAGAGCAAATGTCAAATGAGTATGATGAGAGAACTAAATTATTTTCTCGGTTTACAAGTTAAACAGCTGGATAATGGGATTTTCATTCACCAAACTAAGTATACATGGGAATTGATCAAGAAGTTTTGAATGGAAAAATTAGCTGGCATTTCACCACCAATTGGGACTAACATTAGATTAGATGAAGACAAAAAGGCAAAGATGTGGATCAAAATCTCTATAGAAGAATGATTGGAAGTCAACTTTATCTTACTGTAAGTAGACCAGATATATCTTTTGCTGTTGGTGTTTGTGCTAGATTTCAAACAAGACCAAAAGAAAGCCATCTCACAGTTGTAAAAAGAACTTTGAAGTATTTGAAAGATATAGAAGGTGTTGGGATATGGTATTCAAAAGAAGGAGAATTCAAATTAATATCCTACTTAAATTCAGATTATGCAGGATGCAAAGTGGACATAAAAATCACTTCAGGCACATGTCAGTTGCTAGGAAATAGACTTGTGTCAAGGTTCAGCAAGAAGCAAAACACAATCTCTACATCAACAGTTGAAGCTGAATACATAGCACCTGGAAATTGTTGTGCTCAAGTTTTATGGATAAGACAACAACTGAGACATTATGGGATAGAAAAAGGACTGATTCCTATAATGTGTGATAATACAAGTGCAATTGCAATAACTGACAACCCAATTTTTCACTCAAGGATGAAACACATTGATGTGCGACATCACTTTATAAGGGATCATGTGGAAAAGAAGGACATTACAGTTCTTTATGTACCTACTTAAGATCAGTTGGTAGATATCTTCACTAAGCCATTAGACAAAGAATGATTTTCCAAACTGAGAAGTGAGTTGGGTATAATCAAAGTCAGTTAAGTCAGTTTAAGCCATAGATTCATCAAAGGGATTGATCTTTGTTATGCTGGGTGCGCTCACTTAACAGACCAGTCATTGACATCAACAATCTCAAACTGACCAACTGAAACTAAAAGATTTGACGGAACTAGAAGTTTACACAAAAACTGACCTCAGTATTAATTTATTGGACTGAACCGACAGCGGTTACATCGCATTTAATTCCCGCCGTTTGTCAGAACTTGTTGCTTGTACACACCCACTAACTATCAAGACAGTACATGCAATTACCCAAAACCGTCAGGAATTTGAAAGGATTGTACTAGATCCTCACAAAATCATGCACCCACTCACTAAACCGTCCTACAACCCACCTATATATCCACCCTATTTTTCATATCTGATCACACACACAAGAAAAATCTAATCTTTTTCTACCAAAATGCAATACTTCCATCTTTCTTATTTTCTTTTCAAATCTCTGAAAATTTTAATGGCCGCCGCAAAGAAAACACAAGAAGAAAGGCTCATTACTGAGTTAGATACTTTATCTTTCGAACAATATGAAGAACTTTGCAACAACACACTTTTAGCAAGTCATATTTGCGAAAAGATCAAACGTCAGCCGGGATTGAAAGATATCCTGGAAGATACTTTTCAAGAAGAACATGATTTAGAAGGGATTCTATAGTTCTGGGTGAACATGAGAATGATAAGGAACTCTCTAATAAAAAATGTTCGAGGTAAAAGAATCATTGTTAATGAACATGTCTTCAGGTTGCAATTTGATTTCAAGGAACCATTTGTGAAACCAATAGATTTGAGTTGTTTACCACTCCAAAGGAGCGTCTTTCTCAGACAAATATTTTTAAGGAAGGAACCCACAACTATTGGTACTCATTTCGACGATCTGAAAACAGAATTTGGACTCCTCAACAAATGGGTCAGCAGACACATCATTGGCCAATACAAAGGAATAGCCAAGTTATCTAAAGACGGCATTTTTCTAATGAACAAAATCTGGGATGAATTTAAGTTCAATTGGGCAGGTTATGTGTTTAATTAGCTATAGAAGCAACACTTAGTTGAGTTGGAAAGTGTTCGAAGAGCTCAAGCTGAAAGAAGAGAAACAGTTGGAAGATTTCGATTGAAAAAGACACTTAGTGGAGTTATTCAACACTATTTGGAAAGACTCAAGGTAGGTAATACAGCAGAACAATCTTCCGGTGCGTCTGTACAAAGAATGGATTCATCAACTGGAGATGTAGCTATAGTCCATTCTAGGAAAGAAAAGGCTTCTCAGCCTGTAGAAAAGAAGAAGACTATGTCTCAGCAGGTAGCAGAACATGAAGGAATCAAACGGAAAGCTGACTCAGAGACAGTTAAGTCAGTAGGCAAATGTTTGTTCCTAGGTACTTCAAGTAAGTCAGCACCGATTGAGGGGGAACAACAACTAACAACTAGAGTCACCAGACAGGACGTTATAGCAACTGAAATTGTTTCTCATTTACAATATACAATTTCAGAGAAACAAGTTTCCGTTATGCATGCTGACAAGGAGCAACATCAATTTTAGCTACAATCAGCTCAAGAGCAAGCTCAACAACCATCTCAGTTTTACCAAAGCTAACAGAATCATCAGGCTGATGAAAATGAAACTCAAACCTGAAGATTGTAAAGAAGCTACTTTAGCAAGTGAAGAAAAGTCATTGTTGGAAAAACTTGAAATCAAGGATATATACACTCTATTTCCATTAAATGATTATCTCACAAATTGTTTCAGAAGATTCACTTAAATAGCTAAACGAGGAAGATCAGCCACGTCATCAGTTCAAGATAATAAACAGAAGAAGGATGATGACAACGATGATGAATCAAAGAAAGAAGCTAAAAAGGTACATATTTCCAAACTAAAATTCACCCTCAAGCTCAAACTGCTAATCAGCACAAAGATTTTCTAGTCAGGAATAAATCAACAGACAACTAGCAAACAGATGGAAAGGATGAGAATCAGCAACTCATGGTAATTGAAGATGATACTCACCCTAAGATTCAACAAGAAGAGACAACAGATCCATCTGAAGTTTTGACAAAAGATGAAATGAGCAAAGTACAAGAAAATTTGAAGATTATGCTCAATCAAAAGGAAGCTTATAATGGCCTTTTGAAAGATATTTCTGGATACTTGGATAATCAAAATAAGACGGACGTCTCAGTCCACACCATGTTGGATATTATTCAGAAATCGTCTTCTAGCTCAACATCCTAAATTCTCAGTCTTAAAAGAAAGTGGAAGTCATAACCATGGAAGATAGAGAAACACATGCTCAAGCACATTGGCTTTTAAATTAGCATTTATGTGTTAGAAACACAGCTGAAAGAAGTGCTTAATTCTTATAAGACTATCTCAACAGATCAACATGCAACCCATCAGTTGGTAAATCAGTTGTATGATGCCAAAAAGGGGGAAGCGGAAGAAGAAAAGCTGAGATTACTTGATGGAAAGATGAAGCTGGAAGAAGAACTGAAGAAATACAAATAAAAAATAGATCCTTATGTTCTTGTAAAAGAACTAATTGACCAAGAGCTCATTGAAAAATACAGTCAACCTGGAGAAAGGAGAGCTACTTTAACAAAGGATCTATTGATGAAATTTGTCAATGATCACAACAATGTCAAGCTGAAGTACAGAGACAAAACCTATGAAGAATCTCTTGTCTACTTCTTATCTGACCAATATCAAAATCAAAGGATGGCACACTAAAAGAAGATCAAGAAGATTGAAGAAA
Organism: Gentiana macrophylla; assembly: GCA_026214975.1. Lineage (NCBI taxonomy): Eukaryota > Viridiplantae > Streptophyta > Magnoliopsida > Gentianales > Gentianaceae > Gentiana > Gentiana macrophylla. The sequence goes on from CM047812.1 coordinate 65,793,396, forward strand.
AGTTGCGGATCAGAGACAAAACTGAACAAATGAAAGCTGATATTGCAGAATTTGAAAACTACTACAAGGATGAATAAGCTTTACCTAAGACAGTCCTATGGAGAAAATGGAAGCATTCCAGTCAAGTGGATTATCTCAAAGCATTCTCCAAAGTAGACACCAACCTGGAAAATGCTTATCAACTTCATGAGTTAGTTACACAAAGAGCTACAGAGAATAGTTTAGCTCTCATTTCAGATTTTAGTAATGTGTAACTCTTCCAGTTTTTGCATATCTTAATGAAATCCAGTTTCCAGTTTTACATTTTTTTTTGTATTTATCTTTCAGCTTTTCTGTTAAGTATAGTTTTGGCATCATCAAAAAGGGGGAAATTGTTGGAAATAAAATTTATGTTTTGATGATAATTTATCATATTTAATCAGCTATTATCTTAACCCCATTGATGGACTGATGAGACCAGCTGTTATATTGAAAAGCTAAAAGATGTCTAGAACTGAATGTATATGTTTTACTAGAGTCTGATATTTTTATAGGTTACGTCAGACAAGCACTTTAATAGATAGTAGTGTCGTAAAACTGATAACTTGAAATCATTTAGAAAACCGGAAATCATCTAAGAAACTGAAAAGACAAGTCATCGAAACTGACTCAGAATACGCCAAGAACTGAAGCTCACTCAGAACTAAAGAAGGTAAGTTTGCTGAGGGACACAGACTCAGTTATTGAAGATTGAAGAACTGAGGGCTTAAACTCAGTTACGAAGATCACAAGTCGAGACTGTAAAGTTAGACTTCAGGCAATTTTGTGGTGCCTTGAACTGACTTTATGGATCTTGTATAAAGACCTAAGAATCATAAGGACAATGAACTCTGACTTAATATATACTTATGGTGTACACTGATTACGTCAATGATAATCAGATGAAAAGCTGGAGTACTGATATTTGAAGAAGAGTAAAATCTCAGTTAATGCTCCAAGTCAGTCAAGAAATTGACAATTGACAAACTCAGTATAAAACTGATCAGGAAACTCATTTTTATAAGTTAGTCATCCAACAATTGATAGTACAGTCGAACGTTGTAAAGAAAGCAATTTTATTGGATGAAGTACTTACAAGACAGAACGGTCACAAAATATAGCTGTTACTAGATATACGTTGAAACAATTTGAATTCAAGCAAGATGAACGTTGGACCTTACACTATAAATAGAGGACTTTGCACCAATATTCTCAAGAGAAGAATTATCAATAATTAACAAGATTACAAGCATTTTTGTGCACTAGTCTCATTAATTTGAATTGCTATCATCTCTGGGCTAAAAAGATCAATCAAGAATTTCTTCAAGTGTTCAAGCTACACAAAATTCATCTAGATTCAGACACTTTGAAGAACCACAAGCAAGAATCAAGTTGTTGATTCTCAGCCCAAATTTGATTCTACATCAAAGGTTTAGACTGTGAAGGAATTTGGTGAAGGATTTTCCAAGGACATTTGTATCAGTAGTCGGGTAGACTGTGTTTGTGGTGGTAGCTGGTGAAGAGGCATACGTAACCCTTCAAGGACCAGTGGCTCAAGCATTTAAAGAGCATCAATCCAACCTGTTCCTTGATTGTTTAGATAGTGAAGCTAGGATTAGCCAATGACTATTGTTTAGGACTTTTTGTAACAGCTCATCTCAAGAAGTTCTAGTGGAATTTTCCTCCTACACCACAGGGGAAGAGAGGACTGACATGATTACACCACCTGGAACCTCTATAACTCTCATTTCACTTACTTTACGCATTTACATTCTGTTATTGGTTTATTATAGTATTTATTATTGTTTGCGTAGCATATTGAGAACTGATTGTTACACAACTCACAGCTCACAAACTGACATTCATCAGAATTCAGTTTTACATACTTAGCTTTCACAAGAGAATAACAAGTTCAAGAAAAAGGCTAGATTAATATCCGCTGCCGGTAGACACAATTTTTGTATAAGTCAGTTTGACTTGAACTTAGCTTTGTCAGCTCAACTCCACACAAGTTAGAACTTAATCTTAATTTGTTTAAAATCCATTTTGATGGACAAGTTTATTCACCCCCCTAAACTTGTGTTAGCCTTTCCAAGGGACCAACATGGTCTACATGTCAAAGGTAATGTCTCTTAAGACCGAGGGGGAAAGGGCTCAAATGAGTAGGATCCCTTATGCCTCGGCTATTGGGTCCATCATTTATGCCATGCTGTGCATTAGACCAGATGTCTCATACCCTCTATGTATGCCTAGTAGTAGGAAAATCTAGGTGATGGTCACTGGATTGCAGTCAAGAATATTCTCAAGTACATGAGACGTACTAAGGATATATTCCTTGATTTTAGGGACAATGATTTGGTATTATGAGGTTACATGGATGCCAGTTTACAAACTGACAAGGATGACTAAACGTCACAATCTAAATTTGTTTTTACGCTTAACGGTGGAGCAGTGAGCTGGAAGAGTTCCAAGCAGGAGACTATTTCAGAATCTACAACGGAAGCCGAGTATATAGCGGCCTCGGAGGCGGTGAAAGAAGCGGTTTGGATGAAGAATTTCTTTACTAACTTGGTGTGGTTCCCTCTATTGAAGGTCCAGTCCCACTGTACTATGATAAAAATAGGGCAATTGCTCAGTCAAAGGGACCAAGGTCTCATATGAAGTTCAAACACGTGCTATGGCGCTATCACTTGAATAGAGAGATAGTGGATAGAGGAGATGTAAAGATAGAGAAAGTCCACACGGATGATAACATAGCTGACCCGTTAACCAAGGCATTGTCACAAGCAAAGCATGAGAAACAAGTTCACATGCATGGGCTTAGGCATATGGGTGATTGGATTTAGGCCAAGAGGGATATTTTTGAAATAGTGTCCTAAACCCAATCGGGTTGGACCGGATCCGACACGGTTGGGTCGTTTATAGTCTATTTAGTTCATGTAATAACTTTATCATGATTAATAAAAGCACTTTTGTTATTATATATTTTGTTTATCGTCATATTATTCAATATGTATATATATATTAATGTCCTTAGTATTAAAATGTGTTAGAGAAACCACGATAGTGATTACGGTTGATGAGATCTCTCATCACTTTTATAAGTTTGGTACTTAAATGTCTATAGTCTTATGTACTGTCAAACGGGACATTGATGGTATGATTAGACTAGCACGTATTGGATGTCCTCTATCTTATTGAGGATAGGATAGATCTTGTTTATCTAAGTGTAGATATGCTTGGACTGTACATGGACGTGTATTAGAGAATGCGCATATTAGACTGACCCACTAATATTAAGTGTCGCAGTATGTCGCAGTTGTGTAATTATGTTAAGACCGGAGTCTGCATGGCATCACGGTGTGGGTTGTCATGCTTTGAAACTATTGAGGTTTTCCCTAGCCATGGATAGAACATGTGGTAGTGATTGGGTATGATATTGATGCATGCATAGGATACATGTTTGTTCGTCCGGAAATCGCGTATCCTATGATTAAGAGTGAATATCCGAAATGGCTTTCTTATAAGAAATGTCTAGCTCTCGTGAATCTTTGGAAAGTGGGAGTAAATGAGTTATTCCGAGGGAGGTTGATATCCATAATATAAGACACGATCGTTAATGTGAACGTACACTCGAGATACGATTGTATGGATATTATTACAGCGATTGGATTCTATTTACACGGTAACTGTTTCAAATGAAAGGTAGTTGTTGGTCCCTTGAAAAGATTTGGTTAAGTTTAGAAGGGTGGGGGGGGGAAGTGAATAAATTTAACACTTAAAAACTTTTTGGAGTTTGACAAACTCAGCAGGGTTGATAGTCTGCTGAATATTAAATCTCTTGAATTTATTGCAGCGGAATATATTAAATTAAGCCTTGTTAGTTGTTGTTTAAATATGATACTAAGTATTAGATACTCAGTAGTGCAAGTGGTGTGATTCAGTAGCTAGTTCAGTCAATTTTATGTGATAAGCATCCAAATAATGTAATTGCATAATGTAAATGCAGTAAAGTTAAGTAGGCAAGTTTTATAGTGGTTCTAGGTGGTGTAATCCTGTCAGTCCACTCTTCTCTTGTCATGTTGGAGTAAATTCACTAGAGACTCTTGTCGTAGCTGTTACAAAAATCCCTAAATTATTTGTCCTTAACCAATGACTATGGATTCACAAACTGAACACTTGAAACAGGTAGGATTGTTGCTTCAAAGTATGCCACTGGTCCTTGAAGGGTAGGATGGCCTCTTCACTTGCTCCACCACAAATTAACAGATCTCGACACTCCAAAATTGCTTCTCTATCTATAGCAAACTTCTTGAAAAGAAGGGTTGAATCAAGAAAGTGATTCTTCTTTCAGTAGACTTCTGATCAGGATGAATGAATCAGCAGCCTGAGTTCTTCAAGTGTGTAAACTGGATAAGTCTTGATTTGTAGGAAACACTTGAAGAAAAACTTGTTCAGTAGATTTAAAGCTCTATGTATCAGCAGAGTCAGATTGCACTTTGATTAATTTCTTGCTCAAAAACATAATTGCTTCGTATGAATTCTTGGTATTGCAATCTGAAGAGGGAGTCCTCTTTTTATAGGTGTAGGTCCTATGATTTGAATTTGAATTTGAATGACAACCGTTATAGGATTATGAATATCCCTGAAAATACCTCTGTTGTACTTGACTGACACTGAAAATGTCCTTCTGACAGTCCAGTCTGTCAACCAATGATATTATTCCATTTAACAAGGCTCTGAAATCCTTACAACGTCCATTTCATCTTGTCCATTAATTGACTAATTAATCCAGGGCTTGTAGATCATCCTTATCCATTTAATCTTCAGAAATACTTGGATTAATTCTAATTAAACATTCAATAGATATTTGATGTGTTAGTCTGATGATGTCATTGATTGTCAACTGACTTTTAGTCTGTTGTGTCTTGATAAACACTTCAGGTGACTGCTTCTCATCTAAGTTTTTATTATGAAGTTAGAGTACACCATTTTAAACCTTCTACACAAGGTATATCTGATCACCAATAACCACTCACCTTTTATGGAACTTAGACCTTCTACACAAGGTATATCTGATCAGTTTAGGTGATCACAGAATTCCTTAAATTCTGATCCCATATCCTTGACTTTAATCACTAAGTTTGACCCCATAGCCTTCAGTACTGAGTTTGAACCCTCTGTCTTAATCCATCATCAGGTTCTAAGACTCTATTGACCTAGAAAGGTCTGCTGATAAAGTCAACTGACCTATTTACAATGTTTGTTTGATCAAACTTATACAAAGATCAAACTCTAATAAACATATACATTTGATCGAGACATCTTTTTGCCTATGCTCTATAACAGCTAGTCTGGCACTCATGATCAAAACTAAAATATGTCAAACAATTTCCCACTTTTTTGTGATGATGCCAATACCCTTCTTATAGCAAAGCAAAAAGATAAAAACACAAAAACTGAGCAAATTTCATTGATTTATCATTGATGTTCAAATATGTTCAAAAGTTATTACAACTAAGATCAGCATAATGATAAAAATATAAGCAAGTATGCTGATCTAGTGTCTATCTTCTTCTTGATCTTTCCTCTCCTTGCTCTCTTTTCTGTTGGTATTCTCTTATCTCTCTTTGCATGTCCACCAACCACTGATTTTCAATTAATGTGATGTCAATCCAAGTATGCACCATCTTCCACAACTTCCAAGCTTCCGTTATGGTTTACCGGACACCTTGCCAATTAAATCCTCCTCCCACATAGTGTGTCTTGAATTCTTCTACACAAATCTTGGCTTTTTCATCAGCATATGTATGTATTCTACCTCCAGATCTTCCAGCATGACCGCCTCTACCAGGTGTTGGAGTTTTTCTAGTCATTTTCATTGATTTGATCCTAGCCTCCCATAATTTGTGTCCAAGGAAGGAATTCAGTCCTTCCATAAAAGTCATGTCCTGATAGGGTTTCCTTCTTGCTCCATAAGCATTTTTAAACTCCTTCATCAGAACATCATTAAGCTGTACTCTGCCAGGTGTAGGCTTCCTGAATTCATTGATGTCTGCTTCCCATCTCCTCTTGTTAAAGATTCTAGCTACTTCTTTTGATTCTGATGTAAGTCCTTTTTCCCCCTTATTGACATCATCAATAAAGCGGTTCAGTTGACCAAGAACACTCTCCTGTGTGTTTACCAAGTTACTCAGTTGCCTTCCATAATCTCAGTTCTTGTATCAACTACAGTAATTTGGCCTTCTATTGTCTGTTTCAGCAGATTGATCCATTCAGTTAGTTTAGGGACAATGATAACAGGGTGAGGTGTCTCAGTAGGCTTACGTGCCACGGAAATCTTGTTAAATTTCTTGTGCAATGAAGCAATCCACACTACCATATTCTTGTCTCTGCATACAACATCCTTTTCTAACATGAGCAACTTCTCTCAGCAAGTCATTGGTTGAAAAATGAAGATGAGTGATGTTTAATGATGTTGTCTCAGAAGTTCTCCCTCTGTTTTCCTCCAAATTCACTAAGTCTTCAAATCTCCTCTAACTTATGTTCAGTTGAGTCCTCAGTTGGGTTATATCATCCCTCAACTCATCCAAGATATGCACCGGAATCGCATTCATTACAGCTATACCTCCAGCAAAACCTTCAGCAGGCTGTTCAACATCATCATCAACCCTGGGTTGCATCACAACAATTGATCTTGTCATGTCCCATTCATGGGGTTGAGGACTTTATTCAACAACATTTCCAACTATCTCCTCAAGTACAGGTTCTTGTACTGGTTGTGGCTCTTGTACTGCCTCCAAAATAGGTACCTCCTCAAGTATAGTGTCTTGTGCTTGTTGAGGCTCTTCCTATACTTCTTCTTCGGGAAACTAAAACTCCCCATCACTAAATTCATAGTCAAGAAGTTGCTCAACATATTTTGCATCAGCAACCTATTTTCCCTTTAAATTTTCAGCAGCTGTGTCCTTAGCAGCTTCCATACTGGACACATGGGATTCCTCCAATCCCATCAGAATTTCCAACCTTTGTCCTAATACGTACTGTATGTTCTCTCGTAATTCGGACCATCAGTTCCGACTTGTATTCCGGTGATGTTTGTAACCCAGAAACCTGAACCACTTCTTCAACACTTGGAAATATGTCCATATTTTCCTCTAAAATTGCTCCAGCGTCAGTAACCTTCTAGAAAATATCAGCCGTCTTTGATAAAGTTCATTGAGTGTCAACACACTCCTGATACTGAGCTGATTCCTCTAAACTGATCTCAGCCTGTTCAGTCATAACAACATCAGTCACAAATGCATCCTCAAATGATGTTGCTACATCAAGTTGTGCTTCTAAGTCTTCAATGTTTGCATCTTCCAGTTCTTCATTTGAGTTGTCAGTCTACTGTCGCTTAGCAGACTTGGCATCTACAGCAGACTGATCTGCTATTATTTCTGTAGATCCCTGTCCAGCTTCTTCAGTAGATCTATCTTCTTCAAATTTACTGGACTCTCCTGGATACATAGGATGATCATCATCTGAGTAAGATGAGGATGATGAATCATCAGTGTCGGGTGTAAATATAGGATCTCTCAACATAATACTTCCTTTCTTCTTTTCTCCTTCAATAATCTCTAGCAGCCTTTCTCCCAATTATGATGTATCAACAAATCCAAGTAGGCTCTCTGCTCCCAACTTATCAAATGCCCACTCTTTAAATCCAGTCATAGGCTCCCTTGCAGGTTTCTGTATCTTGTAAAATCCAAATTTTCAAGCAAAGTATTTCTCAAGTAGTCTAAAATTTGGATCTTTCTTAGACTTCTTGGATTTCTTTCTTTTCTTTCATATGGAATTGTTGGCTTCCTTGGAGCAGGTTGCTCAACTTGTTGACTTCCAAAGCTTTTAACAAGATGGCTCAAAGTCTCTTAAGCAGATGCAAACAGGTCACAAGGCTCTTCATATGGTGAATTTGTGCCTACTAACTCCATTCGTTCAACACTAGCTTCCCCATAAATTTCATGCTCTTCAGCAGGGTCTTCAACAGGTTGCTCTTCCCCCTGAGTTGTTGCAAACTTAGTAGAGTCTTGCACATGTACATTAACTTCCAGAGCAGGTCCAGAATCAGTAGATTGCTGTGGTTCTCCAACTGGTTGCTTATCAACAACCTTAGTAGCCTTCTCAGTGGGCTTAACAGTTTCAGTTGTTTTAAAACCAACATCTTCTTCTCCTTCTTTTTGGGCCTCTAGAACCCTTAATTCTTTCCCTTCTCCATGGCTTTTCTTTTTCACAACCTGTTTTCTCCTCTTGCCAGGTTGTTGTTCAGCCTCAAAAATTTCCTTTTCTAACTGCACTTTGCTAGCAGCCTTCCTTTTTCTTGAATCCTCTCTGATTTGTTCTTTAAGAAAATTAGCAGCAGTCTTCTTCACAGATTCAGTAGGCTCAGTAGCTTCAACTTAAAATTGATCTTCAGTAGACTCAGCAGTGTCTACTGATTTCCTAGTCCTCTTAGACTTCAACATATCACTGATCTTTCCTGTGTCAGCACCTTTCCTTTTTTCAGCAGTCTTCTTAGGTGCAATAGGTTGCTCTTCATTTTTAGCTTTTGTCCTCTATTCCTGCAACCATCATTATCATCACCATCACTTTATGTCTCTTCATCATCTTCTTCATCATCATCATCTAAACTAGGAATAGAATAATGGATTTCTGGTTTGTATCTTGATTTGTTGATAGGTGCAGGAGCAACATCTGGAATCTCTAAGTGATTCAACAGGGCCTGAACTATTAAACCCAATGGTTTTGTCTTTGATTTCCTTGTACCATCTCTTGTTTCTTGATATGATGATCATTAGATCTATCTTTGTTCCAGAAAGTGTATCAGGACTTTCAACAAATCCCAGAATATTCTTGGCAATCAGTTTACTCAGCAGATTATATTCCAAATCAATATTCTTGATATTGATGTTCAAGGCTGTTGCTGTAGATTCATTTGTTTTTATTGGGTCAACAAAATCCAACCTTGGTAACTCCATCAATTCTGGATTTGTGGGAGCATTATTCACTGGTTCAAATCCAAAAGCTTCCCTTAGTAGGTCTGAAGTGACCTCAATCTCTTGGCAATTTACTGTCGTAGTAAATGCCTCTCTGTTTTCTCTTATCCCAATGTTTCTCCAAAATTTGCTAACATTGGTGTAAGATTGATTGCTAACATTGGTGTAAGAAATCCATTCTAGTAAATACAGTCTGATTCTTTGTCCAAGATTGATTGCTAACTCAGTTTTCTTACAATCAACAACATAACCTCTCACACTTTGACTTGTACCAAGATGAATATCCTTGTCCGCCATCGCAACCGAATGAAAAAGATGAAGATGAAAACATTGTAAATCTGAGATCACACTTGTTTATATTCTTCAGAGAGATTGATCTGAGTGTATATCTGAATATATAGAAGAAAGTAGTGGGTGAAAAACCATAAGGCAATTACAATGCACATACTATTCTGTTATCACATTATCTTCAGTCTGAAATAAATATGGTACTACCACATGTCCCACTAATTGATCCCTCTAATGTAAGAAACCGTTATGTACTTGTAACAGCTGTATAAATAAAATGATTAATATCCATTTACTCGACGGTTGACTTTCATTAAAGTCTGACTTTCTTAGCAATGTTTCATACAAAAGACTCCTTCAGTGGACTTCACCTTCAGTAGGGTGTGCAAGGTCTGCTGTAATACTTCAGTAGACTCAGCATGTTCAGCAGCTTGCTGACATACAAAATACATAGCTGATCTTTACTAACATAATTTTGTTCAATTGATAATGCAAGATGAAGTTTAATACCAATGACTGATCTGTCAAGTGAGATCACCCAACAGGACAAAGACCAATCCCCTTGGAAACTTCATTTGCTCAATTGTCCACACTATAGGAGTACTTAGGAATTGTTGATACGAATGACTAATCTGCCAAGTGAGCTCACCTAGCCGGGCAAAGACTAGTCCCCTTGGTGAATTCCAGTACCCTACTGATCTGTCAGTAGGTCAGTCAACCATGCTAATGCCAAGTTCAATTCTTAACTTAGAAAATATTTCACCATCCAAAGGTTTTCTAAAGATGTCAGCAAGTTGATTTTCAGTAAGGATGTAAAGAACAACAACATCTTTCTTTTGAACATGATCTCTAATAAAATAATGTCTCACATCAATGTGTTTGGTCCTTGAGTGCAAAACAGGATTTTCTATGATTGCAGTTGCAATTGTATTGTCACACATTATGGGAATTTCTCTTTCTTCAATCCCATAATCCCTTAGTTGTTGTCTTAATCATAAACCTTGTGCACAGCAGCTTCTAGCAGCAATGTATTCAGCTTCAAGAGTGAAAGTTGAAATTGAATTTTGTTTCTTGCTAAACCAAGAGACAAGTCTATTTCCCATCAACTGACAAGTCCATGTGGTGCTTTTTCTATCAATCTTGCGCCCAACATAATCAGAATCCGAGTAGGATATAACCTGGAAACTTCCATCCTTTGAATACCAAATCCCTACTCCCAAAGTCTCTTTGAGATACTTGAGAATCCTTTTTACTGCAGCTAAGTGACTTTCTTTAGGTTTTGATTGAAAATCTTGCACATACACATACTGCAAAGGATATATCAGGTCTACTGGCTGAAAGGTGCAATAGACTTCCTATCATCCTTTTGTTTAAAGTCTGATCAACATCTTTGCATTCTTTGTCTTCATCCAGTCTGATGCTTGTACCCATAGGAGTTGAAACTTTGGTTCTATTTTCCATGCCAAACTTCTTCAACAACTTCTCGGTATATTTAGTTTTATGAATGAAGATTTCATCTTGCATTTGCTTGACTTGTAATCCCAAAGAGTAGTTCATTTCTCCCATCATACACATTTGGAACTTGCTTTTCATGAGATTGGAAAACTTTTCACCAAGCAGTTCATTTTCAGAACCAAAAATTATGTCATCCACATAAATCTGTACCAGCAGGATGCTGTCACCTTCATTGATTCTGAAAAGAGTCCTTTCAATGGTACATTTGGTAAAACCATTGTTCACCAAGAATTATGACAAGGTTTCTTACCATGCTCTTGGTGCTTGTTTCAAACCATAAAGTGCTTTATTGAGTCTATACACTTTATCTTCTTGACCTTTAACTTCAAAACTAGGAGGTTGCTGAACGTAAACCTCTTCTTCCTAGATGCCATTAAGAAATGCACTTTTGACATCCATCTAGTATACTTTAAAGTTCATATATGTAGCATATGCCAAAAACAATCTTATAGCTTCTAATCTTGCTACTGGGGCATATGTTTCATCAAATTCTATTCTTTTGCTTGAGAATAGCCTTTTGCCAATAGTCTTGGCTTGTTTCTAACAATGGTAGAAGATTCATCCAGTTTGTAGAAGTATACCCATTTAGTGCCAATTCTATTTGTATGATCAGGCCTCTCCACTAGTGTCCATACATGATCCTTTCAAAGTCATTTAGTTCTTCTTGCATAGCAATTATCCAATTTGGATCTAAAATTGCTTCTTCAACAACTTTTGGTTCTATTTGAGAAAGAAAACATGTAAACATGGCTTCTAGTTGTGTTCTGGTCCTTACACCTTGTAGTACATCAACAATTACTTGTTCAACAGGGTGATCCTTTAACCATTGTAAATCTTTGTTTTCTTGATTTACAGGAACCTGATCTTCAGTAGTTTCTGCTGTTGTTTCGGTATGTGGATTAGTAGATACTTGAACTATATATGTTGTTGTATTAGTAGAGTTATGAGCAGGTTGTTCAGCAGAGACTTCTTCAACTCCAGAATCAGAAACCTTTATGTCACTTACCTTCTTCAATACATCAAAATATTCTGGATTAGTAACTTCCGGATTTGCAGTAGGTTCTAAAACTTCATCATTTTCCATTCTAGTGAACTTAGGTTCATCAAACACCACATGTATTGATTCTTCATGTTTTAATGTCCTTTTGTTCAGCACCCTAATTGCTTTGCTGACTGAAGAATACCCCAAAAATATTCCTTCATCTGATTTTGGTTGGAAAGTCTTCAATTGTTCCTTATGATTCAAGATAAAGCATTTGCTTCCAAATGGATGGAAGTAAGATATATTTTGTTTTTCTTCCATTCCAAATTTTATAAGTTTTTTATACTTTGTAACTCATGTTGATTTCAGCTGGCTACCATCATGAAGCAAGCCAGTAGGATGTGTAAGGAGGAAGCTTAAGGGAGGATCCAGGACGTTGGTCAGGTGAAAAAGTTAGAGGCCAATGTTGATCACACTGTTTTGGAGCTCAGAACCACAAACATCCATCTCACTGAGCTAGAGAAGAGAGCAACTGAGGAGAAAATTTCCGCTCAAGTAAAAATGGATAAATTGAGGACTCTTTGTAAACAAGACGAGGATGAGGCGAGGAAAATTGCCAATGATTTTCAAGATAAAATTTCCCGAGCCAAGCTGGCATGGAAGGACCAACAAGAGGAAACCGCTGCACTAAAGAAGGAGTTTGAGGCTTATAAGGCCGCTGAAGCTGCGAGGGTGGAGGCATTAAAACGTCAAGCCGTCGCCGATTTCAAGAACTCTGATGAGTACAAGGAAACCCTCAACAAATTAAGCCTTGAGAACTTTGACCGCGGCTTCTATCATATTTCCCGCTATGTCAAGTCTGTTCAGAAGGAAGAAGCCCCAAGTTTGGAGGTGTTTCATGAGTGGCTCTCTAATGATCCATACGTTCCAACCCTTCGCACCTTACACGCTGAAGTTCCATTTGCTGATAAAGAGATAAAAAGCTTCAAAGGTGACCAATGAGCTGCCAGCTTTGAAGTTGAACCCACTGTCTTGGGCCCTAGTGAAACTGCATGATATGATTGAAGAAGCTGCTCGAGTTAAGGAGCATGTCTTAGAGATGGAGGCCGCGACTATGTCGGAGACCGAAATGTATGAGAACCTACTGGTGCAAGCTCCGACTCCGCATGGCACGTCTGATTCTCCTGCTCAGCCTTGGCCTCTTTTTATTGTACTTCTTTTTAAACATTTGCAATCATTTATAGAAACTTTAATGATCCCGCTTTGTATTTGTCTTTTGGCGGCTATGTTTGAAGCCATAAATCAAATTTGTACGTACTTCAGCTTTGAGTTAATTTTTGCAAGTGTTTGTGTAGGATCTAGTATTGCTTGAATTTGTTTTTTATTTGATTTGAACTATTTTCAATTGGGAGCAGGGGTATTTGGCCCCCTTATCCGCAGCAAGTCTGAAATAGTTGAACCAGGTGCGGATATGCTTTAGCTCTTGAATCAAAAAATGTAACCCGTGGCCCCGATATTTCAAGCATGGCCTTCTGTGGGTCTTGGTCGGAATAACTCGATTTACTTCATTTAATTGCCTCAGAAGTGTATTAGTCTTGCTCTAACATGCCCCTTTATGACTGGTGCTTTGATAACTACAACCTTTATTGTCAGCTCAGTAACCGACCGGGCATTTAAAGAAGCTAGGCTATCTCTTATCCATGCCTGGAGTTTTTGAATTTGAAAGGAGATATCCCCATCTATCGGATTAGCCTGATCTAGAGCGTAGATCCTCTTGGTTCTTCCTATAAAAGGATGGTTCAGCCACCATATTCACCCGTGCTTGAAAATTTTGAATCTTCTCTTCACTAGTTATCACTACGATATGTCTTCCTCTAATATCCCCTCACCTTTTTTCAGTATAGGCTCCAATGAAGTGCTACCAAACTATTTGGTGTTTTTCAATCGTTGCCCGTTGTTGATTGAGGAGGGCTTAAACCGTCGGAAGATAACATGGGTTCACGCTTGAGGATTACACTATCTGGTTGGGAAGACCTGGTGGCCCGACCCATCGGTCGTTACAATACTACTGTGGTCCATCAATTCTACTCGGCTCTGTCCGTGATAGGACCTGTGGAGCCAGTAATGTCCGCATCTGTTCGCGGCGAGCTGGTTCCATTTACTCCACCTGTCATCAACGGGATTTTAAACATTCCCAAATTCGACACCGTCCTTCACTATGAGCAGACATGGGCCTTGGACGAAGATGAAGCCTCAAGACATGCACACCAGAATGGTGCTCTTCAGTACTTACTCCATAATGTGTGGGAGTCGGCCCTGCATGGTGTTGTATCTGAATTGTCTCAGGATACACAGGCATCGAAGCGCTTTATCAACTCCCGAGCACTCCCTTCTGACAATTTTGAGGAAGTGACCAAGAAGGAGGGGCTGCTCTTGCATGCTATTGGTACCCAGACTGTAGAGGTGGATTGAGGTCTTTTGATGCTCCACGAGAAAGTATACTTTTCTACGGGCATGGAGAATGGCCGCTCCATCCCATTTCCTTGGTTGATCTCCAACCTCTATTCTACCCGGGTTCCTACTTGTCCGTCGGACGAATTCCTTCCTAGGCGGAATATTGTTTTCGACAAGCTCCCATCCGGGACCTCCACCGAGCCCGGCAGCTCCTCTGATGGAGGGTTGCCCTATTTTTAGTACCTCCTTGTAATCTGTTCTTTGTTTATGCTTTTGATAATAAATCATCATTGTATCTTCCGAGTTTTGTTTATACCTGCATATTTTTCGACTCGAGACTGAAATGTATCCGTAATCAGGCCCCTTTGCGAGGTTGGGCTTGCTAAATCGAGAAGAGATATGAACTGTATCCATTAAATTCAGAGACCTCTCTGAATGACCGTTGGGATATAACTTAAATTTTGAATTTGAAAAGCCAGGTAATTATGACCGTAGGATCCTTTCAAATTCTGCTGTTGGTCTGTCTTCCTTCTTTATATAAGAGGAGGAAAACTTTTGTTGTTTTGGAACATAAGCCACATTTTCTGCAATCTGTACTTCTTTTGTGTACGATCATCATGTCATCTTCCACTAGCTCTACCTCTCCTTCTCGATTGTCTCCATTTTTTTACTATAGCATCCACCAATGCCATTCAAAATTATAGGGATTACTTTACAGACCGTGCACACTTAGTCGAGAGGATATTGGATTTAAACAAGATTGAGGGGATTGGGTCCCTGTTTCACGTGGCCTTCTCCGGGTGGCGCCATTTTCTTCTTGGCCCAATTGGGAGTGCAAACTCACCCGGGTCCGCGAATTTTATGCCGTTATTTTAGAGGCTCAGTCCGTTGCAGAAGTTTCCTCTATTTCCGTCTGAGGCACTCAAGTGTGCTTCACCCCGGCCGCCATAAGTGAGCTTTGGCAACTTCCCATATTCGATCCGGCCTTGCATTTCGAAATGGCCTGGGACCTCGACAGCCAAGAGCCCTATTTTGCTCATAGATTTGACGTGTATGCCCGACTATTCCCTGAATGGGATGATGAGCCTATTCATAACAGTGTTGTCTTCGGGCTTTATGAGTGGTATCGGGAATGTAAATGATTTATCAACACCCGGGCAATCTCCTATCTGATAATTTTGAAGTTCTGGCTGATGAAGAGGCCATCCTTATACATGCTATATGTACCCCGGATGTGAATGTTGATTGAGGGCTCATCATTCATCGTGAGGCCGTTAATTTGGCAACGGATATGAAGCCAAACCCGTCTAATACCCTTCCCTTAATTGATCTCAAGTCTCTGACTAGCAGTTTCAGGATGACCCGTGCGCCCATGGATCAATACCTCCGCATCAACTTCAACCGCTAGTATAATTTTTTTAATGGGCTTGGGCCCTTAAGTTTTTGGAAAGACACCATCTTTAAGGGACGTGTGATCTTGTCCAAAACATTCCTTGTTTTGAATTTTCTCGTTTGTAATTTTCGTAGAGACTTGAACCCGTTTTATTAAGATAATATAAAATCATCATAAATGAGTCATAAAGTTCAAGTTTTACAGGATAATAATAAAAGAAAGCATAAACACTCGAGTCGTAAACAAGAGGATGGCCATAACCCAAAAAAGGAAACAAAACTCTACTGATTGTTACATATAATATCTCATTAGATTATACGCGTGCCAAGGACGATTGACCTCGAACCCGTCTTTGTCTTTGAGAATATAAGTCCATTTCTTGATCTCCCTTGCGATCTGGTAGGGACCTTGCCAATTCACTGTAAATTTTCCCTTGTCGGGCTGTAGCCCTGCTGCCTTTCTATTTTGCAAAATGAAGTCCCCGACTCTGAAAGAATGGCCCCGAATTCAGTGGTCATGATGTCGATTCGGAATTTTTTTTGTAGTTGACCATTCTCAGATAAGTCACCACTCGTTTCTCTTCGGCTAAATCTAGTTCGGGCTTTCTATTTGTGAAATTATTGCTCGAGTCGTACTTAGCCACTCTGATGCATGAGAGAGCTATTTCGATGGGTTTCTTGCCTTTGATCCATATGTCAGGGCGAATGGAGTCTCCCCGGTGGGCATTTTGATCGTTGTTCATAGCGCTCATAAAATGATGGGCAGCTCGTCTACCCATCCTCTAGTCTTCTTGCTTACACTCTCACTTATACTCTTCTTCAACATTTTGATGATTTGCTTATTGTTGGCCTCAGCTTGACCATTTCCTTGTAGACACGCTACTGACGACTGCCAGTGTTTAACGTTATAGTCCTTGCAAAATACTGAAAACTCATCTCTGAACTGGGGCCCGTTGTCCGACACCACTGCCCTTGGAAATCAGAATCATTACCAGATCTGATAGTGTAAGAAGTATGTTGCATTTTTTGCTCCAATACTTACCATCAGCTTAGCCTCTATCCATTTAGTAAAATAATCCACAGCTACGATGACAAGTTTACAATTTATCCTTCCTGGTGGGAATGGTCCAATCAAGTCGAGGCCTTACATGTCGAATGACCAAGCTGAGATGACAATACTTTGTTCCACAGATGGTAGCCTTGGCATGTCTGCGTGTATCTGACACTCAGGGCATTCCCTGACGACCTTTTCAGAATCATATGTGATTGACAGCCAATAGTACCCTGCGGTTATAACCTTTTGGGCTAGGGAGCGACTCGCAGGATGGCCTCTGCATAATCCTTGATGTAATTCCACTAGAATTTTTTCACCTACCTCCTTACGGACACATCTGAGAAGCGGCCTAGCGAAAGACCTTCTGTAGAGTATCCCAAAATTCAGAATATATCTATTCCCTTGTCTCTAAAGAGCATGAGCTTTGTCTAGATTCACGGGCAAAGCACTCGTTTCGATATACGTTCGTATTTCATCCATTCAGCACGGAGTCTGAATTGGTGCATCGTTGTCCATGATCTCTGATTTTTCAGTTGCAGGGACGGAACAATATTCCACCATTATTGATGGGTCGGCTATCTTTTCCTCCATAGATAACCTTGACAGATAATCAGCTCTTTCGTTGTCCTCCCTACAGATTCTGGTGAACTCGCTATAGTCGAAATCTTGCTTCATTTGTTGGAAAATCTCATGATATTTCACTAACGTGCCACATCGTGTCTCGTATCCCCTTGAGATTTGTTTGACAATAAGCTGAGAATCACAGTAGACTTGGACATTGCGTATCATCATTTCCCTTGCCATGTCGAGTTTGGCTATTACAGCCTCGTACTTTGCTTGATTGTTTGTTGCCTTGAATTCAAACCTCAAAGTCCTTTAGATTTCCTCCGTTGTTTCCGGCTCGGACAGGATAACCCCAGCTCCACTTCCATTTTGGTTGGAAGCACCATCTACATACAAATGCAAACAGTTGTTGGGTTTTATAGTTTCACTTGCGGGTTCCGGCACAGGTAGAGCGTCTGAGCGCTCTGAGGTGAAGCTGGATTCTGCTAAGAAATCAACCAAGGTTTGGGACTTGATCGCTTTCCTGGGTTGGTAGTGAATGTCAAACTCTCTAACCTCTTTAGCCCACCGGAGTAAGCGACCTGAAAGGTCTGGCCTGTGTATTATTTGGCGTAGAGGGCTATCTTTCATGACATAGATTGTGTTCGAGGTGAAGTAGCCTCGTAGTTTCCGAGTTTTTATCACTAGCTAGTAAGACCAGCTTTCCACATTGATGTTTCGGATTTTCACCGGACTGAGCGCTTTGCTGACGTAAAAAATGGGTTGTTGTAGGCTCCGATTTCCTTTATCAAGACGGCCGCTATGGCCCAATCTAAGGCTGCCAAATACATGAATAGAGTCTCCCCCGGGATGGGACTGACCAAAAGGGTGGTTTTCCAAGATATTCCTTGAGGGCCCGAAAGGCTTTTGAGCACTCTTCATCCCAAAAAATGACTTGCTACCCTTGAGGACTTTGAAGAAGGGCATACACTTCAGCTGATTTGGAGATGAACCGCCCCAGAGCTATGATCTGGCCATTAAGTCTTTCTACCTCGTTAATCGGAGTTGGCTCTCACATGTTAAGTAATGCTTGAATTTTTTCAGGATTAGCCTCGATTCCCCTATGACTGATCATGAATCCCAGAAACTTGCCCGCCCTGATGCCAAATGTGCGTTTGGCTGGGTTGAGCTTCATTGAATGTCGACACCATTCTTTAATGTTTCAGCAAGGTCGGTGGTTTGACCACCCACTGCTGACCTTACGACCATGTCGACTATGTAAGCTTCCATATTTCAACCGAACTGTGAGCTAATCACTTTGTTCACCATTCCTTGATAAGTTGAGCACACGTTTTTCAGTCTGAAAGGCATCATTCCATAATATTAGAGCCCTCCAGCAGCTCTGTAAGCCATTTTTACTTTATCGGCTTTTGCCATCCTGACTTGATGGTATCGAGAATATGCATCCAAAAAACTCAATGTTTTGAAACCGGCGATAGAATACATGAACATGTCTATTATGGGAAGCTGATAGGAATTCTTTGGACAAGCTTTGTTAATATCTGTAAAGTCTACGCACATTCTCCACTTGCTGTTGTGCTTCTTGACCATTACACCATTCACGAGCCAGGTGGGATATGCTAACACTTTAATGATTACTGCATGCATGAGCTTGCTGACCTCAATCTTGATGGCGGCTTCCTTCTCGAGGGTGAATTGTATGGCACGCTGTTGAATTGGCTTGTAAGTGGAGTCCACGTTCAAAGGATGTAATGCAACTTCCGCTCAACACCCCTCATATCAGTTATCTCCTATGCGAACGCATCTATGTTCCCCTTTAATTGTTCAATTAAGGCCTCCTTTTCTACCGTAGGTAGGTCATCCCCAATCTTGACTTTTTGGTCAAGATAAGCATCGTTAATGATTACCTCAACTAGCTCACCATCAGTGGTAAAGTCGGGCTCCTCTTTGACCTGTAAGGCCTCACATTTGACTCTAGGCGGGGTCAATTGCCTCACCATATTCATTAAGCTCATTCCTGTCATATCCGGTTGCTCTGCTCAGGCTCACTTGCTCTCTGTTCTTGAAGTATGAATGTATGTGAGGATCACAGTGGGTTTCACTGACTTATACCCCAATCATATCCTCTACATAGAATTTTTCCAGCTGGTGTGGGATCGAGACAGCTATTTGGAATTGTCTCAACACAGGTGCTCCAATGATCATGTAATAATTAGACTGAAGGTCTATTAACACGAAATTTACCTTTTCGGTTCTAAAAGGTGCGTAATTCCCCATTTGTACATCCAAATCGTAGCCCTCTTGACCTGAATCCTATGATTCATAAAACCCTCAAGGGTGCCATTGTGTGGCTTTAAGCTGGAGTCACCGAACCCTAACTCTTTAAAACAGTTGTAATATAATATATCTCGAATATGCCCCGGTGTCTATCATCACTCTATTGACTCGGATCCTGTTGGTCGCCATTATGAGTTTGCTTTTGGTGAAAGCGAGTGGTCGCTCATTTCCTCGTAAAACGGTGGGTTTCTCTACATGTTTTTTGATAGACCCTATTCTCTGCTTTATCTGATTGTTACTAGGAGGGATTTCGGTGATAATTCGGATCTTCCGGTCATACTGGTGGGCTTGTTGTTCATTTCTATTTTCTCTCCCGCCATTTCTCCTGTAATGATCATGAAAACCTCCAGCTAACAAAATTTTTAAATTATCTCTTTAGCTAGTAGCAGTCCTCGGTATCGTGACCCCTGTCTTCATGGAAAGCACAATACTTGGACTGATCGTGTCTTCTATCCGGCTTCATGAGGAAGGGCTTAGGTAACTCGTCCTTTATCTCAGGTATCAATTGTGTGTTGGAAACTTTGATAGGGGTCCAATTATCTTCTTTGAGTTTCTCAGGCTTTTTGAGGTCTCTATCTCTGTTTCTTCTGGACTCTCTTGGTGGGCTTCGCTCAGCTCTTTGTTTTCCCCTATGGGATGATGAGGTCCCCTCATTTCCCGCCGTCGCAACGTATTTCCTTGCTGAGCTTAGAATTTGTAGGAGATTAGACGGAGGGTTGAGCACGAAGTAGGATTTGAGGAACCCTGGACTTAGCCCTATTACGAACCTGTTCATCACCACACGTGTCCTTTAAGCCACTCGTCATTTCGTACACTTTGTAGAATCTCTTATAGTAACTGCGGGTAGACTCATTTTCCCCTTGTTGAACCTCATGAAGGTCGATATGGGTTTTCTTTGGTACCCAGCTGACTTAAACTCAGCAATGAGTTTGTTGACCAAATCATCCTAAGATGGAATCGATGCCGGGGGCAGGCTACAGATCCATGTTTAGGGTGCATAAATTTATTCTACTATGGAAAGCTGACAACCAATCCAAAGGATCGGTAGTACCGTGATAATTAGTAAAATTTAGGTAGTTCGTACCTCCTCGGGGTACCACTGTGAGGATGTCAGGAAGCAAGACATTGGTACCCCTGGTGGGTTTAGATTCCTTGGTCGCTCTGCCTATTTGAAGCTCTTCAATTTAATTTTTCATTATTGCCAACTCACTTGTGTTTTCTTTTATAACGGGGAGTTTGACAATACTTTGTTCTACCTGAGACTCCCCATGTTCCTCCTTCCGTGTTTGGACATGTTGTTCTCTTTCTACATTACCCCGATCAGGGGCAGCATCGCGGATGTTATCCACGGGCCCCAGGCGGTCTAACGCCGATTTTCTACCCTGACTTGGGTGTGAAGTCAAGTTGGTATTGTCTCCTTGATCCTCATGCTGTGACCTGGCAACTCTTGAGGGATTTATGGTGGGTTGTATCTCGTTTGGGCTGGCATTGGCGAAACAAATTTGCTAACCGGTAGAAGAGGAAACCATACGGCTATAAGTTGCAAATTGTGTTGTCGCATGTCTTTCATATATTCCATATGGTTCCTTACTGCCAGTGCATGTGTACTTGGGTTCACGATTGGAGCCGTCTCGAAATCCTTCCGCTGTTTAAAGTTCTGTCGTGATGCCTCACGGACGTGCTTCCCGTGGCCTTTCCTTATTGTTGTTTCCTCAATCTCTCTGGCCTTTGCCTTTTTGTTCAATGCACTTTTCATGTCAGGGTCGAGGGTTTACTCATCGTTTCTACAGACCGAACATCACCCCCGGCTGTGCCTGCTATGATGTGATGATGAGCTGCCACGTGGAGGGTTTTTGCCCCGTGTTGCGTCCTGATTGACCCTCTTGGCCGGTGTTGCAGGTTCTACTGGCTTCCTTCCAACCATGATTTGAATGGAAACTTGTTGACACATCAAGCCTTGGGCGGTGCCGGTCGGAAAAGCTGAGAATCTTGTAAGCTGCTTGAATGCTACGTTGATTCTGTTACTGCTCCTTGTTATCGCATCCTCACAAGGATTACTCAACTTCTGCTAGGACTGATGATCCGAACGTTGATTTCAGCTACAGAAATGCTAAAAGCATTGATTCTTAGGCCGTATAACCCATTAATTGAAGCTTTTGCTGGATGTTGGATTGAAAAGAAGACGGTGGATTCACCGGAGGCACCGTGGAAATAGATTTCACAACGGTGGTAGTGGTTGGAGAAGGCTGATTCTTGATGATTTTCCCGGTAACAGAGCCAACTGATGTTGCGTGAATTATCAGGGTTGTGGTAATGGCTGGTCCGTGTGGATATCTTGCTGTTTAGGTATGATTTCTCCGGTAAGATGGGTGGCAAAAGAGGTGGTTTATATGAAATACATGAAGAGTCCGATGGTGGGTTCAAGCAGTATGAATGCGGACTCAGACTCGACAATTTGACAGGGCTTGGCCTACTTTTATTATTGATCAGACTGTTTGTGATTTACACATGGCTCCTATTTATAGACGCCGGACTATGTATGATTATGCTAATGATGATAAGCCATAGTTAAGTACAATTGAGCATAACGTGATCCCGGGCTGAGAAGTGGTGGTTCACCCTGAAGCTGTCGGTCCTTCGTGCATGTTTGTCGAGGGTCTTGTGACACCAAGTAAGTAGATTCCCGCATTCGGAAGTGGAGTCCTATTTGGTCTGATAATTAAGAAGGCTATGTGTACTGATGATCTCCAGGTAATCAATGTCTGGCCGTGATTCAGAGTAATGTTGGGAGGACAGATAAACTTGTTAGCTAGCGGCTTGCATCTGGCCTGACAGCAAGCGGGATGAAGATGGAGCCGGCTTAAAGGCTTACGATGTGACCTCCGATCGGATCAGACCCGGGTCTATGAGACCGTATGCGGGTTCCCTATATCAAGTAGAGAGAAATAAAACATTTTCCTATTAAAATAAAGAAAATATATCTTCTTGGTTTATCTCTTTTAATTTAATTAATATCTTATATTAAATAATCTAGTAAATAAATTGCAAAATCCTTTGACGCTATTGAGGTTATATTACATTGACGCTATTGAGGTTTCCCTTATTCTTGGAACAACGATAGTAACACTGATTACTACCTTTCATGTGAAACTATTATCATGTAAATAGAATACTATTGCTGTAATAATATCTATACAATCGTATCTCGTGCGTCAACACATTAACGACCGTATCTTATAATCTTGACATCATGCTCTCTAGAACTAATGTCACTACTACAAATAAGCATAAAGATCACATATTTTAAGTGTGATATATTCATATTAGTCACGGTTTCCAAAGTGTGCCATACTGAGGTGTGACATAAAGTACTTTAAGTCAATCATATTTAAAAACCGTGATCTACAATAGTTGTTATCAAATTTAAAAACAAAGATCTACTATAATTTCAGCATATTAAAAACTGTGATCTATAATAATTTCAACACATTAAAAAATCGTGATCTATTTTAGTTGTTATCACAATTAAAAACCGATATCTATTATAATTTCAATCACACCTAAAAAGTGTGATCATATACGCACACACATTTCTTGTCTCCAATGGTAGTCGAACCCGGATACTCTGGACTAAGGAGACACACTAAGTACCACTGGGATGACGCCTTCTTTCTTTTCATTATCGACCACATTAAACTGATATCTCTTTATAAAATATCATATTATTTTAATGACAATTAAAAATTCTGTGATTGCTTGAATTTTTTGTCTCAATTTTCCTAAAAACCGTGATAATAAAAAGTTAATTTGTTCGTTTTACTTTCTTTGTCTTGGTTTTTTAAAAACAAAGATCTTTGTCATTTTAAAGTGTGATATTTTTCCTTTTGTAATAGTGAAATAAAATCAATAACACCTAAAAACCGAAACCTAAATATAAATATCGAACCATTTTAATCACAGTTAAAAACTGAGATTTATTGGTATTACACATCTCGGTTTATTCAATAACTGTGAAAAACATTTAAGTGTGATATATACATTTTACTTGTCTCAGTTCATTTAATAGTGTGTCCTTATCATTCTATAAGTGTGATTTATGTATCATTTTGTATTAGTGGATATAATTTGTCTCACTTTTTGTACTGTAACAAAAATATCATATGTATTCAGCCTCATTTTTTTAAAAATGAGATTGATTGATATAATTTATCTCGCTTTTTCAATAAATGTGACAAAAATATAATACCAATTTAGTCACAGTTTAAAAGTGAGATTGATTAATATAATTTATCATTTTTTTTTCAATAACGGTGACAAAAATATCATATCAATTCAGTCAATGTTTAGAAGTGAGATTGATTGATATAATTTATCTCTCTTATTCAATAATTATGACAAAAATATCATATCTACTAGTCACAATTAAATGTGTGTGACTGGTGATGTAATTTATCTCGGTTTTTCAATAACTGTGACAAAAATATCATATCAATTAAGTCACACTTTAAATACAAGATTGAATGATACAACTAATCTCGGTTTTTCAATAATTGTGATAGAAAGTTGTAAGTGTGATATATATTTTTTCTTTGTCTCGGTTTTATTAAAACTGTGATTGTTATCATTTTTTAAGTGTGGCCATATAGACATTCCTTATAAGAAATCAAAGAAGAAAAAGAAAAACAAAAGGCATAACACCCCTGGTACTACTGGAAATGATAAAAACAGAAATGAAAGTGTCTCTAGAGGTAGATCACCTCTAGGTAGGCAAAAATGATAGGGTTTTGGAATGGAGGGTTCAATAAGGCTGTTAAACAATCTGCTGTTGTTAGCTTTCTTAGGCAGCACCAGATTTCCTTATTTGGAATCCTTGAGACAAAGTTGTCTCAAAATAGTTATGATCACTTTCTTGCTATGAAAATTCCTACATGGAAGTTTGTGGATAATTTTGATGTACATATTAGAAAGAGGATACTTTTGATCTGGGATCCTGTTTTTTTGGAGGTGGAGATCTTGGAGGTGGATGTTCAGTGGATACATTGCAAGGTGAGGATTTTAGTCTCTGGAGACTGTTTTCTTATCATTTTGGTCTATGGTTTGCACACTATTGGGGATAGGAGGACTTTGTGGGACAAAATAGGGAGCTGAGTGTTTTCTCCACTTTGCCCTGGATGGTTTTGGGGGATTTTAATGCAGTGCTTTCTGTGGAGGACAAGTTGAATGGGAATGTTCCTTCTGAGTATGAAATGCAAGATGGTGTTGATTGTTGTTTGGATGCAAATCTTTCAGATCTAAACTCCTCTGGAGAATTCTTCACTTGGAATGCTGCAGGTGTTTTCACAAGGATTGACAGAGTTTTTGTTAATGCTACTTGGTATGACTGGAATATGGATGCTCTGGCTTTTTTTGACCATCCTGGCCATCATTTCGACCATTCACCTTGCAGAATTACCCTTTCTACTGATTGTGTGCCTAGGAAGAAGCCTTTTAAATTCTATAATATTTGGTTGCAGCATGAAAGTTATACTGACATCTTGGCACAGAGTTGGGGGAAAGATATTGCTGGAACTGCAATGTACCAATTGTGTAAAAGGTTAAAAAGTCTCAAAGAACCACTCAGAGTCTTGAACAAGAAACATTTTGCTCACATTTCAGTTAGGTCTGAAAATGCTCAGAATCTGCTTGGTATTCTTTAGTCTCAGTATAATTTGGGTCCCTCTGACTTATTGGCTTCTCAAATTAGGGATCAGAAGAGGATCTGTATTGGCTTGGAGGCTGCTGAGGCTTCTTTTTTATCTCAGAAAGCTAAAGGAGTTTATTTGAAACTAAGTGACAGGGGGTCTAAATTCTTCCACTCTATGGTTAAGAGGAATAATGCCAGGAGGCACATTTCCTCTATAAAAATTGCTGATGGCTCTTTTACTACTTCATACGACCAGGTGGGAGATGCTTTTGTGGATTTCTATACTGCTCTTTTGGGGACACAGGCTTCTGCTGTACCAGTTGATGAAGATGTGGTCAATGCTGGCCCTAAGGTTCCTGTTGCTGTTTCTGACCATTTATTGAGGGATGTGACTGCTGTTGAGGTCAAGGATGCCTTGTTCTCATTCTCTGATGATAAGTCCCCTGGTCCAGATGGATTCTCTGCTGGTTTCTTCAAAAAAGCTTGGGATATTGTTGGTGAAGGCTTCACTAATGCTGTGCTGGAATTCTTTCAAAATGATGCTTTGCTCAAACAGATCAATCTTGCAGTCATAGCTTTGATACCTAAATCTACTCATGCTGCTTCTGTTTGTGACTTTAGGCCAATCTCCTTTTGTAATGTTACTTATAAGGTGATCTCTAAAATTCTGGCTTCCAGGCTTTCTTCCTGCCTTCCTGATCTTATTGATGAGGCTCAGGCAGGTTTTGTAGATGGAAGGGCTATGTCAGACAACATTTTCCTGTGTCAGGAGTTGATCAGGCATTATGGAGTGAAAAAGGGCCCCCCTAGATGTTTGATTAAAGTGGATATCAAGAAGGCTTTTGACTCTGTTCAATGGTCTTTTTTAGAGGCTGTTCTGAGGGGCTTTGGTTTTCCTGACAGGTTTGTGAGGTGGATTATGCTTTGTGTCACCACTACTTCTTAATCTCTATCTATCAATGGTGAGCTGAAGGCATTCTTCCCTAGAAAAAGAGGTTTGAGACAAGGTGATCCTATCTCACCCTTTCTGTTTGTTATTGGAATGGAGTACTTTTCTATAATGCTTAGGATTCTTGGAGAGGATTCTGAGTTTAATTTTCATGCTTGTTGCCATAACTTGAAAATTAATCACCTAGCTTTTGCTGATGACTTGATGCTTTTTGGTAGAGGAGATCCTATATCTATCACCTTATTGATGAGTTGTTTGACTTTCTTTGGTGACTGTTCTGGTTTGACTGTTAATCTTTTGAAATCAGAAATGTTCTGTGCTGGTTTAAGTGATGATAATAAGGAAGATCTGCTTGATATCACTAGTTTAAAGGAAGGTTTATTACCTATTAGATACCTTGGTATTCCTTTATGTGATGTTAGACTGAATGTTGTTCATTATGATCTACTGTTTACTTCTTTGAGAAATTATTTTTGTGGTTGGAAAGGGGCTACCCTTTCTTATGCTGGGAGGTTGCAGCTTATTCTTTATGTTATACAAGGGGTACACTGTTTGTAGTTAGGCATATTCCCCATCATTGGCAGTGTCAAACTAAAGATGGACCAGCTTAGTAGGAGATTCCTGTGGGGGGGGATCTTGTGATTTTGTTAGAAAGTCCTTAGTTGGCTGGGATGAGGTTTGTGTTCCCAAAAATGAAGGTTGCCTGGGGATATTTCAGTTGGATGCTTGGAACTTAGCTCTTCTTTGCAAAATCCTGTGGAACTTCCAATGCAAAAAGGACTGTCTGTGGGTCAAATGGATTGGTGAGGAATACTTGAAGGCTACTGATATTTGGGATTATCAGGTCAAACAGGGAGATTCTGCCTTGGTCAAGGCTCTTTTTAGAATCAAGGATAGGATTCTGGATGCTTCTGGCTCTTTTGATGCTGTTGTGGATTTGATGAAGTCTTGGTGCACTGGCTCTAGAATTTGCCCTAGGCTAGCTTATGATTTCTTCAGGGAAAGGGAACAAAATTTAGTGGTGCAAGACAGTTTGGAACCCTAGAGCTACTCCTAAACACTGTTTTATGCTGTGGATGGCTTTGAAAAACTGCTTACTTACTACTGATAGGCTGATGTTTGAAGACAAGACTTGCTCTTTGTGTGGACTGGTGAATGAATCTGTTTCCCATCTGTTTTTCCAGTGCCCTACTTCTTATATGGTATGGGGAAAAATAAGAATGTGGCTAGGCATTAGTAGGAATTTAGAGACTGTTGTTGGTTCTGATAGATGGCTTGGGACCAAGTGCAAGGGGACTTCTTTTGGAAATGTGGCAAGATCTGCTTCCATCTCTGTTGTGGTCTATTGGCTTTGGCATATGAGAAACAAGAGAAGATTTGAAGGCATTTTGATGAAGATTCCAGATATCCTGCATTGTATTAAGACTCACATCTATTATATAATGCAGGCTGCTTTTCCTTTGTACACTTTTACCCCATGATGTTAGGGTTTTGTACATCTTTTGTGTTGTCTTTTGGTACTTGTTGGTGGCTGTTTGAGATAATTTTCTTTCTCTACACACCTAGGGATAGGCTCTGTGAGTTATGCTCTCATATGACCTTTTTTTTTACAGTTTTTGAGTGTTGATAGGGGTTTAGTGGCTGTTGTTTCTGGTAGCATTTAACCTCAGGGGTCTTATGCTGCTTGAAATCAACAAATCTAACCTCTTCTCAACATTTTGTAGTTACTAGACTAGTTCTTCTATTTAGGATGTAGCCCATGTAGTTTGCATACCTTGGTTTAATATATTTACATTTAACCAAAAAAAGGTTCTTTTATTATTCATAATAATAACATTACCGAACTAAATAGGCAGTAAATGACCCGACTTGGTTGGATCCGGTCCAACCCGTTTGGGTTTAGGACAAAAATTCAAAAAGCCTATATTTTGAAGTGTCAAAGCTTGGATTTGGTCGTGATTCGATTTGATGCATAAAAGAGTGGAAAACCATATTTTGAAGGTGTTGGTGTCCGCTAAAATGACTTTGGTGCATGCCAAGCTCAAGAAGAGTCCAAACTGGAGAAAGTACATTGTTGGTGTCCGCCAATCAATTTTGGAGCCCTTTAACTTTTGAGGATCAGATCTACTGCCATGCATTAATGTCTGACACCTGCCACCAACTACCTTGCAGAGGTTGGCTTCCACCAACATACCTTAGGCATCCGCAAAGATGTCCTAGCGGCATCCAAACCTCTTTGGCGGCCACAAAAGTGTGCAGATGTGGCATTTAAGTTAGGACATTTAAATTTCAACCACATTATTCCGTCCACCATTTTACCCTAACTAGAAGGAACTTCAATCTTCAAGGCTTCTCTAGACAAAATCTAGCATAGTTTAGCTTCTAATTCGACTTGTAAACATTAAGAATTCTTTTTTTGACCCTTGAATCTTCATATGGGAACAAGTTCTCATCTTTTGGTGTAAACTCCATTGGAGCTCTTTTGATATTGAATGAAAGTTTCCTTTTAAAGTTCATAGATTTGATTGAGTACGTTCTTAGCCTTTAATTGTTATTTAATTGTTTTTCTTAGACATGAAATCCATTATTGACTTGTTGGATTTCATAGCTATGAGTGGCTAGTTTCCTACCTAGCCAAGATGATGCCTTTGTGATTTTAAAGTAACTCTATTAGTTGAATGGAATGTTGTGGATTGTTCTTAGCCTCTTGTGTTGTTATATCTTCCTATTTGCATTGTAATGCATGTTTGTGTTAGATTTGGTTCCTAACACTTGCACACACACACACTCACACACACGCACACATAATTGAGTCCGAAATGAGATTTATTGTGTGAGAAAAGACATAGGAAGACCAAAAGGAAAATGACCTTGAGTGGAACTCGGTTTTTTTTGTGGGTTTATTGCTTATCTTTTCATCCTTAAATCCACATCATATTGAATCATTAGGTCTAGAGTTTCTTTAGACCAAGGAGGAGACATAGATTAATCACATACACTCGTATGATGGGTGATTGCTAGATTGGATGTTGCAATGGTAACACACACTTGAGCATTATTGGAAATGTTCATTTCTATGATGCGAGTAGATATATAACTTGATCATTGCATTGTCTTGGCTAGGCCTTTTATCATTTGATATCCATTTTTAGCTTTAGTTAGTGATTGAGCTTACTAGCTTGATCTTCAACACCCTTTACTCTTTTATTTATTGTTCACATAGACCAAGACAATATAGTTAATTAGTATTTGACTTCACAATCCACATGGGATACGACTTTGACTCCACTTTCTAGACTACAATGAACCTAGTTTACTTTCTGGCGATTTTGGACACCTAGAAAAATTCGATCAATCCTAGGTAATACGGTGTTGTTCACTTATGGAACCAATCCAGAGCTATTACAATCTCTACTTCAAGTGGTTGTAATGTAGTTGGTAATCTCTTGTATCTACCTTTAGTCTAGATTCATTGTTGTAAGATTTCTTAACGTAACATATAATTTTATAGCATTGAATACTAAACTTTGCATATGAATATAATGTTTTATTCATAGCATTTCATCTTATTATTGGATTGAGAAATATAACTCATGTGTAGTTAATTTTTAGTACTCGAGCATTGTTGCTTGTTCATGTTAAATTGATCACTTAATATGAGAACACACAATACGGGTTGAGACCTACCCAGAGATACATGTGTTGGGGAAAGAGGTAAGACAACGAATAGTTAAAATCGAACTGGTGATGTAGTGTTGGTATCTTAAGAGGGGTTACAGATTTATCAGTGTAACCATAGATTTTAACCATGTTGATTGACTTGTATGATAGTTATAATCGAATCATAGACAATGATATCGTTCTACCAAGTACGCTTGTGAATAAACATAGTAGTTGAAGAGTACCGGTCTTAAGGGCTCGACTACTAACTTATCAGTTTGCTCTATTAACTCACAATATTTACTTGAATAACCCCTTATCTTAGTGTAGTTAGGTTTAATTATGTTTGGTAGATTAGTTTAAACCTTCCTTGGCTTTGTTGACTTGAACTAGAAGAATGTAGACACCTACTACATAACATGCTATAGGTCACAATTAAGAAATGATTACACTCACAGGTTTAAAAAAAAACCGAGACAAAGAATATATATATATATATATATATATATATATATATATATACATATGTATATATATATATATCACACTTACAACTTTCTATCACAAATATTGAAAAACCGAGATAAGTTATCAATCAATCTCATTTTTAAAGTGTGACTTAATTGATTTGATATTGCTATCATGGTTATGGAACACCTGGATACATTATATCAATCAATCTCACTATTAAACTGTGACCGAATTGATACGATATTTCTATCACAATTATTGAAAAAGCGAGATATATTATATCAATCAATCTCTCTTTGACTGAATTGATATGATATGTTTGTCACCGTTATTGAAAAAATGAGATAAATTTTATCAATCAATCTCACTTTAAAACCATGACAGAATTGAAATGATATTTTTGTCACAGCCATTGAAAATGCGAGATAAATTATATCAACCAATCTCATTTTTAAACTGTGGTTCATTTCATATGTTATTTTTGTAGCAGTTATAGTTAAAGTGAGACAAATTATATCCACCATCTAATAGAAAAAGAGACATAGATCACAATTATAGAATGATAAGGATAATTGTAATATTCCGATTCTCGGGAAAGGGCAGACGTGTCAATTTGCGAGAACAAAATATTATGTGTATCCTTTTTATGGAATTAAAGTTTATAAATTGGAAATAAGAATATAGTAATATATATATATATATATATATATATATATATATATATATATATATATATATATATATATATATGTATTTAGAATGTATATATATATATATATATATATATATATATATATATATATATATATATTTCTTTGGGACCTGAATTGTAATATCATGGATTTAAGAGTAATTAAGCAATTTAATTTAATGGGAGGTTTTATTTGGATGTAACTCCCAACTAAATTGAAGAGAAGTTATTGTTAGTTGTAGTGCCGAAAGACAATTTGTGTAATTATTTTTAATAATGGATGACATAATTTATCTCACCTTAGTTACTTGCTTTGTGCTTGTAAAGTAATACATTTGTTGCAAACCCTAAGTATATCTGTATGTAACCACTTAACTCAAAGTGTATGGATTTACGTGAGGATTGAGTTAGTGGAGATATGCTTAAATCTGTTAGTCCATGGTGAACTTAATCGAGTTTAGGGTCTCTTGATTAAAACACCAATAATGCTTGAGAACACCTTAGGGTGTGATTGTCTTATCCGATTTGTCGGTAGAGGGTACCTACGTGGGGCATTTATATATGATGTCATTCATATAGATTTGGACCGATTTAATCTGTATTTCTCGGTATAATTCCGTAATCGAGGAATCATATTAAATCATTAGATGATCATATATGGATCAACCTTAATCTCGAGGTGATCACGAGTGCCGCTTGTCCCGGGGTAGTGTTTGATGTGTTAGTTACGGTTCACTTAAATATGTGTTCCAAGCCACTTCTCATTGGCACTATCTCCGGATGAGTGAGTTGTTCGATTTTCACGAGACATGGAATCTATTCCTTCTGCGGGAAGTAGAGAGACGATCCCCTTGTTTGTTAGCCCTAAGAAAATGATCGATGGGC
This sequence comes from Gentiana macrophylla, assembly GCA_026214975.1. Classification (NCBI taxonomy): domain Eukaryota; kingdom Viridiplantae; phylum Streptophyta; class Magnoliopsida; order Gentianales; family Gentianaceae; genus Gentiana; species Gentiana macrophylla. Next base: position 65,825,377 of record CM047812.1, read on the forward strand.
CCGATTCATGTTAGACTAATTAGCTACTAGTCGGATATGTGAACTAATTGATCACCAGGGGTTAATGGTAAATAAGGATAAGATATTACGAAGTCGGGTTCACGAAGACTTCCCACTCGAGAATGGGACGATCTATGGAGGGTTAATCCGTATGTAGTGATTATATCAATGGACGCTTATTCACTCTACATGGGTTGAGTATAAGTATACATCTATAATCGGTAGAGTTCGATTTGAGTTTATGGTGACGTAATCCCGGAATTAATAATTAATGTACTTATTATGTTCGATGAATAATTAATTATTGGAGCTACTTGGATATAGTCCATGGTCCCCGATGTGGCTTACGTAATTCGGACTAATAATCTTGTTATTTGGGCCTCATTGATAATTAATTGGTGGGTTAATTAATTGATATGCATGGATATTATTTAGTTAAATTTAAATAATATAATACACATAAAAGGCATTTTATGTGGGGCAGTGACTTATTCTGATTGTGGCGCCAATATGTCTTGGATTTTCCAAGAAATTAGTTTTCTTGGATAATGACATATTGTGTAATTAGTTATTTATTTGTTAAATAATTAATTGGATAAATAAAAGAAAATAATTTATTTATTATTTATCACTTAAATATAAGGATAATTATATTTTCTTATTATAAGATTATAATTATCTCTTATTTTTATTGGATAATAATATTTAGAATTATCTCTTTTATTTTGTTAAACCGATTGGGTATAGGTTTTCTCTCTTGGATTTTTGCTTATAAAAGAGAGTTCTCCAGAAGCCCACAGAGTAGGGAAAGCCACGAAATTCATAAGAAAAAAAAGGCTAAGGAGTTCGATCCTTAGCTCTACCAGTTGAAGAAAAACTTGGGGTTTTTCTTGGTGTTGCATATATCGAGGAGGTTCGTGTATCAAGAAGGGTGTCCTGGCATAGTTTGGAAAACACATTGGAAGATCTTGGCTTCTCTTCCTAATATTGGTAACATGATCTTAACCCCCTTGTAGTAGTTTAAGTCCTTTAATTATGTATTGTGATGTATAAGTCGTGATCCATCCGCTGCGCGTAGATCTAACTCGTTTAGATCTAAAAACCTGCATTCTTCATGTGGTATCGGAGCTAGGTTCCACGATTTATATAGTCATAATCATAATTAAACGATTTAAAGAAGTGGAATTGCATGTAGGTAAATTTTATTTATTGTTTTATGCATTGATAATGATTAATTGCTATGGTTGAAGATATGGATTGGGGGTTGGCACTGTTTACCCGTTAGATCTATTGTAAACTCATATAAACGAAGAAAATTCGTTCATATGAGTATAGGAAATTATGTAATTTATTTGTTGTTGCAATTTTAATTTCCTGAAAGTAGATCTGTTTAGTAGCTGTTTAGTTTTTTCGTTTTTCCTGTTGATCGAGCCGTTGAAACGATGATCCCTCCGGTCAGAATCAAGATTAAAAGTTGAAGAACAAGCCATCCAAATTTGGGGTCGATCGGAGTCCGTATCAATATCCGTTCGTTGCAATGAAGTGACTGCTGTAACAGAAAAACGCAGGATTCACAGAAACCCTAGCTGTGACTTCTTCGAATTTCTAGAAGAGTTTGGACCGTTAAAACGTAAATCCAACCGGTCAGATTGATAAACGTGGACTCATTGACGAGGCATAAAAATTTCAGGTTGATCGGGTTTCATCTCGATTCACGATCGGCCTGGGGAAGTCACTGATGTGCTGCTGCAAGAGACAGATTCAGCAGCAAGTTGGGCGGCTTACTGGAGAAAATTGACAAGTCAAAACTCCGATCTAACCGTCCATATTCGAGCCCGAGGAGTGAAGAACAGATCTGGAAATTTTCGTTGCGATCCGAGTTCGTTTGGTTTCCTGATCATCGAAGATTTTAAACAGCTGCAGATTTTGTTAGAAAATAGTTAACCCTAATTAGGGTTTTGGTTATTTATTTTCTAATAGATTAGATACGGGGGAGCCAACGGTCCATCTCGGTGTTTATTTTCCGCATTAGAATACATGTTTAGATTGTATGTGTAGAACCGGAAAATTGCCATGACATGCATCATATCGTGAATTCCACTCCATATGCATACATGTAGAAATTAATTCGAGGAATTAGTTAGGCATGTATAAAACACGCAATTAGTTTTAATTAATTGTTTGATATTAATTAGAAACTAATTAGGGTAAAACCGAGGAACACGGGTTTTTTCAATCGTCGAGGTTGGGTGATGGATTCTCGGTGAATCCCACTCTGCGAAAGCATAAGGAGTAAAATCCGAAACCTCGTGGTTAAGGTGTTGGATTCTCGGTGAATTCCACCTTACCTAGATGAGATTACGCGTTTTGTTCCGTAGTGTCTACGAGAAAGTTTGATGTTTAAGGATTCGATAGTCACGGGCAAACATGGTTCGAAGTGGTTTAACCACGGTTGGGTGGTCAGCGAAGCTACGGCTCGATCGACTTCACCCTCCACGTGTGGCGTTTGCGGGTCCGGCAAGGTGAGCCATCCGAAGAGCCACTACGGCTCAACGGAGCTCCCTAGTTTTGACCGCCCGGCGACCACATATGTTCCAACGAATAGGTCGGGTGGGCTAGCCCACGTAACCGACAACATTCGGGCCTATGATTTATTGTTCCTTAATGTAACATCAAGTCCAAAGCGTGATCGATAAACCCACCACTTTTTCAAAATATTGAGTGGGAGCGGAGAGGCGACGGCCGACCCCACGGCCTCTACTCGTTGACACAAGCAACGTGAGAGAATGGTGACGCCTCGTGCGGCTCGGGACCGGCCTCCTAAGGAAGGCCTTCACCACTATCAAAATTCAAGGCTTGTTCTCCGAAAGGATAGGATTTTGGGTACTCGTCGGGTCACCGACCGACCCTAAGGCGGCATACTCGGGGTCTACCTAAAAAACTGAGGCAGATGGGTCACACTCATAAAGGGTATTTTTGGTAGTACCTTGGCTGAAAAAGGAAAGGTGATTGACGATCACAAATGAGATGTTTGATTCTCAATTTGATATTCAATATTAATCGAAACCTCTTTGACCTACCCTAAGGCGGCACTGAGGTATTAGATTAAATCCTTGGAACGGTAGGATAGACTATAAGTACTTAGTTTATAGTTCCTAAAATTTATTAGTAGTGTATGATTTGGATTTATTTTTTGTCAATTTTATTTACAACTGTTATACATATCACTCTAGGGTGCTAGACTGCTAGTGTAAAATTGACTAATAATGACTTCGTTAAAAAGTGGTTGGTAACTAGAACGTTGTACTTATTGATCTTACATGCGATTAATTTTTCGGAAGAGATATTTCTCTTGAGCCTTCAAGACTTAAGTGACGTAAATAAGTATGTCACTGCTGTCACTCATGCAGTACGAGAGACAACCGTAGTTAGTTTGAAAGATGATTGGGACGATAAAATTCTTCTAGTGAATTTTAATTGTGTAGTGTCTACACGAGAAATTTTCAAATAGAAAAATTGGAGAATCATAAATTAAAGTGTCGCTTAGTTAGGCGGTATTTGGGCTCGATAAACTAGTGGGAGCTTTTATCTTATGTTTTTCTAATTAAAAATTAGTCCCATCGGGTAACGCTTTCATTAGACATCCCACGTTCACGAGTAGTGTCTACTCTCAAACGAATCGCTAGTTCAAGACTATTTCCTTTTAAGGAAAGTTAAGATTGGGAAAGAATGTCTATAAGTGTTAATCATCTTAACTAAAGTTTTGAGGCTAAACCGAAACATTAAATAAAGAAATTATAGGATAAGGAAAGTGATTTCGGATCACTAACCAATGAATCCTTAGCGACTTTCTTAACCGAGTAACTTGACTCGGTAGCTTAGTTCTTTGGAAGAACAAGGAAGATTTGCATTAACGATTAATAGAGTAACAACAGGCAGTAATTTCAGCTAGAATAGTGAGAGTGGTATGAGGAAATGAATTTTTGATTCGACCTTGAATATCACGGAAAAATTTATTTTTCTGTTTTCAGATTCGTTGGAACAAATGGATTCACTTTCAACTCGATATATTGTTGCCTCATAGAAAGTGAATTTGACATTTGTAGTACGAATCCGAGACTAGGACTTTTGTTTGATAAAGTCAGAACCACTAAGAAATCTTTGAAAAGGTATATGTAACACGTCTTAAACTATTATAGGCAAATGGTTTCCGTATTAAGATAAACGATTCTTGAAATCTATTAATTAGTGCATATATCCTAGAGATAAGACCTAACGACTGGCTAAGGGTGATTCCTATCTTCCAGTCTCGGAACAACATCTCAAAGGAACAATGACTAAGCTTCCTTTCTATTAGGAAAGGGTAATAGATCTAAAAAGTAACGTAGCTTGTTCACAATGACCTTCGGGTCTAGTGAAAGATACAAGCTAATGGGAGCTTTTGAGTGGTGACATTTTTACGATAACTACTCGAAACACGATTTAGTTTATCGAAAGAATACGAGGAGGAGTCTCGATTTTAACAGAGAATAGAGTATTCCATGCTCAGAAATAGGCTATCGCATAGTCTTGGGGTGATGCTCGGCACGCTTCCTAGTGGAATGATTCTCACTTTGAGGAAGAAACCATAGACTTGCCCTATATAGTTCTTGATGTGCTACAATACCATCGCTAAACTCGATTAAGATAATTGGATATAAAATAACGGTTAACAATAGTATGTAAACCGAGAAGTCTACCTAGAAGATGCTAGTGAATTTATGGATAAGGAGTGAATTCGGTTCACACCACTTCCTAAATATAGGCATTTAGCATTTAATGCTTGAAGGTAGGATCGAGATTTTATGCACAACGTTCAGATTGTATTTGTTCGTGAAATATCTAAATGTGACGAGTTAAGGTTGGTTATAAGATTCTTGAGATCGAAAGTGACGGTTGAATCTGTCACAAACCTTCGATAGAATCTATAAGTAATGACCTTAAACCTTGAGTACGGTTACCCAAAGGTAGTTACTATCTGATTTAATCGGACCACGCCCAACATCGGTTGTTGGTGATTGCAGCGATAAAACTACTAGATCGAATGTCAATCCACCCAAGACGCAGTGGGAGTATGGTTTAACCGTTGACCCATTGTAGTTTTTTGGACTCTGATCTTTGGGGTGATTGATAACCTATGGCTCTTGGTAGTTTGTATAGGATTCTGATCATAGAGGTTGGTATGAAAACCTTAACCCTGTGAATGGAGTTTTAGTACTCCAGTTCTGTTCAGCCTCTGTAGAACCACCGAGTGTCTTAGGCCCGAGTGGGAGTAATTGGATCTACGTCGTAAAAGAGTCGAATGAATAGGAAAGTTTAAACTTTCGGCATAGCAAAGTCGAGTGGTATATGGGTGATTCACGACAAGTAGAGAGTTAACTGACCTTGAACTCTCTCACCACTCGGTCTTACAAGATTTCGTTAAAAGCGAGAAAAATAGGGGTGATTCCTCGAGACTTTCTTGCGAAAAACGGAGTCTGGATTCATTCGAAAGAAGGGTCTTGGTTAGAACAAATGGCGGGATGATTGCCGGGCTTATATCCTTTGTTGATTTAAGAGAACCTCTCGGTCATTTAAAGTCACATGTTTTAAAATATGTGGACTTGACGAGAATATTGATAAGTCTTTCGTAGATTTGGATATCAATATTGGTAAAGTAGTAGTATTAGTGTTCATGAATGATAACATCTTTGAAACGGTTAGAAACAACATGTGTGTGCTATCTGAAGTCGGAAATTGACACGCCAAGATTCTCTGGATGAGATAATTGGACTATATTCTAAGAATCTGATTCGGTCAAATTCACGAGAATGAGTCATTGGCTATCCCACCTATCTTATTGTATAAGATGATTATGCATATATGGTTGCAGCATTCATCGAGAGTGGTCTTACCCTACCTCTTAGGAATGATTCTCCAAATCTTCGGATAAAGAGAAAATGGGATAAAGTCTCTCTTGGATAATGGCAAGTCAGTTTATCACAAGTCAATAGTAATCGAATCTTGGATTCGAGCAATAAGTAACTTGTTCAAGATCGACCTCAAGTATCTTTAGAGAACGAGAGTCATATTCTTGTATATTCGAGGTGCAAACATGAATATGGTTGACTTACACTTGATTTCGACATGTAGTGATTGAGGATGATCATTAAGTTGATCTCGGGCTCGGTGTTTACTCATAGTGCTTAGAATTTTCTTTTGGTCAGGAGTAATTCAGTCCGATAGCCGATATCACTTCATTGTGAAAGCAAGTGAAGAGATAGCTTAGAAGGATCTTCTCAGTCACAAGAAGTGAAAAGCATATTGAGAGAGAGTACCACCTGATTGGAAGGATCGGCAACGTTTCAATCCTAAAGATCGTCTCGAGTCGAAATCCTAACTAATCAGTGTACCAAGTCGAGTGCTTGGAGGGTACGGCATTGATAGATATGTCTCATCTGCTTTTAGAGCAAGTGGGAGAGTGTTGTGAATAACATGAGAAAGGGTGTGCTCTAAAAACAATCGTTGCTCGTCATTTCGTGCAAGTGGGAGATTGTTAGGCGTAGTGCCGAAAGACAATTTGTGTAATTGTTTTTAATAATGGATGATGTAATTTATCTCACCTTAGTTACTTGCTTTGTGCTTGTAAAGTAATACCTTCTTTGTAAACCCTAAGTATATTCAGATGTAACCACTTAACTCGGTGTATGGATTACACGTGAGGATTAAGTTAGTGGAGATATGCTTAAATCTGATAGTCCGTGGTGAACTTAATCGAGTTTAGGGTCTCTTGATTAAAACACCAATAATGCGCCTGAACACCTTAGGGTGTGATAGTCTTATCCGGATTGTCGGTAGAGGGTACATACGTGGGGCATTTATATATGATGGCATTCATATAGAATTTGGACCGATTTAATCTGTATTTCTCGGTATAATTCCGTAATCGAGGAATCATATTAAATCATTAGATGATCATATATGGATCAACCTTAATCTGAGTTGATCACGAGTGGTTTGCTTGTCCGGGGTAGTGTTTGATGTGATAGTTACGGTTCACTTAAATATGTGTTCCAAGCCACTTCTCATTGGCACTATCTCCGGATGAGTGAGTTGTTACGATTTTTCACAGACATGGAATCCATTCCTTCTGCGGGAAGTAGAGAGACGATCCCTTATTTGTTAGCCCTAAGAAAATGATCGATGGGCCCGATTCATGTTAGACTAATTAGCTACTAGTCGATATGTGAACTAATTGATCACTAGGGGTTAATGGTAAATAAGGATAAGATATTCTGAGTCGGGTTCACGGAGACTTCCACGTAATGGGCGATCTATGGAGGGTTAATCCGTTTGTAGTGATTATATCAATGGACGCTTATTCACTACATGGGTTGAGTATAAGTATACATCTATAATCGGTAGAGTTTAGTTTCGGGTTTATGGTGGCGTAATCCCGGAATTAATAATTAATGTACTTATTATGTTCGATGAATAATTAATTATTGGAGCTACTGGTTATAGGTCCATGGTCCCCGATATGGCTTCTGTAATTCGGACTAATAATCTTGTTATTTGGGCCTTAGTGATAATTAATTGGCTGGGCTAATTAATTCATATGCATGGATATTATTTAGTTGGGCTAAATAATATAATACACATAAAAGACATTTTATGTGGGCTTAGTGACCCTACAGTGTGGCGCCAATATGTCTTGGATTTTCCAAGAAATTAGTTTTCTTGGATAATGACATATTGTGTAATTAGTTATTTATTTGTTAAATTATTAATTGGATAAATAAAAGAAAATAATTTATTTATTATTTATCTCTTAAATATAAGGATAATTATATTTTCTTATTATAAGATTATAATTATCTCTTATTTTTATTGGATAATAATATTTAGAATTATCTCTTTTATTTTGTTAAACCGATTGGGTATAGGTTTTCTCTCTTGGATTTTGCCTATAAAAAGAGAGTTCTCCCCGAGCCCTAAGAGTAGGGAAAGCCACGAAATTCATAAGAAAAAAAAGGCTAAGGAGTTCGATCCTTAGCTCTACCCGGTTGAAGAAAAACTTGGGGTTTTTCTTGGTGTTGCATATCGAGGAGGTTCGTGTATCAAGAAGGGTGTCCACCAACCGTAGTTTGGATAACACATTGGAAGATCTTGGCTTCTCTTCCTAATAATGGTAACATGATCTTAACCCCCTTGTAGTAGTTTAAGTCCTTTAATTATGTATTGTGATGTATAAGTCGTGATCCATCCGCTGCGCGTAGATCTAACTCGTTTAGATCTAAAAACCTGCATCCTTTTGTTATCAGGAGAGAAAACTTTTTACGTTAAACATAAGAGAAATCTGAGTTTTGAAAGCAAGGAAAAAGGAGAAGAGGCTTTCTCAATTTCACGGTCCGTTTCTACTCCGATTTCAGATTCGTTTGAAGCAGGAGCATCGTGAGAAGGCAAGGATCGTGTTGATACCAAGTTTTCCAGGTTTTGTCAAGGTAATAAATTAACCCTAATCTTGGTCTCATCACGTTTGATCACGTCTGGATGTAGGGAGTTGTTAAATTCGTAGCTTTGAGTGTTAGAAACCTTATGTTGGTCCCAGAGAAGGGTGAAACTATAGTCAGAGGGGGGGGGGGGGTGAATGACTATAGTGGAGTTTCAAAAACTTTTCTTTTATTTAAAATCTTTTGGGCAGCGGATAAGTCCCTTCTTACTATGTTGTTTTCAAATCAGTTTAGGCAATCACATATATAAGTTATGATGTAGGCAAATTAAATAAATGCGGTAAAGTAAATTGCAGAAATTAAATTGACACAAGGCTTATAGTGGTTCAGGGTGGTGTAATCCCTTAATCCACTCTTCTCCTGTGATGATCGGTGGAATTCACTATTGTTTTCACAGATACAATAGTATGATTGTCCTTGGCTTCCCAAGCTTCACAATCTATAAGACTATCACTCCTTGACTGCAACAACTTCAGTGATTCAGTCTTCCTTGCTGCTCCTTGAGATCAAAATCCTTCAACAACTATCACAGATTCAACTCCTTCTCAGATTGCCCTCGATTGAGCTTGCTTGAGTTTGATGTGAATGTGATTCACACACTTGGTTGATCAATCTCAGCACCAAGTATGACTTTGTAGTTCTGATATCTGAGTTGATCACTAGATGTTTCCTGGTAAGTTCAGAGAGAAGGCTTTTCAAATTGACAGAGTTTTCACTTGATATTTCTTTTTAGTTCATCACCTTCTCTGTCTGTCAATGCCTTCTATTTATAGCCTTGAATAACCTTGATTTTGAAATTCCGTCCGTTGGCTATATTAATGAGGGAATAATCCTTGATTTTATTCTTGATTCCCCCTTAATTGCATTCTCCTTGATTTCAGTGATCGGATTCTTTCTTCAAACGTATAGCAGAAAATCCATCATTGATTGATCCTCTATTGATTGTGCATTTAATGCATGATCTTCGAATCTTCAACGATATTAAATCTCGACCGTAAGTGTTACTTACGCGTCTTTAGAACGGTCGAGTGATCCTTCCGACTTAGCCATTTTAGCTTTTCCTTCACCGCTTCGTCTTTACTTCACCGAAAGTGAGTCCGCTTTGCCGATTCACCTGTTTTCTTCTTTGTTTCTATTTGAGGAGAATCTTTGTACTTCTTGATCTTTGATTGGGGTGAGATCGATGTACACTATATTCAAATATTAATGTGCATCGCTTGTAGTATAACTTAGACTTGTCCAAGGTCATCATAGACTTCCTTGGTTACAAGTCGACCTTTAATGTCTGCATTGCTTCTCTCTTTGGTGCTTGGTGGCTTCACTCTCACCGAATATCTATTTTTTGCTTTGCCATCCTACCAACTAGTACAATACTTGTCTGACTCAACTTATACAACATGTCGACTCTAAGTAAAGACTTATACAGATAATTCTAACTTATTTCAGCTTGCTATAACAGTTTAGTATGGCCATCATCAAAACAAAATAAAATGTTCCTAACAATTCCCCCTTTTGATGATGCCAAAACCCTCATAAGTCTGAACATAAGTAATCAAAATTTTCATAACAACATAACACAAATTCAGCAATTTTATTCATCCATCATAGGGCAATAAGTTCTAAAACTTTATTCAAATGTTACAAACTACATTTTGCTTAATTCAGCCTTGTACCTCTTGAACTTTGTAGTCCGAACCTCTTCAATGTCTTTCCAATCAATTTCGAAACTTCCACTTCCAAGAAGCCAAAGTCTGTGTATTTAGATACACACCTGAAAAACACTTTTGGCAAAAAGTCATTGAAATCGTGCATGGTCTCATTTGCCTTAGGTTCTCCAAAATATTTTTCAAGTCTTTCCTAGCCTCAAGAATATGTGAATCTGCAAACTTGAGGCTTTTGTAGAGACTCCACTACTCCTGTTTCTCCATTCTTCCCATAGGATTGAAGAATTTTGCCATATATTTGAATTCTTCTTGTTGTTCAGCTGGCAAGTCTTCTGGTCCTTTTGCAGATAGTGGCATGGCTGAGCTTGGTTTGTTGTTGGTTTGGTTGAGAATTGCAAACTCTCTTTTGACTTCATTGTAGAGTTTGGCCATATCAGTTCTCATCCTTTCATCCTGATAGCTTAGCCAATCAGCCCAAGCTTCATCTTGTGAGGAGTGAGGATAAAGTCCTTCATGTACTCTGAAAAATTCTCTTACATGGTCCAGTACATCTGCATTATATTCTGCTTTGCTTTGGTGACCAGTGTAAGTTGTGTTCCCCAAGATATCTAGAGTCGCTTCGCCGCCTCTATTGGTGTTTCCTCCGATCCGAGTCCGTGTTGACTAGTCTGATCCTCTTGTCGACTAGATCCGTGCCTTTGTTTGCCTCACCGGATCTGTCTCTATCATCATCTCTTCTTTGCATAGGATGAGGAAATCCAATGCAGGGTTCCATTAGGGCCTTTTCTCTTTCTTCTCTGACCCTTCTTTGTTGTTCTTCTGCTTCATTTCTGATCATTATTTCTCTGTCTCTTGCACTCAGTTGTTCTTCAGTGAAATTTGGGGGTCTGATTATTGATCCTTCAGTTTCAGGCTTATCCCGATTTTCCCCCTTTTTGGTAGCATCATCCCTTTGCTGGAGTAAGATGCTGTTTGTGGCCTCTACCATGCCAATCAGAGAGTCAAGTTTTGATTCAATAGACGTGAATCTTTTGTTATGATCATTTTGTTTCTCATTCACACTGCGAAGTCCAGAGCCAAAAGCCACTGCCAGTGATTCATTTTCTTGGGAAATATGTTGTCTTAGACTGCAAGATTGTTAGTGATATTGATGTTGTCGCGCCATCGATTTCCCTGTTGTTGAACCACAATGTTTTGTGCATCAATGTATCGCGATGGCCTGAAACTTGTGTTCAATGGAGGAGCTTTTGTCATTAAATGCTTAAGTCATGGATATGAGATACATGGCTTGTCGCTTCCAATTCTTCACCAAAGAAATCTCTGCCGCTTCTCAAAGGTTTCATTTGTAATGCCAGGGGGCAGCTGAGAGAGTTTGTCCCGTATGTCGGCTGGCTCTGGATCTGTTTGTTGTCCCTTATCTTGACGTTGAGTAACATCTGCTTCGATTTCCAAATCGTCAAGAACTTGGGTAGATGTGTATGCTGGAGTGGTTTCAGCTGCTGTTCCCCCTATCTATGTGCCGGGGTTTTTTTGACTGTGTGGCAAAGAATGAACTAAGTGTCCACAATGTTTGTGTTTTCAGCTGGAACATTCACAGACAACGGTGGAGTGGATGTCTTTGCTGGAGTTGTGGACTTGTTGGATGCTTGTGGTTTTAAAAATGTACGGAGAAGAGTAGTGTCATCAATTGCATCTGGTGCAGGAGCATCCTCTTCTCTGTCTTTGTCAAGATCATCATTATGATGATCATTACCATCATTGTCATCATCACCATCATCATGATCATCTCCACCATCGCCGAGTCATCACTGCCTTCCAGAGGTCTGGGATGCCTTTGCCTTGGGCTACATCAACCAAGTCCCATAGAGGTGATTCATCAAGTACACCTACAAGAGTTGTGATTCCCTAGAAAATCAAATGGCCATGCTTCTTCAAAGAAGCACGCGGTCCGAGTCTTGAAGTCGTTGTCTCAGAATCGCCTTCCCTCCACTCAAGATATTTCGCAATTCGATCATCTATATTGTTTGCGCACAATTGTATACAGCCTTCTTCCTCGAGATTCCTCATCCTCTCCAAGTGTTTTCTTCATTAGATGTCGTTTCATCCTCACCGATATTTTCTTCTTCTTGTCGCTCGCCGCCTGTCGTAATCCTCTTCTTCTTCTTCTTCTTCTTCATCAATCAATTTCCCAAAGTCCTGCTCTTTTCCGCACTTCGCCGAACCTTTGTTTCTTTCTTTGAATGGTGGTTTTGTGTGTGGATTTCTTCCTCATTCCTTCTCCCGCTTTCGTTGTTGTTTAATATAAGTAAACATGACTTTGGATTCATGTAGTTTGTGGAGTTGTACAATGGGGACTTTGAGACATTGCAAATGATAGTGCAACTGTATCCCATATGACTTTTTCACCTGTAATTGTCCTTTCTTTGTCTTTCCTCTTTTATCCCCCTTTCGCCGCTTGCTTTTACTTCACCTTGATTTGCTCTTTGATTCTCAAAAGAAGTATTTTGCCCAATTAAATTGTAGCTTGTTATAGATGATTCCTATTAGCCGTATTCTAATTTCCGTCATGGCATTATTTGCTCCCAACTTTCCTTCAATGGTTTTGCCAATTAGGGCACTAAACTCATTGAACGGTTTCTTCAACGCAGATCGAAGACAATTGACTTTTGTGGATCCTGGTTTGCTGCTTTGGCAATGGTTGCCTGTAAATCATCAAAGTCTTGTGGAACCAATGTCACTTTCGCTTGACCTTTATTTGAAAGTTTAAGATGTTTTCGAATTACCTTTGCTGTAATCACCACGCCTTTACCATTGACAGATGCAACAATCATGTCTTCTTCGAACTTGTCACCTTCTTCACAGGAGTCCAAAGACGATTTTGCAGATTTCCGGAATGAGACGAGGCTTTCATAGCAAACCCTCGTTATGGGTGGATTGAGAAAGGTTGATAATTTTAGGTTTTCGCAACTCACGCCGCTAATCGCTTGGCATTCTCATCATTTCCGCACGCTTCGTGTGTAGTGTTCGCTTGAAAGAATGAGCCGCTGGCAATCGATTTTTCATACCCGGCTTGGGTGTTTGAGGAAGATGATGCCATTGTTGAAAAGGAGAGGAGGTTTGAAAATGAACTTGAGTTTGCAACAGAGAAAACAAGAGTAGGGTTTGTAATTTGCAAGAGAGTGTAAAGATTTCAAAATCTCTAAGTCTTGTTTATATAGTGTGATTTGGGTAGTGTGAACGTGGTTTGAATATGGAAGGATTTTGTGACATAATGGCATGATTTTGTGTATGTGAATTGCGATATTCGATGTAATGGGGTGTGGTTTGAGGTAAGTAATGATAGAGCACGGGAATCGAGGAGTTTATAATTCAAAAAAATATAATTACCTCCATGATCATAAGTTGATCTCCACGTGTGTAATCTTTCATGTAATAATCCTCCATAATTTCCTTATTCTCCACGTAATCGTAATTGATTTTCTTCACACTTTTAATTTATCCAAGTCTTTATTTCGTGAAGTGCCTTGGCTGGTCACTTAGCCGATCCAATGAGTTCTTCACCGAGCTGCTCCATTTAACTGCTCCTAACAATCGCTTAAGTTACCTTCATTTGGATACGCTGCCATATACTGCTACATCTCCTATAACGGCAAAGGTTGTACCAGCTTGATGAAGTCACTTTAGCGATTACTCCGCTTAGCCGCTATTTGATACTTATTCAATTTCAATCATTCCTAACTCGCTTCTCAACATACTAAATATTTCATAATCGAGTGGTTGAGTGAAGATGTCACCAATTGATCTTCAAGGTGGGTATGTGTTTTAGGATGACATCCCCTTTTCAACATGGTCTCTCGATGAAATGATGTCTTACATCAATGTGCTTTGTTTTTGAATGCACATCGATTTTCAATAATAGATATTGCACTTGTGTTGTCACACATGATTGGAATTGTTTTCTCTTCCACTCCATAGTCCCTTAGTCGTTGTCTTATCCAAAGTATTTTTGTGCACAACAGCCTACCGCCGCTTATATATTCGCTTCTCATTGTTGATGTAGATATGGAGTTTTTCTTTTATCTTGAACCAAGAGACTAGTCCGGTTCCTAGCATTTGACATGTTCCAGAGGTGCTTTTTCTATCTATTTTGCATCCAAAGATAGTCGAGTCTAAATATGATATCAATTTAAATCCTCCATCTTTTGGATACCAAATTCCAACATTTATAGTGTTTTTCAAGTATTTGATTATCCTTTTAGTCGCTAGAAGATGTGATTCTTTTGGTTGAGCTTGAAATCTTGCACACACTCTTTTCACGCAAATGCTATATCAGTCCGCTTAGTGTTAAGTATAATAAGGATCCAATGATTCCTCTATACATTTTCTCGATCAACATCCTTTCCTCGCTTCATTTTTCCAAGTATTACTCGCACACATTGGTGTGTCTCATGTGCCACTTGTATCCAACCCATACTTGTGTATCAATTCTCTTGTGTACTTGGCTTGACTAATGAAAATGACATCCTTCATTTGCTTTACTTGAAGGCCAAGGAAATAGTTTAATTCTCCCATCATGCTCATCTCAAATTTGCTCTTCATCAGTTTGCAAATTTCTCACAAAGCTTTTCATCCTCTCGATCCAAAGATTATATCATCAACATAGATTTGTACTAGCAATGTGCTTGCTCCTTCCTCTAGTTTGAATATAGTCTTGTCAATAGTTCCCTTGTTGAATCCATTTTTGATCGTAAATTGTGATAGTGTTTCATACTGTGCTCTAGGTGCCTGCTTTGAGGTCATAGAGGGCCTTCTTGAGTTTGTTTACTTTGTCTTCTTTTCCTTTGATTTGAAATCCAGTGAGGTTGTTCTACATAAACTTCTTCTTCCAAAAGTCCATTTAGAATGCACTCTTGACATCCATTTGATTGACTTTGAAGTCTTTGTATGCAAAGAAATGCTAGAAAGAGTCCGATTGCTTCCAATCTTGCTACTGGTGCAAATGTTTCATCATAATCTATTCCTTCGCTTGAGAATAGCCTTTGCAACTAGCCTTTCTTTGTTTTCGACAACGCCTCCTTGCTCATCCATCTTGTTCCCGAATACCCATTTTGCACCAATGATGTTATTATATCCGGTCCACAACAAGTTCCTGACTTTATTTCTTTCAAATTCATTTAGTTCTTCTTGCATGGCTATGATCCAATCTGCATCTTGGATTGCATCATCCATGGCAGTGATAGAAGCAAGTTAGCATGTGCTCCAGTTGTCTTCTGGTTCTAACTCCTGTGTGAATATCTCCAATAACTTGTTATTCAGGATGGTCTCTTAGCCAATTTAGATCCGGTTGAAGTTGTTCTTCACTTGGTGCTTCCATACCTTCATGCTTTGAGCATGAACTTCAACTTCGTGTGCTTCTTCCGTTGTATTGATATGTGGCTCCTCTTGATTTTTAAAAATGATGATTCAGATAGTAGCTGGTATGGTTGCATTTGTAAAGATTTCCTTTGTGTCGCTTTCTTCTTGGTCTTCAAGATCTTCACCATTTGTATTTGGTTCATCAAAACCATATGTATTGATTCTTCAATCACCAATGTTCTTTTATTGAGTACTCAATGCTTTGCTAGTGTCTCGAGTATCCCATGAAGATTGCTTCATTAGCCTTCTCATCAAAGGTATGCAAATGTTCTGCTTAAGACAAAACATTTTGATCCAAACATATGAAAATATGAGATATTGGGTTTTCTACCATTCCATATTTCATATGGAGTCTTTCCATGATATTTGTTGATGATTGATCTGCTTTTGTGTATGACATGTCGTGGTTTGTCGCTTCGCCCAAAAACTCTTTGGCAAGCATGCTTCAAAGAATCATTGTTCTAATCGCTTTGAGAGTTTTGTTTCTTCTTTCGCTACACCATTTTGTTGTGGAGTTCTCGCCGCAGATAGTTGATGTAACACTCTATTTTCTTCACAATAGGTTCTAATAATTTCATTTAGAAATTCAGTGCCTCTATCCGATCTCGATCTTGATAATCTTTAGCTCTTTCTCATTTTGGAGTCTTCAAGAAATCCGCGCCTTCTTGAGTGTTTTTCTTCTTGTTCATGAAAATGGTCCAGTGTACTTTGAGAAGTCATCCACCACTACAAGAGTATATTTCTTACCACTCACAAGCATCGTGTGACTGGTCCAAACAGTCCATGTGTAATGTATGTAGAACTCTTGTTGTAGATTGATAAGGCTTTGACTTGAATGAACTTTTGATCTGCTTTTCCTTTCGACATGCATCACATAGAATTTCTTTCTTGAATGTGATCTTCTGGAAGGCCTTCAACTAACTTTCTCTTTGATAGTTTGTTGATGGTCTTGAAATTCAGTGATTTAATCTTCTCGTGCAAATCCATCTTGTTGATTGTTTATTCTTGACAAGTAGACATGTTTTCGCTTTGGTCGTTTCTCCACCCACCACATACATGTTGTCTTGTCTTCTACCCGCAAGAACTACTGTGTTGGTTTGGCTGTGAATTACTTTGCATCCTTCTTTGTTGAAGTGCACATTGTAGCCTTTGTCACGTAATTGACCGATGCTCATCGATTGAAGTTAAGTCCCTTGACATATGCCACATTTTGAATCTTTAGATTGTTCTTGAGTATTATGCCTTCCCCTTAATCTTGCCAGGGTTTTCTTTGCCTCCAAATGTGACTTTGGGTCCATCAAAAGCTTTGAAGTCAAGTGAGCCATTTCTTGTTTCATGTCATGTGTCCGGAACATCCACCGCCTATGTACCGGACATCCTACAAAACAGATTAATTAAGTTTAGGTACCCAACATCGCTTGGGTCCATACTCATAGAAATCATGCCTCCCATACCAAGTGTGTATCCAAAAGGTCTTCTTTTTGGATAATTGAAGTCATCAACTTCATATGTATAAGGCATGGCGTAATAGCTTCTAATATTTTTACCGAAGGTATTCTCGATACTTTCTCCACCTTTGGTGCATTTACATCCTTCTTCACTTTCCAATATGCAGAGGAAACTTTTCTTGCTTCATGTGTTCAGAATGCATTGGTTTTTCTTAAACACATGATGCATTTTATGGAATGGTTTCTCTTGTATTTTGGAGGTGCAACATTCCAATCATCCTCTCAAGGGTAAAGTCCGCTTTACCTTTCGGGATGGTCGTTGTTCTTGATTGACTTGAATGAGGATTTAGTCTCGCTGTTTCATTACACTAGGTTTTGACTTCACCGAACAGATGATCTGCTGGAACTATGGTCTGTCCCTTTCTAAATTTTGATCCATTAATGGTCTTGAATTTAGAATTGTGTTGACCATTATTCCTACTTTCATCCCGAGTGTTGTAGCCAAGACCAGATCTCGATCCAAACCTTTTGATGGTTTGTAAGTCGGGTGCTTTTAGTGGTGCAAGTTGGTTAGCTTTTATCTGGTGAAGAGATTTTCTTAATCGACTGTTAATAATGTATGTATGATCATCCGCTTTTTGTTGATCATTTAAGTAGGTCTCCTTACTAGTTAATTCATTTTTGCTTTATCTAGTTCTTTCTTTAATCTCTTATTCTCTTTTCTTAGATCCTTGCATTCCTTTTCCAAAATTTCATGATTCTTTTCAATTTCATCAAATTTAGTCATGAGATTTTGACTAGGTCCGTTGTATCTAATGGGAGACTAGAAGATTGTGCAAAGGTTAGATGTGGATGCATTTGATGAGGAACATGAACTAGATGTTACCTCGCCATCCGATTCTTTAGTCATTAAACATAGGCTTGTTTCCTCATTGTCCGAGCTATCACTTTTATCTTCACCAATTCTTTGGTCATGAGGCATAGACATGCTTTTTCATTTTCTCGAAATGCCTTCTTCATCACTATCATCCGAATCATTATTATCGATGATTCTTCATTCTTTTTCACCGGATTCTCGCCTTGAGTGCCTTCTTGCTTTTTCTCTTTCGTGATGCTTTGTATTTCTTCTTTTCATCATCTTTGTCATTTTCTTCAGACAATCAAGATTGAAATGACCTTTCTTGTTGCAGCTTGAAGCATCCGTATTCATCATCTTTCTTCTTCATATCTTTGTTTGAGCTTGACCTCTTGTTTGATGATGAATTCCCTTTGAAGGGCTTTTTTGCTAAACTCACAAAGCGCTTAACTAATAAAGCTACTGTTCTTTTAGTTCATTTGTCTCTTTGTCGATGCATTCGCAAAGTTACTTTGTCGGGTGCAAATAATGCAGTTGATTTTGTGTGTCTCTCGCCGGAGCACCATCTTCACCGCTCAATTCAAATTCATGAGCTTTTAATTGGGACATCAATTGTCGAGTGTCGCTGCTTGCAAGATTTGTTGTTCCTCCGACATCGATGTTATGATCTTCCATCTTTCGTAGTCCTCTCAAGATCTTCAAGCATACTTTTTCTCGGGATATATGTGTCCAAGTCGTTGCAATTCATCGATGATGCTTGAGAATCATGTCCATTTGATCAATGGATTCACCAAATTTTCATTTTAAAGTTCTCAAATTTCTGCTTTGCAACATTTAATTTGTTTTCTTTAATCGCTTCAGAGATCCTTCATTTATCAATGATAGCTTGTCCCACATCTCCTTTGTCGCTTTTGCGCCTTTGATTCTCATGAACATGTTGCTATCTAAGGTCTTCAAGATCATGTCTATTGCAACAAAGTCCAGATTTGCTCTTCTCCCGTCATCCTTGGTCCAATCCTTTTAGGTTTGTCAATTTCCTTTCCTTGATCTCAGCCACGTGCCTACCACAAGAGTGATTGTGATTGGTCCATCATTAATTACATCCAAAGATCTCATCATGAGTTGTCGCAAGATGAGATAGCATTCTTATTTTATATTCATCAAAATTATTAACCTTAAAAACAGGTACTTTTGACAAGAAGTTTGAGGAATCCATCAGGGCAAATAAAGATATAAATGTAAGCGTATAGAAAACTTAGATTTGAAAACTACTTTGAAAATAAATGATCTCCTTGTTACTGTAAATTAGATCTCAATGTGTTCGATATTAAGAACACCGTCCGATACCAATTGTTGGTCCCAGAGAAGGTGAAACTATAGTCGATGGGGGGGTTAATGACTATAGTGGAGTTTCAAAACTTTTCTTTTATTTAAAAGCTTTTGGGCAAATGGATAAGTCCCTTCTTACTATGTTGTTTTCAAATCGCTTTAGGCAATCATGTATATAAGTTATGATGTAGGCAAATTAAATAAATGTCAGAAAGTAAATTGCGTAAATTAAATTGACACAAGGCTTATAGTGGTTTAGGTGGTGTAATCACTTAATCCACTCTTCTCTTGTGATGATCGGAGGAATTCACTATTGTTTTCACAAATACAATAGTATGATTGTCCTTGGCTTCCCAAGCTTCACAATCTACAAGACTATCACTCCTTGATCGCAATAGCCTTCAAGTGATTGGGCTTTTCCTTGTCGCCTCCTTGAGATCAAAATCCTTCAACAGCCTATCACAGATTCAACTCCTTCTCGATTGCCCTCGATTCAGCTTGTTTCGCTTTGATGTGAATGTGATTCACACACTTGGTTGATCAATCTCAAAGCACCAAGTATGACTTTGTAGCTCGATATCCGAGTTGATCACTAGATGTTTCCTTGTAAGTTCGAGAGAAGGCTTTTCAAATTGATGCAATTTTCACTTGATTTTTCTTTTCATTCATTACCTTCTAGTCTCACAATGCCATCTATTTATAGCCTTGAATAACCCCGATTTTGAAATTCGTCATTCATTGGTATATTAATGAGGGAATAATCCTTGATTTTATTCTTGATTCCCCCTTAATTGCATTCTCCTTGATTTCAAAGTGATCGATTCTTTCTTCAAACGTATAGCGTAAAATCCATCCTTGATTGATCCTCTATTGATTGTGCATTTAATGCATGAACTTCGAATCTTCAACGATATTAAATCTGACCGTAGTGTTACTTTACGCTTTTAGAACGGTCGAGTGATCCTTCCGACTTAGCCATTTTAGCTTTTCCTTCACCGCTTGCCTTTACTTCAAACCGAAAGTGAGTCGCTTGGCCGATTCACCGCTTTTCTTCTTTGTTTCTATTTGTGGAGAATCTTTGTACTTCACCGATCTTTGATTGGGGTGAGATCTGTACACCATATTCGAATATTAATGTGCATCGCTTGTAGTATAACTTAGACTTGTCCAAGGTCATCACAGACTTCCTTGGTTACAAGTCGACTTTAATGTCCGTGATTGCATCTCTCGCTGGTGCTTACCGGCTTCACTCGAATATCTGCTTTTTTGCTTTGCCGCCCTACCAACTAGTACAATACTTGTCCGACTCAACTTATACAACATGTCGACTCGAGTAAAGACTTATACAGCATAATTCTAACTTATTTCAGCTTGCTATAACAAGCCTAGTATGGCCATCATCAAAACATAATAAAATGTTCCTAACACCTTAATCCTAATCGGTTCTTGGATTGGTTATGGATTGATAGGGTTTTGTTGGAGTCCTTAAGGAGTGGCTGCAGTTTTTTCTCAAGCTTCTGGAGTTTTGGTGCTTTAATAAGGTGAGAAATCTTCTATTGTATTAGTTACGCTTGCAAGATTTTAGGTTTGGTTTTGAGGATGTTTTGGTGTTGATTCATGCTTGAAGTCATCCCTTTTGTAGCTTGGTGTTACGGGATGTTAGATGACCGCTCTTCTCGCTATTTTGTGGTTTAGTAATGAGGTTAAAATTGGTTGGGTACGATTAGGAATCGCCAAAGTGCGTAAAATCGCTTCTTTCTTGGTGCAAAGCCGGACCCATCCGTACGGATATAAGCTCTATCCGTACGGATAGATCACAGTATCAGGCTGAGAGTTTGTTCAGAGATATGTCCGTACGGATACCTCGTTCTATCCGTCCGGATAGGTTGCCCAGCCTAAGGTGACCTTGTTTTTATGTGTTTTAAGCTATGAGGTGAGTTCTAGATGTTATCCTTTGATGTATTAACACTATATGAACATGAACAAGCCATAATTAAGCTTCTGATGCGTTTAGTTCCGGCACCGAATGTACTCGTCAAGGGAGTTGAAGTTCGGGACCGTCGGAAGAGTATGATTGGTTCGTGCTTTGATGAATTAGTATTCATCAATGTCTTTGTATGTGTTAGGTTTTGTCCGTGTCTAAATGTCCAGAAGAGAGTAGTATGTGTGAGGGAGTTTAATTGAAAACACTTAGGTGGCTAGTTAACAACCTAATAAACAACATACTTGACTAGTAAAATATTAAACAACATGTCTCTTGGATAGGCACCGCACTATATCGCGATGTGTGTGCTAGCAGAGATAAAGTGAACAACGCCGCCGCCTATAAACGGCTAAATGGCGTTGGAGGAACTTCGCCGTTAACGCAGCGCACTATCGGAGTCTACCTATTCTAGACTCCGTGGATATTGGTGTGATCCACTAATATGTTGCCAAGAGTGTCCCAAAGGTGGATACGCCGTAGTGCCCTTGAGAGTCATTGTAATAAAGATAAGTTAAGTTAGAAACGCTTAGTCACAACATGTTGATGAGCATGAAGTGAACCCTAGAATTGAGTCACCAAACCAAGATAACGTAATAACTAAGTAAACCTTTATTGTGAAATCAAGTTAATGCAATAGCTTCGCTTACTAAGTATCTTTGTACTTACCTCAATGCATTTTGTTGTGTTTGGGGATTGAGAAGACTAACAGGTCGAACCAGAGCTTGACGAGGCTTATGAAGATGATGTTTGATGATTGTTACAATTAAACTATTTGATGTTCTTTTTAGATTTTTATGTTGTAATTTCATTACAAGACTTGTGGCTTTGTGATGACTTTTCTTTATAAGACTTTTGTTGTACCTTTTCCTTTACTTTAGACATCGTACTGGTTGTAAGTTTTTATTTCTTTTTCGTGGATGTAAGTTATCTTTCTATCTATAGTATGGTTGTATTTCTATTCTTATCTTGAAAAAAAATATAGACCCGAGTCTCTTTAGCTTCCGTTTAAATGCGAAACTCGATACGACGTAGTAGAGGCTTACGTATAATATAGAATTTATTTTATATTATACGTGCCGAACGTTCTATTTTCGGGTAAGGACTCGGTACCCGGGAACGAGGCGTTACAATAACATTTTTAAAAGAATTGTGGACAAGGAAAATGTATTTCACACTTAAATTTTTATCCCAATTATTGAATAAACCGAGATATATATTATACCAATAAATCTCAGATATTAACTGTAATTAAAATGGTTAGATATTTTAAATTTAGGTTTTGATTTTTAGGTGTGATTGATTTTATTTCATTATTACCAAAGAATAAATATCGCACTTTAAAATGACAAAGAACTCAAGTTTTATAAATAAAAAAAAAACCGAGAAAACGAAAGTAAAACAAACATATTAACTTTTTATTATCCCGGTTTTTAGAAAGACTGAGACAAAAATATCAATCAATCACAGTTTGTAACTATGATTAAAATAATATTATATTTTATAACGAGATCTCAGTTTAGTGTGGTAAAAAACGAGAAAAAAGAATACATCGGTTCAGTGGTGATTGATGTGGCTCTGCACTGTGTGTGGTTGAAATTATAATAGATCTCGGTTTTTAAGTATGATAACAACTAAAATAGATCAAATTTTCAAAATTTGTTTAAATTATAATAGATCTCGGTTTTTAAGTATGATAATAACTATAATAGTTCACATTTTTTAAATACTTATGTTACACCTTAATATGCAACATCGTGACTAATTTAAATATATCACGCTTAAAAATTGTGATCATTATGCTTTTTGTAGTAGTTGGCAATCGCCCTTGTGGAGACGTAATGCCCCACTCCCGGATACCGAGCCCTTATCCGAAGATAAACGTCATGCGCAGATAGAAAAAATAAATCTAATATTATATGCAAGCATCTACGCCGTCAGATCAAATAAAAGCAAACGGAAGCTAAAAAGACACGGTAAAACGTAAAAGCTACTATGAACGGAAATTTACCATACTAAAGATAGATAGTTAAGATTACAACGATGAAAAACCCAAGGACTTATACAATACGATGCCTTAAATGTATAAGTACAACAAATCTAAGAGAAGAAATACAACCGGGGCCTAATACAACCTTTACAAAGAAAATAATCTAAGCTTCACAAGACTTTAAGTCTTCAAAGGCCGCCGCTACACTTGATCAACCTGCTCGCCTTCTCACCCCACAATGCATACAAAAGAAAATGCAAAGGAGGTAAGTACAAAGTACTTAGTAAAAGTGAGAAGCTACGACAACAATTAAGATTTATAAAGAAAAGATATTTAATCGCTTAGTTAGTTATCTTTGTGTGACCGACTCAACTGGGTTCATTCCATGGCCATCGACACACATCATGACTAAACGCTTTAGCTTAGCTTATCTTTGTTACATCATTACACAAGGACACTACGCATGGCGCTCATCACCAAGATATACTTGCTAACTAACGGTGATTAGCACCGATTAGCTCCGGTCTCCTCGTATGCGATACGTCCGATGAATTTCCTCCATTGCCATTCAGCCGCTTATAGGCCATCAAAGATTGTTCACCTTTAAGAACGTATCACATCGCCGATATCAAAGATCGCCTAACCGAGAATAAGTGACGCTTTATCTTTTACTACACGATGTAATTATTACCGTGAATTAACTAGCCACCTAAGTGTTTTCGTGTAAGCTCCTCACATACACTACTCTCTTTCTTAGACTACTAGACACGGACAAGTCCTAGCAAATACATTGCACATTGATGAACTCTAGTTCATCAAACCACAAGCCCTTTCATGCCCTTCTGACGGATCCGAACTTCAACTCCTTTAAGAGTACATTCGGTGTTTTAACTGAACGAATCAGAAGTTCAATCAAAGCTTGCTCATGCTTAATTAATGTTAACATATCAGGATTAATGGTTTAAAACAGTGAAAACACGATTATGAAGCCAAAAAGCAAGCTAAAAAGCTAAAATGGCAAAAACAAGGTAAAACAGGTCAAACGCCCGTTTGACATCCTATGGACGCCCGCTTGGCATCGAACGCATCGCCCACTAAACCCAAACGCCCGTCCGTGAAAAATGGCTACATCCTCGAATCAAAAGTCTAACTCAAATGCCGTCGTTTGTGTGCACGCCCGTCGCTTTGTGCAGACGCCCGTCTGAAAGCTACATTAGGTCGCGAATGCCCGCTTGCCTAATGCAAATGCTCATTCGCTGGGTTTTCCCCAAAACGCTAAGATCTTCAAAACATGATCTCTAAACCGTTTCTAACCTAATGAACATCAAATTAACCCCAGTATAACACAGAAAAACGTATCTAATCAAACTATAGCATCTATGATTATTGATCAAGAAAAAGACACATCTTTCTATCATCTAAACACCTTAAAACTTGATCTAAACCTTATAAACGATAATTGGAATCATAGGAAGAGCCTCTTACCTTATTTGCTTGCAAAACCGATAGCAAAACACCAAGCAATTGCAACAACTGTTGATCCTCAAACCTCAAAACCTATTTGATTAACAAAAACCCTAAAATCCTATTTCTTTGCAGAAAACGAAACTGAAAAAGCCTGTAAAACTGAAGATTACAAGGGTTTACTGCTGTAAAAATATTTTTAGATTATTCTACACTCCAAGACGGTCGTTTCGACTACTCACGGCTGCGAAACAGAGCTACGGATTAAAAGATACGAATTTCAAGAATCGAACTCTACTTAATACCAAAACTAGGGTTAAACCGAAAAATTAGGAAATCGAGAGATGTTATTTTCCAAAGTTGCATCTCATCGGTCGATCACTTTTCTCTCTCGCGCATATTGAATAGATGAACGGATTGATCACACGGTTGAATTTTACGTTCTCCCTTTTTCTGGCATTGATGCACGGTCCAAGTAATAAAAATACTCGATACCTAAATAACACACTAGCAAGAGAACTAGGTTCAATCATAGTATAGTTAGATAGAGTCGAGGTTGATCCCACAGAGACTCGTCTTAAACAAAATATGACTTATTAAACTTAAAAGCAATTAAAGGCGGTCTACTTACCAACAAATAACGAGAATTAAAATTGACACAATAGAAACACAAAACCAACAAAAGACACAACGACACTAAGACACTTATTTTAAAGGTTTTATAAATAATTGACAAACGGTATTGATAACGCTAGTAGTAATTACTCCCCCATGCTATGTAGATTGATGACGAGACAAAACAAGACATTTAAGATTAATTATTCTGACTACGGGAGTCATCCCCTAAAATAGATCTAACTACGATTAGGCCATCTAGATCATAGTGTCTCCATTACGTGACTTCACATTTTTAGTCTCCATCTCATATAACTTCTGACACAATTACAAAACTAGGGATGCCGGTATAAACCGTAACCTCATCTAAGCAACATTCCTATGATTAGGCGCATTTCTTAAACACCGATTCAATCTCTGGCCCTAAATAACAATCACTTTTTGGGTCTCATGTTAAATTACGATGACAAATAATTAAGTTGATCAAGTTTAATTACTCGTTTGAATTACAAAGCAGAGAACCTGATGTAGTCGAAACCTTTCACAGACAAATCAAGAACATCACAGATCTTGCTACTAACGAGACATAGGCTCACTGCCAGTAAGCTCAGATCAGAACCATATTTGCTCGTGAAACGTCTTTTACGTCTCAGATCTACATAAACATGGGTTCGTAAATTATCTACATCAAAAAATCAATACACAAAACAACTACTCCATAATGAAATAAATTAGATCTACGAATAAATATTGCATAATAGAGTAGACATTACCCTCGAAGATGAGCGTGATTCCCACTCCTCGATACGATCTCTAACCGGAGATTCTAACGACTCCGTAATGAACGAACATAAAATAAAGAAAACATATATTGAAAATAAATCCAATATTGTGAATTGTATTTGCCAAAATATTTCTAAGGAGTACATATGGCGTGTAATGTATGCCTCTATTTATAGGGGTTCAAGCTAAATAAGAGATATACTTCAAAATATCAAAATAATAAGAGATAACTCCCGGCCGATCATTAAAAGTGACATGCGCCACCCCTAAATGCGTCCTCCAAGTCGGCGCCACACATTTGATTGGCTCGCCAGCTCTTGTCATGCCTTACTCCTCTTCTCGTGCTTATCCGATCTTTATCTTCAATGCATCTTGGATTTATCTTGTAATTTAATTCTTCCATTTATATTTATCCTCCAAAAATTATCTTAATCTGCAAAATAAATATTTATCCCAAAATAAATCATATTTAAATAAAAACGGATAAATACAAAATTATACAATATAAACGGATAAATACCAAATTATATTTTATTAATCACATAACAATAATAATAATTATAAACATGTGATTTATCATAAAATATATATTATTAATCCCGATTTAAGGCCAATGTTGATGACTTTTACGGGTATAATTTGACCGTCATTAACTACCCCCCCACTTAGACTTTGATCGTCCCGAACAAAGCATCAATAAGTCACTCCCCATGACAACATTTTCCATGGTCAAATCATACTTATACAAGAAACTCGAGTCAACTCATACCACTTATGCTCATAAGGTACCCATTATTCACTACTTGCTATGAATCGAAGTGATGTGTGCATGTGCATTTAGTTTTATACATTCGTGGCAAGATCAAAGTTTATGCTAACTTCAAGTCCCAACCTACCAACATCAAGATTCCTACTTCTTAAGTCTCGAATGGGTAAAGACATGGCGCAATAAGCAAGAGCGCCATCCATAAGGTTTTTGGACTGAGACGGAGAAAATACTCAAGCCTCTTAAAAGTTGAATTCATTATATCTTCAAACATTAACACATCTCAAGAAAGAAACTTGCTTTAAAAGTAAATTATGCATTGCAAGAATCCTCCTCTCACGGATTGGTCAATAACATTGAATATTACCACAAGCGGGTTACTTTGGTAATGTTACTACAAGCCCAAGTGTTTCACATTTTGTCAAAACACGATAAATCTCAAGCTTATTACTCCGCTTAGATGGCTAGAAGATAAGAATACATCAGCAGATAAATATCGACTCTAAGTCTGCATAACCAATCATCTACGCAATGTACACATAATTCTTCTTAGTTATTATAATTTGTGCAGAATTCGTCGATTCAAATTTGAGTAAGCAAATAATAAATAATTACTTGCAATAATCGGCATGAATATCCTTAAGTTTACATTCACATAAGTATAAAATGATCATGTACTCATGCAACTTGATTCATTTCCTATTAATTTAATGTATAAGAACTCACAATTCTAAGGGTACGAGATAATTAATTTGGCATTTGTTCAATTTTTATCATTTTTCACCGTTTCATTCAATTTTTAATTATAACTATAACACATCATGGCTAAGTCTCCTACCCCCCACTTAAACTTGGCATTGCCCTCAATGACAAAGAAAAAGGAGAATTTAAGAAAAAGACATAGCTCTGGAAATGGTTCTCAAGTAAATGCAGAATGTAGTTGTAGATCAAGCACGCCGTGGAGAAGCAAACTAAAACCTGTTTAAGCAAACCAAACAGAAGCTCCACTTAAATCGTTAATAACATGTCAATGGAAGTTATAAAATAATGTGGCAAGAATTAGATATAGAATATCCAAAAACAATTTAAGACACTTTATTTCATACAACCAATGACAAGGAAAACCAAAGAGTTACAAATATAAAACTCACATGTCGGCTATCAATGAAAAACTCGCTTATTCCGAACTTAGAATCGGAACATGGCGAGATGAAAAATACCTTAACAGTCGCATGCTACTTTATTCACACAAAAAAACCAAAAGATAGTTTTCAAGAAATAGTTCTGTGTTTATAGTCGTCAACTCAACTTAACTCAACGATGGTTTAGGTATAGGTGGGATCTTCAAGAGTGAAGACTTCCTCCTCCTTTCCTTGACCAAGACCAACGTAATGTTTCACACGGTGTCCTTTAACCACAAAAGTGGATTGATCTTTCAGGTTCAATAATTCAACAGCTCCAGAAGGGAAAACCTTACACACTCGATAAGGGCCATACCATCGTGATTTTAACATGCCAGGAAAGAGTCTCAAGCACGAATTGTAAAGAAGAACCAGATAGCCTTCCTTAAAGGTGCGGTCCAATATCTTCTTGTCATGAAATTTCTTTGTGCGCTCCATAAATATTTTAGCATTCTCATAAGCTTCCAGACGAAACTCTTCTATGCGAGTCAATTCCAACAATCTTCTTTCTCCAGCCAAACTCTCATCAAAATTCAGCATACGCGTAGCCCACATGGCACAGTGTTCAAGTTCAACCGGCAGATGACATGCTTTTCCAAAAAAAATCTTATAAGGGGACATACCAATAGTCGTCTTATAAGCAGTCCTATAAGCCCATAAAGCATCATCTAATCTCAATGACCAATCCTTTCTAGTCGTATTCACAGTCTTCTCCAAAATGCGCTTTATTTCTCGATTTGTAACCTCAACTTGTCCACTTGTTTTAGGGTGATAAGCAGAAGCTAACTTGTGTCTAACCCCGTACTTAATCATCAACTTTTCAAACGGCCTATTGCAAAAATGGCTTCCATTATCACTAATAATGGCACGAGGGGTTCCAAACAACGTAAAAATATTCTTCTTTAAGAACTTCAGTACAACCTTCGCATGGTTAGTAGGTGAAGCAATGGCCTTAACCCATTTGGACACGTTGTCGACTGCTACTAAAATATAGCGGTTGGATAAAGACGAAGTAAAGGGTCCCACAAAATCAATACCCCAAACATCAAAGAGTTCCACCTCTAGGATATTCTTCAGTGGCATTTCATTCCTTCTCGAGATATTTCCTGTCATTTGGAAAGAATGACAAGATTTAGCATATTGATGCGCATCTTTGAACAAAGTCGGCCAGTAAAAACCACATTGGAGAACTTTCACAGTAGTCTTGTCTCCTCCATAATGTCCTCCGGCCTCATAAGAATGGCAATGTCTAAGGATATCATACATTTCTTCTTCCGGCACACATCTCCTAAAGACATTGTCGGATCCTAGCTTAAAAAGATAGGGATCTACCCAATAATAGTGCCTAAGATCCTTAAGGAATTTATTTCTTTCTTGGGGGTTGAGATTTGGTGGCAAGTATTTCGTGGATAGATAATTCACAAAGTCTTTAAACCATGTTTTTTCTTCTCCTTCACAACCTCAACACGCGAAGATATCAGAAAGCGCAATCATCCTTTCCATGTATAGCCATGATGGAGAATAACTGCTCATCAGAAATGTTTCTCCAATCTCGGTCATTGGCTCATTATCCTCTAATTGTAAACGGGAAAGATGATCCGCAACTGCATTCTCGATCCTTTCTTATCACGGATTTCTACATCAAACTCTTGCAACAAAGAGAATCCATCTTAATAACCTTGGCTTGAAATCATGTTTGGCTAAAAGATACTTCAAAGTCGCATGGTTAGTCCAAAATGTGACTTTATATCCTACTAGATAAGATCTAAACTTGTCAAATGCAAAGATGACAGCTAGAAGTTCTTTCTCAGTAGTTGCATAGTTCCTTTGAGCAGCATTTAAAGTTCGACTAGCATAGTAGATGGGCCTAAAGATCTTGTCTTTTCTTTGTCCAAAGGCAGCACCTACAGCTGTATCGCTTGCATCGCACATCAACTCAAAAGGTAGATTCCAATCAGGCGCAATCAGAATAGGTGCAGTAATAAGCAAGCTCTTTAGCTTATTGAAAGCTTTCATGCACTCATTAGTAAACACAAATGGCACATCCTTGTCCAATAATTTGGTAAGAGGTCTAGATATTAAGGAAAAGTCCTTCACAAACCGACGGAAGAATCCTGCATGGCCAAGAAAACCTCGCAAAGTCTTAAGATTGGTTGGTGGAGGCAGTTTTTCAATCACCTCAACTTTTGCTCTATCCACCTCTATACCATTCTTAGAAATACGGTGGCCAAGTACTATACCTTCAGTAACCATAAGATGACATTTCTCCCCGCTTGAGTACTGCATTCGCCTCCTCAGATCTCTTTAACACTCTCGCTAGATGCGTGAGACATGAATCAAATCATCTCCAAATACGGGAAATCATCCATAAAGATCTCTAGGAAATCTTCAACCATATCAGCAAACAGAGAAATCATGCATCTTTGAAACGTTGCTGGTGCGTTGCACAAACCAAAGGGGATTCTATTGTAAGCAAATGTTCCATATGGACATGTAAAAGTGGTCTTTTCATGATCCTCGGGTGAGATATGAATTTGATAATATCTAGAGTAACCATCAAGAAAACAATAAAATGCATGTCCGCTCAGTCTCTCGAGCATTTGATCAATGAAGAGAAGAGGGAAGTGATCCTTACGAGTAACATCATTCAGTTTCCTAAAGTCAATGCACACTCTATGACCAGTAATGAGTCTAACAGGAATCAACTCATTAGCTTGCACCGTAAAACCTCCCTTCTTAGGAACTACGTGGATCGGACTAACCCATTCACTATCAGAAATAGGGAAGATGATTCCCATTTCTAACATCTTAATAATTTCATCCCTAACCACGTCCTTCAATTATGGATTCAACCTTCTTTGGGGTTGCACAACTGCTTTCTTTGTAGGATCGACGGAGATTTTATGCATACACAGACTAGGGCTAATGCCTTTAATGTCTGCTATTGTCCATCCAAATGCTCTGCGATACTCTCTCAACACTCTCCTCATCTTTTCTTCTTGTATTTTAGTCAAGGCAGAAGAAATAATAAGCGGCAAGGTTTCGTCTTGAAGGAATACATACTTCAAATGTGCAGGCAGAGGCTTCAACGTCAGATTAGTAGGAGGTTCTTCTAATGAGGTCTTTAACTTTTGTCTGGTTAGCTTAAGTTCAAAGAACTTATGCCATGTCGTTCTATGGTAGAATTTCTCATCCTCGGTAGACTTCATCTCCTCGACATGTCTAGGGGTTCCTCTACTACATCCAGGCCATATAATTTTTTCTTCCTCGCTCTTTTCATATGGCACTTCATCCTCTAACTCTAGAGTATCCTCGAGGAAATCCTTAATATCCTCATATTGTTTGAAATCACTGACAAGCTTGTCAACAGAATCCAACATGAAACATGCATCATCTTCATCATCGGGTGTCTTCATAGTGTCAAGCACGTTGAATGCTATTTCATCCCCATTAACTCTTAACACTAAATCTCCTTTGTAAACATCGATAAGCGTCCTACTAGTGGCCATAAAAGGTCTTCCTAAGATTAGGGGCACTTCGTAGTTAGCTTCCATATCTACCATAACAAAGTCGACAGGAAACACAAACTTCTCAACTCTTACTAGCACATCCTCAACTCCTCCACAAGGTTCCTTAACTGAACGATCAGCTAATTGCAAAGTAATTGAAGTCTTTTTAAGGTCTTTCATGACGATCTTTTGAAAAATTGATAGAGGCATCAGATTTACGCTCGCTCCTAGATCACACAAGACTTTGTTCAAACATACGTTACCTATGGTGCAGGGAATGAGAAAGCTTCCCGGATCCTTACACTTAGCGGGTAACTTATGTTGAAGAATGGCTGAGCACTCCTTATTTAGGCAAATGGTCTCTAAATCTAGGAGTTTCCTCTTAGTAGAGACAGCTTCTTTTAAGAACTTTGTGTACTCAGGCATCTCAGCAAGTGCTTCAACTAGAGGTATATTGATGTGTAACTTTCTAAAGATATCAATGAACTTCTTATACCTCTTGTCATCAACCTTAGGCTTAGATTTGCGTAGAGGATAAGGTATGGTTGAAGGATCAACATCAGTGAAAATAGGATACTTGTTATTGTAAAGCTCAACTCTAGGGCTAGCAGGTTCCTTATTGGTTTCTTGATCAGGTAAGGTTTCAGAGGCATTTCTTTCCTTGCTTGGCTCACCATCCTTACTCTCATCTACTTTCTTTTCTTTCAAGGATGGTGGAGTTACTTCTTTCCCACTTCTAGTCATGATCGCTCAAATCCTTAGGATTTTTATCGCATTGCTTGGCAATCCTCCAGAGGTCTAGTTGAGACATGCCCACCTAATCACCTATTTGGTGAGTGAGATTCTGACTATGGCTTTTGGTTGGTTACCTTAGCATCGGTCTTCTAACAATATTGGCTAAAGTTAGTGGCTAAATCAGCCATCGATTTTGAAAGTTGTCCCATATTGTCAAGTGATTTACATTACTCGCTTTTTCTATTGCAGCCTTCCCAACCAAAAGTTTTAGTTTGTTGGGGTACATAAGTAGTAGGCGGTTTAGGCCCTTCTCCTCAGATTGGGGTCACTATATCGTATCCAGATGGTTATGGTTAGGCTTATATCCTGCCCATTGATTTCCTTGTTTCCCAATATAGTTGGCTTCTTCAAGATCAAAGATTCTCATTTTGAGGAATTACTTGATTTCCTTTCTCCTTTTTCTACTCTTGCATTCCATCTACCTTATTGTTGATAATGCATAGCTTGTTCTAAGATTTTGGTAGATGCACTATCCTCAAATATGTCATGCCATCTTTAAAGAGCTATGTCATTGCCTCCCATTGACTATTCATCACTATTTGCTCCATCTTTCCTTGTGCCTCCTCAAGAGATAAAAGAACAAACGCTCCATTACTGTGAGGCGCCTACTCTAATTTTATCACTCTTTCAATCCATGGTAAAAGTTTGCATTAAAAGCCAAAGAGAGATATCATGATGAGGACACTTTCTCATAGCTTCCTTAAATCGCTCCCAAGCTTGATCAAAGCTCTCCCAAAGTTGTTTCTTAAATCCTAAGATATCCTCAAGGTGAATTTAAAGGTTTTTCCTAAGGAAAATACTTATTCATGAATTTTTGCAACAATTGTTCCCAAGTAGTGATAGATCCAAATTCTTCAGAGAGAAGCCATTGCTTAGCTTTATCTTTCAAAGTGAAAGTGGAAAAGCTTAAGATTTAATGTTACCTCCGGGATTAATTTTCGCTTCACAAAGTTGCTAACGATTTCCAAGAAATTTGTCACGTGAACACCAGATCCTCATTTTGGATTCCATGAAAAGTGGAATAGTTGGTCACCATTTGAATTACATTAGGCCTAGGGTGATAGGCTTCGCAGGTCTTCATGGGTGCTATGATAGCGGGAATTAATTGTTCAATAGTAGGTGTTGCATAACTTTGTAAAGTGTGCCTCGCTCCATGAGCTAGTGGCTTGGTTTCCATTATTAGCATTATTAATATTATTGGCATTATTAATAATTTCAGGATTAGGTACCAAGTTTGGATTGTTCAGAATGCTCAGAATAATCAGTTGTATGTCCTTCTTCTAATTCGTGTTCGCTTTCATCAAGATTTGGATCCTCTTCTCCTTGCTTAGCAAGTTCTTTAGCTAACTTTCTATTTCGCCTTGCAAATTTCTCTATTTCAGGATTATATGGCTCAAGCGGTTCCTTTGATTCCGAGTAGCGTACTATAAATAACAAAAAATAATAAAACAATTAAATACTTAAAAGGCTTGGTCTTTAACTAGACTAAATAATGAAAACGAAACTAAAATAGACTCTATTCATAATATTTACGAATTTACTTTTAATAAAATAAGCTATACTTAATTTAATGACACGAGTCCCCGGAAACGGCGCCAAAAACTTGATGCACGGTCCAAGTAATAAAAAATACTCGAAACCTAAATAACACACTAGCAAGAGAACTAGGTTCAATCGTAGTATAGTTAGATAGAGTCGAGGTCGATCCCACAGAGACTCGGCTTAAACAAAATATGACTTATTAAACTAAAAAGCAAATAAAAGGCGGTCTACGACCAACAAATAACGTAGAATTAAAATTGACACAGTAGAAACACAAAACCAACAAAAGACACAACGACACTTATTTTATAGGTTTTATAAATAATTGACAAACGGTATTGATAACGCTAGTAGTAATTACTCCCCCATGCTATGTAGATTGACGACGAGACAAAACAAGACATTTAAGATTACTTATTCTGACTATGGGAGTCATCCCCTAAAATAGATCTAGCTCGGTTAGGCCATCTAGATCATAGTGTCTCCATTATGCGACTTCACAATTTTAGTCTCCATATAACTTCTGACACAATTGCGAAACTAGGGATGCCGGTATAAACCGTAACCTCATCTAAGCAACATTCCTATGATTAGGCGATTCTTGACAGACACCTATTCAATCTCTGTCCTAAATAGCAATCACTTTTTGGGTCTCATGTTAAATTACGATGACAAATAATTAAGTTGATCAAGTTTAATTACGCGCTTGAATTACAAAGTAGAGAACTCGATGTAGTCGGCCGTTCACAGACAAATCAGGAACATCACAGATCTTGCTACCAACGAGACATAGGCTCGCTGCCAGTAAGCTCAGGTCTGAACCAGATTTGCTCGTGAAACGTCTTTTACGTCTCAGATCTACATAAACATGGGTTCATAAATTAACTACATCACGAAATCAATATTCAAAACGACTACTCCATAACGAAATAAATTAGATCTACGAATAAAGATTGCATAATAGAGTAGACATTACCCTCGAAGACGAGCGTGATTCCCACTCCTTGATATGATCTCTAACCGGAGATTCTAACGACTCCATAATGAACGAACATAAAATAAAGAAAAATATATTGAAAATAAAACCAATATTGTGAATTGTATTTGCCAAAGTATTTCTAAGGTGTACATATGGCGTGTAATGTATGCCTCTATTTATAGGGGTTCAAGCTAATTAAGAGATATACTTCAAAATATCAAAATAATAAGAGATAACTCCCGGCCGATCATTAAAAGTGACATGCGCCCCCCTAAATGCGTCCTCCAAGTCGGCGCCACACATTTGATTGGTTCGCCGGCTCTTGTCATGCCTTACTCCTCTTCTCGTGTTTATCCGATCTTTATCTTCAATGCATCTTGGATTTATCTTGTAATTTAATTCTTCCATTTATATTTATCCTCCAAAAATTATCTTAATCTGCGAAATAAATATTTATCCCAAAATAAATCATATTTAAATAAAAACGGATAAATACCAAATTATACAATATAAACGGATAAATACCAAATTATATTTTATTAATCACATAACATTAAATAATAATTACAAACATGCGATTTATCATAAAATATATATTATTAATCCCGATTTAAGACCAATGTTGATGACTTTTACGGGTATAATTTGACCGTCATCGTGCATCTTCGTTGGTTTTTTTCTCTTTTGCGCTTTTTTTTTAGAAGATGCGCACCACCTTAATGAATTAAATTTGGGGATTATCTACTTTTTATAGCCATTTAATTAAACCCATTAATTAAATAACTAAATCCTTTTAATTAATCCTTCTTAATTAAATAAATAGGATAAATAATAATTAGGTCGTAGAGGGTATGCCCAATTAGTAATCTACCCTTTCTGAAAAATCGGGATGTTACATTCCTTCCTTAAGATGAGTTTTCGTCCTCGAAACTCGAATGTAACCGAGAGGTACTTAAACTCGACTTTTATGGCGCTTTCATTTCCTAACTCGTACAGTCTTCTTCTTCTTCCATCTTCTCAACTCTTCCACATGTCTTGAGCTATCTCGAGGTGGCCAAGATCTACTTCAATCCTTTGTTGGCTAGCTTGATCAATTCTGGTCTCGTACTCCGTTATCGCTCCACTTCATCCCAGAAACTCGTGTTCTTCTATCTCTATCTTCATGAAAGATCTCCAGCAGTATTGTTCCAATTCTTGTACTTCTTGGTCGCTCCGAGAGGAATTGCAATTGTCATCTCGAGTTTTTCATTCTTCATTGTCCTTCCCAATCTTCCGCAATCAGAATCCCAAAGCTGATTCCGCTACCAACGGTTGCTATCTTCATCTATCTCATGACCAATGGCTGGTTGGTTCTAACCACTCACTTATAACCGGAAACAATCGATCCTTGTATTGCTTCTTTACTGAACTCATCGATCGCCTCGAATCTTGCAATCATTGGTTCAACACTTTGCTTGCTCCTCGCCGACCTATACCCGAAAAAGTCGAATCTTCGCAAATTAAATCGCGCTTCTGCACACTTGACTTCTTTCGATCTCAACTTCCATCATGGCACCACAAGCTTGCTGAAGAACTACAAGGATTCTGGCGGTAGTGTTTCTGAGACTTCTTAGGGAAATGAGAAGCATGAATCTGCCACCCTTTCTCTCTCTGACGGTGTAATCCAATTCTTATGCCAAGGGAGTTAGCTTGGAGAACAAAAGAAGTTGAAAAGTAACAAGTTGAGTACCAGGGTGGTATGTCAACTAGGTAAGCCAAGGAAGGGTACAATGCACTTGAAATAAGAAAGTTTGCTTGGGTTACAAGCAAAACAAGAGAAATCCACGTCGAGGAAAGTTGAAGTTGGTTCTGGAATGAAGAATGAGGCACTGTATCATAATACAAAAGATGGCCACCAGAAGGACAACAAAAGAACACCTTGCAGATGGAATTCTTTTGAGAGAGTGGAATTCTGCAAGATATGGTGGTCTACAAGGACTTAAGAGGCAACTTGGAAGAATGGTAATAGGCTTTCATATAAGCCTTTAGAAAGTGGAGACGTTAGAACATCACCAGATGGACTTGAAGATATTCTCAATGTATGAAAAGAGAACACCGAGCTTAAGAACATTAAGAAAGTGACCTTGATTGTTAATCATTTGGTTAACAAAGATGGATGTTGGCGAACTAGAAAAATCTTCAGTTCACATGAGTTTCGTAAGGGAAACATCACACAACAGAAAAGCAAAGTAAAGGTGCAAGGTCAAGCACCAGAAGAACTAGAAAGATAGAAATCAAAAGAGATCAAGAATCTCATCATGAAGGAGCCATGGAGACAAAACGAGTACACCAAAAGGTCTCACAATAAGATAAACACTTGTCAAGAAGTGTCCAAGTTTGCAATAGTCAAAGAGGGGTTATTTCAAGATTTAAGGTAAATTAGAAATTTCCCTCAAGGAATTGTAAGGGAAAATCAAAAGTTTGAATAATTAAGCGTCAAACAAGATTTTAAGTGAAGAGGAAATGACACTTTAGAATTGTCGGGTAAGGTTTGATTTCAAAGAATTAATTCAAACCTTTAAAGGAAGTTTAAACGATCATTGACGACTCCAATAAAAGTTTCAAGGTTGCACTACTCGAGAGGAATAGTACACTGCCACGGAATAAACGCTCGAGGTTATTCCCCGTGTGGAAATGGAACGGTTAAAATAAAATAGACTTTCAACCGGTGTAACAAAATTGTAGTAGAAACGCCAAAACAGAAAGTGGAAAGTCAAAATGATGTATATGGTGGTTCATGGCTCTAAATGGCCCGAAAGTGATTTAAAACTGAAGCGTACAAGGTGCAATAACCTGAAATGGAGATCAAAAGTTTAGGAACTCAAACGTCTGTTGGCTAAATAAGTTCGTAAGGCACATTGGAAAAGGCTACCTTCTGCTTGAAACTAGCCTAGCATAAATTGCTAGAAGGTTAAAGATAAGTAACTGAAGAGGAATGTCATGATAGGCTTAAAAAAATATATGACCAGCAAACGAAGATATGCATACCTTACAGGAACAGGCAGCATTATGTGAAATAGTTACAATATCGACACTACCCTTAGGAGGGGAGCTGAGAATAGACACAAATAAGAAAAATGGTCTGACATCAGAAGGCTTAGTCAAATTTGAATTTGAAAGGAAAGATGGGAGTGCAACAATTTAGAACTTGGAAGAGAATTTGTTTCTTGATTTGAAAAGTAAGAAAGAATGAATTTGTACAAAAGAAGGGCTTATGGAGATATGTTTCGGAGATAATTCATGACACCAAGCAGAGATGATTTGTTGCGTTTTAAGATCTCAAGTGAGGGATTACATGAGAAACAAATTACCAGAAAAAGTATAATTACAAGAGGGAACGAAAAGGGACTGAACATCAAACATGGCATGCTGGAGGGTAGCATCTTGATTCTTGTTTAACACTGCAAAAGAAACTATAACGTTAGCTTAATAAGCATCCTACTAAAAGGTTTAACTCAGAAGGAGATCAAACTTCAGGGAACTCCTAAACATGACAATCATAACTTACTACCCTCTTAGCCCAAACTCTAAGTCAAGGAGGTGAAAATTCCTTTTAGGTCGCTGTGTAAGATTTTTACTCCGGATCTGACATTATCAATTTTTACAGAACAAACGAAGAGGAATTTGAGCACGATCCAAAGAGAAAAGATTTAGATACTGGAGTTTTCCAGGTGATATAAAAATATTAGAATTTTTTAATGAAGATAAGTTGGTCAAAAACAGTTATTTCTGACGATTGCACAAGCTGCCAGAATTTCCAGATTAATAAACACTGTGTTGAATTGCAAATCGAGATCAAACGAAAGAGAATCTGAACTTAATTCCAAAATAAAAGCTGTAGATAAAATAGTTGTCTACAACATATCAAAAATTCAGGTCATGTGAAGATGTTTAACCTGTTCAAAACAGAAGAAGAAGTGAAGGTGCTGCTGCAGATTTTCTGGACAGAGTGTCCGGTATAAACATGAATTTTATGAATAATCCATAATGATTATCGAGTTGATGTAAAAAGGGAAATTGTAGATAAAACAATAATCTACTTTGCTGAAAAATTGCAGAATTTTTGGAGTATAGAGATACAGGTTTATGTTAAAGGGAAAACACGGAAACAAAGCATTCACTCATGTTTGGTAAATCCAAACACGAGGACAATGAAAAGTATGTGCCAAAGTAAGAGACCTTTAACACTATGAGTTGAAACGACGGAGGAGTACTTGGAAATAATAGAATTACACATGGTGTGTAGAACCATCTCAAGAAAAGCAAAGGTCAAAGAATGTTGATGAACTCAACCAAGTGATAGTGAAAAGAGAAAGTGGAGGACTTGTAGAGCTGAATCAAATATCATTCTCTACAAAGTTAGGCCAAGATAAAAGTAAACTTAGAAATTTATGTGTAGAGAAGGTAAAGAGATTTCAATAAAGAAGTTAAGGAAATCAACCAAGAGGACCTCGACTTTAAGGTGTAGGCATAAGACTCCGATCCCAAAGCTGTACTTAAAAGGGGTTTCGCTTAACCCTATGAGACAAGTTACGGTTTGGAAACTTCAAAAGAAGAAAGAGTTTCTACTAAGGATACTAGGAGAAACAAAACTGAGGTGATCACATAAAAGATGTGAACGGAGAACTCAACTTAACCTCCGTCTAAGATGACTCTTCACTTGGTCGTAATGCAAACTAACCACGGTTTAAGGATTCTTAGTCATACGAGGATTACCACCAAGCTCAAGTTCTAAAAGGTCTAAAGGATTCTTATCTTAGAGGAAGAGATGCCTAGAACAGAAAGGATGCTTCTCTCTGATACCAACTGTAACGCCCCGCTCCCGGATACCGAGCCCTTTTCCGGAAGAGAAACATTCGTCGCGTATAGCATTAAATAAATCTAATATTATACGCAAGCCTCTACGTCGTCGTATCAAATAAAAGCAAACGGAAGCTAAAAAGACTCGGGTAAAAATGTAAAGGCTACTATGAACGGAAATTTACCATACTAAAGATAGATAGTTAAGATTACAACGATGAAAAACCCAAGGACATATACAATACGATGCCTTAAAAGTAGAAGTACAACAAATCTAAGAGAAGAAATACAACCAGTCTAATACAACATTTACAAAGAAAATAATCTAGAAGCTTCGTCAAGACTTTAAGTCTTCAAAGGCCGTCGTTTACACTTGATCAACCTGTTCGTCTTCTCACCCCACAATGCATACAAAAGAAAATGCAAAGGAGGTATGTACAAAGTACTTAGTAAAAGTGAGAAGCTACGACAACAATTAAGATTTATAAAGAAAAGATATTTAATCGTTTAGTTAGTTATCTTTGTGTGACCGACTCAATCTGGGGTTCATTCCATGGCCATCAACACGTCATGACTAAACGTTTCTAGCTTAGCTTATCTTTGTTACATCATTACTCAAGGACACTATGCATGGCGTTCATCAGCCTGAAGATATACTTGCTAACTAACGGTGATTAGCACCGATTAGCTCCGGGGTCTCCCCGGTATGCGTATACGTCCGATGAATTTCCTCCACTGTCATTCAGCCGTTTATAGGCCAGCAGCGTTGTTCACCTTTTAAGAACGTATCATATCACCGATATGAAAGAGTGCCTAACCGAGAATAAGTGACGTTTCATCTTTTACTACACGTATGTAATTATTACTGTGAATTAACTAGCCACCTAAGTGTTTTCAGTTAAGCTCCCTCATATACACTACTCTCTTTCCTAGACCACAAGACACAGACAAGTCCTAGCAAATACACAGACATTGATGAACTCTAGTTCATCAAAGCGCAAGCCCTTTCATGCCCTTCTGACGGATCCGAACTTCAACTCCCTTTAAGAGTACATTCGGTGTTTTAACTGAACGAATCAGAAGTTCAATCGAAGCTTGCTCATGTTTAATTAATGTTAACATATCAGGATTAAGGGTTTAAAACAGTGAAAACACGATTATGAAGCCAAAAACCAAGCTAAAAAGCTAAAATGAAAAAAAAAAAAAAAAAGGTAAAATAGGTCAAACGCCCGTTTGGCATCGAACGCCCGTCCACTAAACCCAAACGCCCGTCCGTAAAAAACGGCTACATCCTGAATCAAAAGTCTTACCTCAAACGCCCGTCTGAGCTACTAGGGTCGCGAACGCCCATTTGCCTAATGCAAACGCCCGTCCGCCTGGGTTTTCCCCAAAACGCTAAGATCTTCAAAAAACAATCTCTAAACCGTTTCTAACCTAATTAACATCAAATTAACCCCAGTAGAACACAGAAAAACATATCTAATCAAACTATAGCATCTATGATCATTGATCAACGAAAAGACACATCTTTCTATCATCTAAACACCTTGAAACTTGATCTAAACCTTATAAACGATAATTGGAATCATAGGAAGAGCCTCTTACCTTATTTGATTGCAAAATCGACAGCAAAACACCAAGCAATTGCAACAACTGTTGATCCTCAAACCTCAAAACTTATTTGATCAACAAAAACCCTAAAATCCTATTTCTTTGTAGAAAACGAAACTGAAAAAGCCTGTAAAACTGAAGATTACCTGGGTTTACTGCAGTGAAACTATTTTTAGATTATTCTATGCTCCAAGACGGTCGTTTCGAATACTCACGGATGCGAAACAGAGCTACGGATTAAAAGATACGAATTTCTGAAAAATCGAACTCTACGAATACCAAAAGTAGGGTTAAACCGAAAACTTACCAAATCGAGAGATGTTATTTTCCAAAGTTGCGTCTCATCGTGCTGATTACTTTTCTCTCTTGCGGCATCTTGAACAGATGAACGGATTGATCACACGGTTGAAGTTTACGTTCTCCCTTTCTCTGGCATCTTCTGCGTTGGTTTTCTTCTCTGTTGCCGCTGTTCATTGTTGTTTTTTTTTGTTTTTTTCAGAAGATGCGCACCAGCTTAATGAATTAAATTTGGGGATTATCTCATTTTTATAGCCATTTAATTAAACCCATTATTTAAATAACTAAATCCTTTTAATTAATCATTCTTAATTAAATAAATATGATAAATAATAATTAGGTCGTAGAGGGTATGTCCAATTACTAATTTATCCTTTCTGAAAAATCGGGATATTACAAGACGACTATGCTCAAAGTTGCTATGCTACAGTTGATCTAGTATTCCGTCCGGTGATTTTACAACTAGAAAAATCCGATCAAAAGTTCATAACCAGACCGAACCCCGTATACTACTTTCATAGAATTTTTTTCCATCAAACCGGCAGTTCAGTGAACCAGAAACGCAGGTTCCAAACTGTGGGCAACTATAGATATTGCTGTTACTTCGATCAAACGTGTAGTAAATGTAACAATTCTCGTTACGAGTTCATAAATTTTCTATTGGGTGATGAGGTAATGATGATAGTCCAATTGAGTATTACATAATATGTGACCTCATGACGGTGAAAATGACAAAATATGGCCGGCTACCTTCACAGCAGAGTAATAGGTTATGCTCTAAATTGAAAAGCTTGGATGTAATGCATTCTGAAAACTTCAAAACCGGAAAGGACAAAGTACTGTATGATATGATAGATGTTGTATAGATCCAAGTTAAATGAAAAAAAATAAAATATTTCAATCATAGAGAACATGGCATGTTGGTTGCATCTAGATCCACAAAATTCTTCCACTCCTAATATGTTTGTGTTGCGACAAAATTTTGTGTTATAATGTCAAAATGAATTTCCATTCAAAACTAACGATTCTTCTCTATAATAATAATAATTATTATTATTACTCCTTCGGTTTTTTT
The DNA here is from genome assembly GCA_026214975.1 of Gentiana macrophylla. NCBI lineage: Eukaryota > Viridiplantae > Streptophyta > Magnoliopsida > Gentianales > Gentianaceae > Gentiana > Gentiana macrophylla. Next base: position 65,868,047 of record CM047812.1, read on the forward strand.
TATAGGTCGCAGAGAGAAAAATCACAGAGATTAAGAAATTAATTAATATGTCTAAAAGTTAGTATTGGAAATATATTTTATTTGTTGGAAATGTAAATAGTTTGTTGGTAGGAAGTTTTTAGTATTGGAAATATATATTTTTTATTGAAGATGTAAATACTTTATTGGTAAAGGTGGAAAAAATAATAAATGATGCATTAGAAAGATAAAATTACATATAAATAAAAACAAAGTAAATTCTGAAATATGACACATAAAATAACGGAGGGAGTAATATATTAGGATATTAATATTGCATATTTATTTTATGGATATTTGTTTAAAATGACTGGTTTTGACACTTAATTAAACACATAGGACACCAAAAAAATATCATTGTTTATAAGGACACATTTTATGTCAATTTCCTAATTTACCCTTTTATCACTTTCTTCCCACCATTCCGACTTTCCCCTCCACAAGCGACAACGATAGGCCTCAAACGCATCGAAAGCCTATACGTTTCCTGAAAGCCTCCTGCTCCTCTAACGCTCTCTCGCTTTACCATTTCCACTTCCATGTTCCTCTTCTTCTTTGAAGAAATCAATCGGTCTCTCTTTGCTCTCCCATCTGAAATAGCTATGATACAAATCTTTGGTGCAGAGCTCTTCTCGATAAAAGCTATCTGACCGTTGCCTTCCTTTTTCTGAATAAAAAAGAAGAACCTTTTGGTTCTGGCTTCTTCTCTCACCCGTAAATAGCTCTTATGGAAAGATGCCTCTGCAACACCTTCACTGAGCTCTAGTTTTGGTCCTCCTCGTTTCTGTATCTGAGCTCCTACATCCAAGCTATGGTCCGTGAAGGCAAGGTCATTGCTGATGCTGGTACTGTTATGAGTTTTATGGGGTGAAATTGTTGAGTCTTTCGTGATTGCTTGGTAGGTTAGTGATTTGTTTGGCTCTTATTGAATTTCTGATTTTTTGCGGTTTGGAATGGCAGAATCTATATGAAAAAAGGGTTAGAGGGCAATTGATTGGCTTTTTTAGGGCAAATTTTACTGGATTGTTTTGTGTGGCAGAATTATTGCCTAATCGGTGAATCTATTAATGTAATATTCCAATTTTCGAGAAATAGCAGACATGTCTTTTTGCGAAAACGAAATATTATTATTCTGACTTCTTTTATGTTTTTACGGGGAAAATACATATATATATATATATATGTATATATATATGTCGAGTTGTATATATATATATTAAGGAAATCTGATTTTGTAAGTAAAAGGGTGATTACGGAAAAATAAGGATTAGGTAATTATTGGGATTTTTCCTATTGAGGGAAAAATAAACCAAATCAGTTTCCCTAACCTTTTGAATCAGATTTTCTACCTCCTAATCTCCTATTTCCTGCGTGTAAGACCTTGAAAGAAAGGCTAAGAGAATTCTTCCATTTTCTAAGTCGAATCTCAACCATTTTCAGATTCAAGTAAAGCGTTGGAATCATCATGAAAGGAGCGTCGTTTTCAACACAAGAAAGTTGGAGCTTTTCTCAAGGTAATATTTACGACCTAGCTGCTATTTTGGATGAGTTTGATGGATCAAAACTCATATCTTTCATAGTTTGTGTTAATCGTAGTGTGTGATCGAATCTAACCCTTTTTTGGAATTGATCACATAGGTTTTCTGTGTGAGGAAGGATCGTTGGTGCAGGTTTTCTGAGTTTTTGGATTTGTAATAGCTTGCTAAAGGTAAGAGGGTCTTCCTACACATTAATTACGGTTCGTAGGGTTTAAGTTTTGATTTTGTTGATGTTTTGATGGTTAGAATTCATGCTACAAGTTGTTTAAGAATCATAGGATGTTCGGGCCCGGTAAAAGTCATGTTTTTCTGCTATGTTCTGAGTATATTGATGTAAAATAAGTTTGAGAACATTTAGGGACCGATTAGAGTTCGAACAAGGAGTCTTTGAGATGTTGCCGCGCTTGGTGCGAGCGCACCAAGCCCAGTGCGGACGCACTGGAGGACCAGAAGCTGAATTTTACATTCACAATGCATGGCACTGCACTTGGCGTGGCGCACTGCACACCGGCGCGGGCGCACTGCACTCGTGCGAGCAATTTACAAATTTTACATACAGAGGCTCAGTGCGAGCGCACTAGACCCTGTTTTGAGGAAAAATGTGGATTTAAGCTTTGTAATGAGTTTTAAATGTTAATCATTGATCTAAAAACATTAATTAAACGTAAACAAGCCTAAATTGAGTTTCTGATACATTTTGTTCCTGCACCGGACATACTCTTAAATGGAGTTGAAGTTCGGACCGTCGGAAAGGCATGATAGGGCTTGTGCTTTGATGAACTAGAGTTCATCAATGTCTGTGTAGATGATAGGATGTGATGTCTAGCTGTCTAAGTGAGGGAGTAGAGTTGATAAGGTGAGTTTTGCTTTGAAAACACTTAGGTGGCTAGTTAATTCACAATAATAATTACATAAGTGTAGTAAAAGATAAAACGTCACCTATTCTCGGTTAGGCACTATTTCATATCGGCGATGTGATACGTTCATAAAAGGTGAACAACGCTACTGGCTCAAAAGCCTGAAGGGTAGTGGATGAAATTCATCAAGCGTATATGCTTACCGGGGAGACCCCGGACCTAATCGGTGCTAATCACCGTTAGTTATGCGTAGTGTCCTTGAGTATATCTTCAGGCTGATGAACGCTATGCGTAGTGTCCTTGGGTATTGATGTAACCAGGATAAGCTAAGTTAGAAACGTATAGTCATAAAGTGTCGATGGGCATCGAATGAACCTTAAATCGAGTCGGTCTCATAAGGATAATTATTAACTAAAAACTGTTAAAGAGTCTAACTAAATTATAGCTTCTACTTCTTACTATGTACAATGTACATACCTAAAATGCATGTTTATTTAAGTGTTTGGGGGAGAGAAGTCGAATACGTAAATCTGGAGTTCGAGGAGGACTTTGATGACGATGTTTAAGGACGTCGAAGTTGAAGAGTTCATTTATTTATATTTTCATTTATTTTATTAGACTTGGTGTTTTGTTGGGAACCTCGTATTTTCTTTTATTATTTTTGGAGGATTCGTTTGATTTCTTTTCTCAATGTAAAATGTGTTACATTTCTATCTTTAGTTATTGAGTTTTCTATTCTAGATTGGTTGAAAAAAAATTATCCGAGTCTTTTTTGCTTCCGTTTTGCTTAACTCGATACGACATAGTAGAGGCTTACATATAAAGTGAAATTTATTTTATTTTATACGTGCCGAACATTCTTTTTCCAGATAAGGAGTTGGTGTCTGGGAACGGGGTGTTACAGTTGGTATCAGGGAGAAGCGTCATTTAGGCTTCCTTCCTTAAGATAAGATCCCTTTAGACCACATAGTATCATTCTGATCCTTCCTGATCTTTCAGAATGTTAGGTAACCTCAGAGATACTCGTGTTCATATGTTTGGAATCGGATGTTCTAGGGGCCAGCAAGAAGCTATTAGTTGTGGTTCATCTAGAAGATGTGGATGATCATGTTGGTGTTTACCATTGAAATAGACGAAGAAGAAAAGGACCCCATAGTTTTGAATTCGACGAGTTAAGGTGTAATTCTTGGTATTGATCGGTTATCCAAGAATTTTGTTTACATGGATTGTAAACATAAGAAAGTACATTTCGGTGAGGAATGCACCGTAGAAGTTGAATAGTGCGGTTTCAGTTGTTCAAGAATGGTCTGTCCCGTGAGCTCCAAGCGGGAAGGTTGGGAAGTACACCATGGATCATGGCTGTAATGTTGAACAAGGTCCTGGAAGCTGAGACCTTCAAGGACAAGCCTTCAGTCATTAAAGGTGCTGAGAGGAACACGAAATCAAGGAAGCGGAAGGGCGGCCCAAGTCGCCCAGTTCGAGTGTTTACACTAGATGCTAAGTATGCTGAGGTAGATGATAATGTTATTTCACGTACAATAATATTAGACAACTTAGCAATTACGGCATTGTTTGATACGGGAGCATCTAACACCTTTGTGTCGACTAAGATAGCTAAGAAGCTTAACTTACCAATGGAAACTTTAAGAACCACTTTGGAAATATTAACCCCATTAGGGAAAGTAACTAAAGTAGCCAAGTTGATGCCTCAAGTTGATGTGCGAGTAGGAACATACAGATGCAAAAGTGACTTTACGGTTTTGGACTTTTCGGATTTCAATGTAATTCTTGGAATAGATTGGCTATCCGAGAATTATGTTCTCCTGGATTGTAGAGAAAAGACAGTGACGTTTAAATTACCAGGGATATCAGCTAAGACTTACCAAGGTAATGTTTACAAGCCTAGTAAGAAGCGTCACCTTATAATTTTAGCAGTTAAGGCGATAAGAGCTTGTCAGAAGGGTTGTGATGGCTACTTGTTGTACGCAGTGGGTGTGGAGCAAGTGAAGCCTAAGCTAGAGGAAACCCCTATAGTGAAAGGGTACCCAGAAGTGTTTCTAGATGAGTCTCCGGAAAACATGGCGGATAGAGAGATAGAGTTCGAGATCAATTTGGTACCCGGAGCGGCACCAGTGGCTAAGGCACCCTATAGAATGGCACCGGCTGAATTGAAAGAGTTGAAGTCTCAACTTAAAGATATGCTTGAAAGAAATATAATTCAGCCTAGTACTTCACTTTCGGGAGCCCCAGTTCTATTTATTAAGAAAAAGGATGGTAGCATGAGGATGTGTATAGACTACAGAGCATTGAATAACCTCACCATCAATAATAAGTATCCCTTACCAATGATTGATGATTTGTTTAATCAGTTACAAGGGAAGAGAGTGTTTTTTAAGATTGAACTTAGGTCAGGTTATCACCAGTTGAAAATCAAGGTAGCAGATATACCAAAGAAGGCTTTCAGTACGAGGTACGGACATTATGAGTTCTTGGTCATGCCGTTTGGACTCACTAATGCACCATCTGCATTTATGGATTTAATGCAGCGTGTTTTCATCCCATACTTGGAGAAGTTTGTGATATTGTTCATAGATGACATCCTCGTATACTCTAAGGATGAGAAGGAACATGAAGAACACTTGAGGATAGTGTTGGATACCTTGAAGCAGAACCAGTTGTAAGCTAAGTTCTCACAGTGTGACTTTTGGTTGGATCAAGTGAGTTTCTTGGGCCATGTCATTTCTGGAGATGGCATTAAAGTTGATCCAGCAAAGATTGAAGCAGTTGAGAAGTGGTCCAAGCTGACTACAGTTTCAGAGGTTAGAAGTTGTCTCAGTTTGGTTGGCTATTATAGGAAGTTTGTATAAGACTTCTCAAAGATAGCTACACCACTTACCCGGCTGACTCAGAAGATTGTGAAGTTTGAGTGGACCAGTGAGTGCAAAGATGCTTTCCAGACGTTGAAAGAAAAGTTGACTACAGCCCTAGTTTTGGCAGTTCCAGAGATCTTTGATAATTATGACGTGTATACCGATGCTTCGGTGCAAGGTTTAGGTTGTGTGTTGATGCAAGGAGGAAAAGTATTCGCTTATGCATCTAGGCAGCTAAAAGTGCATGAGAATAATTACCCAACACATGATTTAGAGTTGGCAGTGGTAGTGTTTGCCCTAAAGATTTTGAGGCACTACTTGTATGAAGTTAAGGCTAGGATCTTCACCGACCATAAGAGTTTGAAGTATTTCATCACACAAGAAAATCTGAATATGAGGCAAAGGAGATGGTTAGAGCTCATAAAGGATTACAACTTGGATATTCAGTACCATCCAGGTAAAGCGAATATAGTGGCCGATGCTTTGAGCAGAAAAGCAGTGTTTGCAGTTGATTGGAGTCAAATTTGCTATCATTTAATATGTATTTATATCCCATTTATACCTCGTTTTATATGTTTCAGGAGACATTTGGGTGTATTTTGATGTATTTAAACCTTGGTTATCATTTCGTGACCTAGGACGAAAAGTCCGGGATTCTCGGTCTTTTTTAGTGTATTTACTATACTCTCGGTCACCGTAGTGTCCTGTAGGGGTTATGTGTGGTAGTAGTGGTTATTTTGTACAAGATTTAGGTGTTTGAGATGTGCGGAAGGCAAGATACGAGGATTGGAATGTGTGCCCGAAGTTTAAACGTTCTAACGGATCAAAACGTGGTGGTACTACAACCATACCTTCAATTGATCTGCATTTTTATCCACGTTAGATGCATTTTCTGGGCCGGACATCTTCATGAAAGTTCTATACAATTGAATCATCTTTCCAACTCATTTTGAATCACTTGATTTGGATGTTTGCACAAAAAGTTATGACCGATTTACTGAAGGTGTATCAGCTAGGCGCGCGCCTGAGAAATACTAGGCGCACGCCTGGCAGGTAAATTTGTCTATAAGTTTTAGTACGTGTTTTCAGCATCCTAGGCATGTGCTTGCACTTTCCTAGGCATACGCCTAGCATCCAGCTCTGCCAAAACACTATAAAAACCCCCATTTTTGGATCAAATACCACTCTCCCATTTTTAGATCGATTTTTCTGCGTTTTTCTTCATCTTTCATTAGTTTAGCTTAGTTTTTAAGGAGATTAGGTTATTTTAGTTGTAGATTGCTGTAATCTGGAGGATCTCGGTGATAGCTTGATGAGTTATTTATGGGATTTCGCTCGGAGTTTCGATTTTCTACGGCATAATATATTTGGTATTTCGTTTTCATTTCGTGTTCTTGTTTTTAATCTTGTTTATGTTAACATTATTGTTGATTACTTGTTGTTTTTCTTGTTATAATGTATAGCTAGTTTTCCGATAGTCGTGTTAGATGATAGTCTATAAAATTGAACCTTAGCCTAATCATGTGGTGTTCTTGATGTTTGACTGTTGATTATCGATGTTACCGTAGTTCTAGAACTTGTTCTTATCATGTTTGTTGAACTAGCTACTCGATAATCGTATCACATGTATCGTCTTTACATATGTATTTTGTGAGAGGATACGGAAACCGGGGTTCTAGGATCACCCTGTAAAACCGACTGAGTTTTTCAGATTCGGTTTCGTGTGTGAGGTTTTGTATCGACTTTTTGAGCGTTTCATGAATCGTAGACCGTGTGAGGTCAGTAAATCCGGTCAGTGGACTGTTGAACCTGACATAGGAGGGTAGATTATTGAAATAATGTCTATTCTCAGAGCCAGGAAATTACACCCAACTTGACATCGAGAACGTTTAGGTGAATCAAGAATACCTCGGGACTTAGCTAGGTTTTGTGAGTATTAGATTGGATCATAGCTTGGCTATCTCTTTTATAAAGTTTTAGATATTTTTTTTTTGTTTTGTATATTTAGTTTGTAGAACCGGTGATCTGACAAATCACCCCGTTCAATATTTGTGTTGACCTGAACTAGGGACGAGACCGACTTTGGTACTCGACCAGATTCCCTGTGGGATACGACCTTGGCTCACCAATTCTAGGCTACAATTGACCCGTTACACTGCCGGTGAGATTGGACACTTAGAAAAGGCCGATCAAGTTTTCTGGCGCCGTTGCCGGGGAATCGGGTTGATATCTTGTATGTTCTTAGGATTAGGTCGTTTTTCTTATTTGTTTTTTATGTATAGTTTGTTTTCTTTGTTGTTGTTGTGAACACACCACATACTCCGGTAGTGGTAGTGACAAGATACCGTGATTGTGTTCGGGTTTTTTTTTTCTGTATTTGCAGATACTGAATCCATACTACAATTACGGCTCCTATCCTTACCCATTCGGATATTACAATTACGGTGTTATGGGTTACCCAACATAACCATTTTACGAGTTCAACCCATACACCGCATCGTATGGAAATGAGTGGGATAATGCCCCAAGTTACTATGATCAACAACTCGATACTCTTCTACCTCCGCCTCAAGAATCAGAGACTTACACGGAGGAAATGATCCAAGAGGAGTTTCAAGAGCTTCTAAATGGCAAGACTTCAATGCAAACAAACATGCGGAACTTGGAGCTTTCCGTACAGAACTTGGCTCTTTAAGTAGATCAAATTGTCAAGAGAAAGCTGGCGGAGAGGAGAGAACGTGATACTTTGCTTGAAGTCACCCCTTAGGAATGCTACGAAGAGGGTATGAATCCTGATATTATTGAATCATCTATTCATTTCTCTCTCTAGCACTACTATTATACCTACGGGAGTGCACCCTATTGAGTTTGTTGTTGATGTTGAGCCTAAATGTGCATACTTGGTGTTAGAGTCATTGTTAGTTGGGATATGTTTTAGTTCGGGGAAAGTGAGTTCGTTGTTCTGTTCAATGCACTCATCGAACCAATCTTGGTGGTGGGGATTGAGCCCCATGTTTTATGTATTTCACTTTCATGAGGTGCTCAATTCTTATGATTTTTGTAGGGAGAAGCAACGGTTTGCTCTCCTTTGGTATAGCTATCCTTGACATCGTTGGGGGTAGAAAGTCGAGCTGAGGACTATAAACTCAGAATGTGTTTTTATTGCTTTTCCTTTCCCCTCATGCTTCACTGTATTTCTTTAGTGTGTTTTATTATAACTTGGGTAAGTTTTGTTGTAATATAACCGAAGATAAGTGTTTTGGGGGGGGGGGGGGTTAGTGTGGTGTTTTTTGGCTTTCATGAGTTGGGGTAATCCGGGCAGTTTCATTGTGTTATACTCCATACTTGTACACTTTTGGTGTTGGTTGTGTGTATTTGATAAGTACAGGTACCCTAGGAGTTCATTTTACGGATGCCACATGATCGTACTCGTGCATTTTTTGTTGTAAGCTAAGTTTTCTACCCTTATCATTCATGTTTGGTTTTAAAGTAGGGGTGGTTGGTTTAGCTTCAATGTTTCATTTTCATGTCAAACGAGTTATACTTAGCGATCGTTATCCCTTTAGTATAAATGAGTCAGTTTTCAAGAATTTTGATGGATTTGACATTGTTTGTGATACATTGAGCCTTTAGTATTGTTTTGTTAAACATACCGTGATTATTCGAATGCATTTCATTTGAGTTGGGACCTTGTATTGAGAAGGGAATATTTCTATCACGTTAGCTTCCACTTCACGAATCACCTTGACTAGTGAACGATTATGGTAGTTCTTAATGACCCGGTTACCTAAAACTTATATTAGTAACTTCGAGGCAAAATAGAAAGGTCATCGTTGTTTGGTACGGGATGACGGTTTCGGCATTTATTTTGACCCGATCAGAGCCAAAAGACATCCTTAAACGATCAATCCACTGTTACCCCTCTAAACCTTTCGTAGTGGGGTTAGACTACCACCTGAACTAGCCTTTTGTGTTACGGACCCATGGAAATCAATGTCCTTAACTTTATTTCGGTCTACATATCTTTGACTACCTTGCAATTGAGCTTGTTCATTCCACACATTTTTATGATGTTGCGAGGTATTGTTGAGACGTAAGTAATGGTATGGAGTCGTGATTTACGAGTTATTCGTAATTAGGAGTGAAACAATGTGTCGGTTTCCAGTTTTGTTTGGAATGTTGATGTATATAAGAAAAAAAAGAGAAAATAAAATAAAATAAAGAGAAGCAGTATTTGTATTTGTTTATAGTGTTTTAAGTCTAAAAATGGACTGAAGTGTTGTATTGAAAATAAATGTGAAGTTGGAGTTAGGGTTCGTTTTGAAATCCGAGAAAGTAAACAGTCGGGAAGGATTGAAGACGAAGTTGATAGCCGAGTTTTGTAGTCATATTTCGGTTAAAGCTCTTTTGCACCTTCTTTTCTCTGTTTTATCGTAAAAACCTTTTGAAGCCCGAACCCTGGCTTAACGATATAACCATTCAAGTCCTGCTCGAACGTACTAGACTTTGATTGACCTTGATTAGTGGAGATATTTACGATGTATAAGCCTATGGTGTAACCTTGGAATATTATACGTCTATAATCTAAACCGGTCGTAGTTGACCAATGTTGAAGAAGCTATACACATACACACATTTTTTCTCAATACAAGGTTGAACTTAAATCTTATGAATTTGTTTCAATTACTTGAGTTTTACGATTTCAATTCTTATAGACTAAATGTATGATTTCAATGTTGACTCCATCTTTATTTTTGAATCGCTCATTTTTGCTTGAGGGCTAGCAAACGCTTAGTAGGGGGTAGTTGATGGGAGTCAAATTGGCTATCATTTACTATGTAATTATACCCCGTTTATACCTCATTTTATATATTTTGGGAGACCTAGGACGAAAAGTCCGGGATTCTCGGTCTTTTTCGGTGTATTTACTATACTCTCGGCTACCCTAGTGTCCTGTAGGGGTTTCGTGTGGTATTTGTTGTGATTTTGTACAGGAATTAGGTGTTCGAGATGTCTGGAAGGCGAGATACGAGGATTGGAACATGTGCCCGAAGTTTAAACGTTCAAACGTATCAAAACGCGGTGGTACTACAACCATACCTTCCATTGATCTGCATTTTTATCCACCTTGGAGGCGTTTTCTGGGCTGGACATCTTCATGAAAGTTGTAGCCAATTGAATCCGATTTCCAAATCATTTTGAATCACTTGATTTGGAGGTATACACACAAAGTTATGACCAATATACTGAAGGTGTGTCAGCTAGGTGCGCGCCTGAGAAATTCTAGGCGCACGCCTGGCAGTTAAATTGGTCCAGAAGTTTCAGTACATGTTTTCCGCAACATGTTTTCCAAAACACTATAAAAAAAACCCTATTTTTGGATCTAATACCACTCTCCCCTTTTTAGATCGATTTTTCTCCGTTTTTCTTCATCTTTCAATAGTCTAGCTTAGTTTTAGGTAGATTAGATTAGTTTAGTTGTACATTGTTGTAATCCGGAGGATCTCGGTGATAGCTTGATGCCTTATTGACGGGATTTCGCTCGGAGATTCGATTTTTCTACGGCATAATATATTTGGTATTTCGTGTTCATTTCGTGTTCTTGTTTTTAATCTTGTTTATGTTAACATTATTATTGATTACCTGTTGTTTTTGTTGTTATAATGAGTAGCTAGTTTTCCGATAGTCGAGTTATGTGATAGTCTATAAAATCGAACCTTAGCCTGATCATGTGGTGTTCTTGATGTTTGACTATTGATTCTCGATGTTACCGTAGTTTTAGAACTTATTCTTATCATGTTTGTTGAATTAGCGACTCGATAATCGTATTACATGTATCATCTTTACATATGTATTTTGCGAGAGGATACGGGAACCGGGGTTCTAGGATCACCCTGTAAAACCGACTGAGTTGTTCAGATTCGGTTTCGTGTATGAGGTTTTGTATCGACTTGTCGAGCGTTTCATGAATCATAGACCGTGTGAGGTCAGTTAAATCCTGTCAGCGGACTGTTGAACATGATATAGGAGGGTAGATTATTGAAATAATGTCTATTCTCAACGCTAAGAAACAACACCCTACTTTACATCGAGAACGTTTAGGTGAATCAAGAATACATTGGGACTTAGCTAGGGTTTGTGAGTATTAGATTGGATCATAGCTCGGCTATCTCTTTTATATAATTTCAGATCTTTCTTTTGTTTTGTATATTTAGTTTGTAGAACCGGTGATCTGAGAAATCACCACGTTCAATATTTGTGTTGACCTGAAGTCGGGATGAGACAGACTTTGGTACTCGACCAGATTCCATGTGGGATAGGACATTGACTCACCAATTATAGGCTACAATTGACCCGGTACACTGCCGTTGAGATTGGACACTTAGAAAAGGCCGATCAGCAATTTCAAGCATCAAAGTTATGGAAGAGAGGTCAGATGGGCTGAAAATCCAGAGTTTTGATCAGATTAAAGACCGGCAGTTTGTGGCGCCGTTGTTAGCAGGATCCTAGTTGAGGGATGATATTCGGGAAAGACAAGATGAAGATCCAATTTTGGTTGATTTGAAGCGAGTTGCAAGAGAAAAGCCCACTGTAGGTTATGTGTTAGACAAGAATGGAAATGATTGGTACCAGGATCGTTTGTGTGTGCCTAATGTCGGTGATTTTAGACAGAGAGTTATGGAAGATGCACATCGGATTGCTTTTGCAGTTCATCCTGGAGCTACTAAAATGTACAGGGACTTAAAAGAACAGTTTTGGTGGCCCTCGATGAAAGTGGAAATAGCTAAGTTTGTGGTAGAAAATGATATATGTCAGAAAGTGAAAGCAGAACATAGAAGACCGGGAGGAATGCTTAAGCCATTGGATATCCGTGAATGGAAATAGGATAAGATCACGATGGATTTCATCACCGGTTTACCTAAGACAAGAGGCAAACATGATGCGATTTGGGTGATCATGGATAGATTGACCAAATCCACTCATTTCTTACAGTTTAAGGTTGAAGAAGTTGACCACACTATACTTGGATAATATAGTGAAGTTACACGGAGTACCTATCTGTATAGTCTCGGATCGAGATAGTCGGTTTTGGAAAGGTTTGCAGTAGGCTTTTGGTAAGAGGTTGGATATGACTACGTCCTTTCATCCTCAGACAGATGAGCAGTCAGAAAGAACCATCCGAACACTTGAAGACATGTTGAGAGCTTGTGTTTTGGAAGTAGGCGGATCATGGGATGATTACCTACCTGTAGCGGAGTTTGCCTATAACAATAGTTACCACGCAAGTATAGGCATGCCACCTTTTGAAGCTTTGTATGGAAGAAGATGTAGAACGCCGCTGTTTTGGGATGATGTCAGGGAAAGACAAGTCACCGGGCTGGAGTTGGTAGAACAAGCTAAGGAAAGAGTTCAGTTGGTTAATAAGAATCTGAAGGCAGCATAAGATAGACCGAAGAGTTATGCATATGTTAGAAGAAGGCCTCTCGAGTTTGAAGTCGGTGAGAGAGTTTAGCTGCGAGCTTCACCGATGAAAGGAGTGAAACGTTTTGGACAAAAGGAAAGGTAAGTCGAAGGTATGTTGGACCAATTGAGATTCTGGAAAGAGTTGGACCGTTGGCTTATAAGCTTAAGTTACCAGAATCGATGTCAAGAGTCCATAATGTTTTTCATGTATCAATGTTTAAGAAATGTTTGACGAAGAGTGATGTTGAAACCACAGTTGATCCGAAAGTTATTCACGATAATATTGCTTATGATGAGAAACCGATCAGAATTCTGGACCGGAAAGAAAAGATGATTAAGAGACGGTTGATTCCTTTGGTTTTGGTACAATGGAGCAATCATTCACCCGAGGAGGCAACTTGGGAAGTTGAAGACAATAAGATCAGCGAGTTCCTAGATTTTATGGACATACCAGGTATGTTCTTGTTTCGATGACGAAACTCCTCTTAAGGGGGGAGGAATGTAATATTCCGATTTTGAGGACGGCAGAGGCGTGTCATTTTTGAAAGCGAAATATTATTATTCCGACTTCTTTTATTGGAGTTATGTTTTTACGTGGAAATATATATATATATATATATATATATATATATATATATATATATATATATATATATATATTAAGGAAAAATGAAGATTTAGTAGTTGTTAAGGGTATTTTTATACGGTTTTTAACGTTATATTTGATAATGATTTCCTCCGTATTTGTATAATTTGCATAGAAAGCGAGTGTTTAAATGATTTATTAAGCAAGTAAGATTTTGATTAGTTTATTTGCAAAATGAGGTTGTGTATGTGTTTTAATTATGGTTTTACGAGTATTTGGATTGTGTTACGTTTTGCGGTGTTTTTGATGTCATGTAGGTACATGTTGGAGGCTGAATTGATGATCAAATGTTGATATAATTCGAGCTAAATCAAGAAAGAGACGAGGAAAGAAGGATAAAGATGGAAGAAGGAGGAGATAAAGATCAAGAAATCGGAGTTCTGACACATATGGGCGTTCGTCGGGTCCCGTCGAGTGGGACGGGCGTTTGATAAAGCAGACGGGCGCGTCGGAAAGTATTTTGATACTGAGAGAGTTTGGACGCTGGATGAGCGAGCGTCTGGCACAAGTTCAAGGCTGAAGGAGCGAAGCGTCGAGATATCGGACGAAGCGGCGTCGGAGGAAGAAAATCAAGATTCCGGGTAGCGCTGAACTTCCAACGCAGTTCTTGATATGATAACAACCGATTTGACTCTGGACCTCAAGAGAAGAGTTGTAGGGCTTGAAGAGAGGATTCTACAGGATTTTGAATCACTCCATTCCGACTTACGAGGCCCGAGATATGAGCGTTACAAGTTTGGATGCTGTTGCTGAAAATAGTGGACGAGCGTCCGGAATCTTCAAGCGGGCGTCCGGGCGGTTCTTTGTAGCAGCCGACATTGAAACTCTATATAAGCAGCGGATTTCTTTCACCCTAATCATATAATTTGAACCCTAAACCTAGGGGCAGCTTGGCTGCGTTTTTCTACAGTTTTTATCTACTTTTATGCACTTTAATTCTTAGATTAGATTAGTTAGTTTCATGCACTTTTTATTCAACAATTCAAGCTTTCAAAGGATGCTAAGAGGCTAATCCCTCTTTGAACAAGCGTTGTGAAGCCTTCCTTCAACAATTCAGTTTTGATTCGTGATTAATCTGTGAGTATCTATTTCAAGTTCGTTTCTTTTATCATGTTTTGTATGTCTTATTGCATGTTTAATCGAAAGATGCTTGCTTTGATGATTGTTTATATGATGAGAGTCATGTCAACCCTAGATCACCATGATAAAAGAATGGATCTTCGATCTAACTAAAAACGAGAGTTGTTAGATTGATTTTCTAGATTAGAAATTGAAAGATTTCACGCCTAGGTTAGAAAGACGTAATCTTTAACATCAAAAGATAAAAGATTAGGAAACGAACTCGTCTACGAGAGTAGGAGTTTATGCCTTATTAGGTGAATCACGACTTGAGTAGAAATCACGAATTAATCCGAGTTAGAATTGAATGTTGATAGGATAGGTGGATCAATTGCTTGTTTGTTCGTTATAATTTGATTTAATCCTTAAAACTTGAATTGTTTAGCTTTAGTTTACTTTTACGTACTTTAGTTTAGTTTAGTTTTTATCGCTTTCAATCTTTCCTAGCATTGGATTAATCTCCTCTGTCTAGTTACTTTTTCGCATATTTGTTTAGGTTAGATTCGTGACATAGTTAGTTTAAAGCAAAAACTAGGATTCACATTAAATCGGTTCCCGTAGGATCGACCCGGCATCAACCTCTGTACTACGATCCTTATACTTGAGGTTAACCGGTTTATAAATATTATTACTTGTTTATTCGCATTAGATAAATCCGGGACAAGTTTTTGGCGCCGTTGCCGGGGAACCGGACGGTTTGCCTAGTTTTTGTTTTTGTTTGTTTTTCGTTTTTCTGTGTTAGTTCAGTTTTTTTTTCTTTCTGTTTTCTGCGTTTTAATCCCTGTTTTTAGGTCGATTCCTAGGAAGATTAACCTTTAAGTAGTTAGGATATTGGTGTTTTAGATTAGGGTTAAAGTTTCTGTTAGTGATTAGTCTTTTCTCCTGCTTTTTCTGCTCTGTTTTCTTTACTTTTCTCTACATTCAAATCGTTTACATTCTTTTTCGGAAAATTTTGCATATGAGCAGCGCCCATACCTATGAACGCCCGTCCCTTGTAAAAATTTCAACTCTTTCTTTTCGACCCCTCATTTAGCGTTCGGTTTTCGAGCGCCCGTCCACTTCAACCTCCAGGCAGACGCCCGTCCAGGACCTTGGACGCCCGTCCGACACCGTTTTCGAGGACCTCTGCCCGCCCGTCCAGGACCTCTGCCCGCCCGTCCACTTCAACCTCCAGGCCGTCCGACACCGTTTTCGAGGTCAAAATCCACTGTTTTCCCTTCCATTTTGGGCTCGAGAGAGAAGATTTCAACACGTTTTAGTGTTTCTGTTTTCTGTTTTTAAATTTTTCAGTAGTTAAGTTTCGTAGTTTTGATTCCTCTAGGTTTAGTTATCCTTTCCCTGCATCGATCTGTCCTTTTCGTCACTTTCTATCCTTTCTTGCTCAACACCTTGAGTTGGTGTTCGGTTTATGCAAACTCGTAGTCATAAGGGACCACTAATCTATTCCACGACCCGAAGCGGACCATAGTCCGACCCAATAAGCGGAGACCGTTTCGGACGAAGAAGCGCTCTAGATCAGAATTTGAGCAATATCTTTCGGGAGAAATCGAAAGAATAGTAATAATGGCGCGGAAGATAGACGGACGTTGGCCGACTATGCCATGCCAGTGCTGATCACCATCAACCCGGCTATCGTCATGCCTACCATTCTTGCTCCAAACTTGAGCTTAAACCGGACTTATACATATGATGCGGCATGCATCAATTTTCCATAGTTTCCCATCCGAAAACCCCACACTCACTTACACACATTCTTGCAAATATGCGGTACTACCCGTATCCAAGGTGTAAGTGAGGACGCCATCAAGCTTAAACTATTTCCATTTTCCTTACGGGGGGAGGCACTCGAGTGGTATCACTCTCTCCCCTCTGAATCCATCACTACGTGGGCGGAGCTCGAGAAGGAATTTCTAAGTCAATACTTTCCTCCTTCAAAAAAGCATTGCTATGCAGGAACGAAATCTTCACATTCCGTCAGCTGGAAAATGAGTCATTCTTTGAGGCGTGGAAAAGGTTTAAGTCTCTCCTGCGAAAGTGTCCCCATCATGGCTTGCCAAAGCAAAGGCAAGTCCATACTTTCTTCAGTGGATTGACCGAGCTCACCAAGGGCATGGTCAATAGTTCCTCTGGTGGGGCATTTCTCAAGAAAACACCTGATGAGGGGTGGGCGTTGTTCGAGGACATTGCCAAATATAACTACGCCCCCTCTTATCAAGCCATCCAAGCACCTCCTCCCCCTCCCAAGGTCGAAGAGGTGACTATGCATAGTCTTGTTGCCATCTTCGCAAAAGCAGATGGCACCTTCTCAATCGAATGACCTCTCACGGGCCCCTACCCGAGTTATCGAGACTCCTTCACTTTCACAGAACTCTCAAGTTCGTATTGTAGAAGCATCTTTGTCGAGAATGGCCATATGGTGGCCAATGTCAATTTTCTTCCCCTCTGCTTTCGGCAAGTCAATCTTTGTTCATGACTATGGACTGACATAATCCAATCACATGCCAAGTATGTGACAAACATGGGCATCTTGCGCATTCGTCCCATGATTGGGCGAGAATCGCGGAAGTCAATGCTCTCTGGCGGACAAATCGGAGATTCAACAACCAATTCTCTGGCGAACAATTTCCAAAACCAAGGGTTTAATCGGTCTTGAGGATTTAATCTAATTCGAACTTCAATAGAAACCCCTGGTTATAATCGGAACCCAAACTCTAATTTTTCCAATCAAACACAAAGGTTTAATCGAATTGGCCCTCAATTCCAATTCCAATTATCGAATCATTGACCGACCACAAAATCAAAATTTTTCCAATTCTCAAGGCCCCTCAGTTCCAATGACCTCAAGGTGAGTGGAACTCATTCAAAGAGGAGCAAAACAAGAACATTCAGACTCTGATGAGTACCAATAAGAACCTTGAAAGCAGATAGAGGCGGTGGTGGCGATTAGCATCAAGACCCACAGGCATCCGCCCGCTTTTACGAGAAAAATCCTAAGGCGGTCATGTTGCTCAGGCCGATTTGAGCGGCGACCAATGTCTTCGACCTCGTACCAACAATGCATTATGGACAAGAGGAGGCCGAGTACAATGAGTTTAAGCGGTACACATTTGAGTGGTCCCCCGGCTTTCGAGGAAACCACTAGCCCCTCCCGCCATTGATAAGGCGGGAGGGAAGTTGAGCACCCATCATCCCCTTGGCATAAGCAAGTAATCAGTGGTGATCCACGATAGGTGAAAAGGTTGGAAATCCTCGGTGGTTGTTTGTTCCGAGAAGTGAAAAAGTTGGAAATCCTCAAGTGGTGATCCCCTTGAGGGTGAAAAAGGAAAGAAAGTCGGTGGCTGATCCACGACTACGTAAAGCTTCGAAAAGGCGGTTCGGTGGAAGGATTTGGAAGACAAAGCTATCGGCGCATCCTCAAAGAGAGTCTTTTCCGAGAGTGATCTGAAGAAGCTTCCGTTTCCACCGAGGAAGAGCAATATTCCTTTGGTTGAAGACAAAAAGTATGAGAAGGTGCTAAACCTTCTGAAAAATACTCAGGTAAATCTGCCATTATCCGAGGTCTTGGTCGAGATGCCTAAGTATACAAAGTTCATCAAGGATGTTGTATCTTCCAAGAAGAAGTTAGCAGAAATGGATCAGGCAATTGGTGAGGATTGTTCAATGATCAATTATCGGACTTACCAATCAAAAGAGGTGACCCGGGAAATTCGTGCTCACATTGCGGATGGGAGGCCTAGTCTTTCAAATTCTTTATGTGACACAGGTGCATCCATAAGCTTGATGCCATTATCTATTTGCAAGCATTTGGGTTTACAAAGTCTTCTAGAACCCACTACCATGAACTTGCGGTTCGATAGATCTTCAAAGAAAGCCTCGGGGATCTAAAGGGCGTATTGGTTCAAGTTGGTAGGTTTACCTTTCCCGTTGGTGGTATGTCTTAGATATGGAGAAAATGAAAACGTCCCTCCGATTCTCGGAAGACCTTTTCTATCTACACTAGAGCCCTCATCGATTGTGATGGTGGGCATGTCACCATTCGAGTTGGTGACCAGGAGGTGAGCTATAGTGTTTGAAATCTATCAATGTACCTTACGGATCTCAACCGTTTGTTCCATTGAGGAGAGCGTCGATGACTTCAATGACTTCATGGATAAGCAAGTCTTGGTGTAGAAGCGAGAATATGAGCGATTGATCGATAATCTGAATAATCATGGTGTGGTCAATCTAGACCAGTTAGCAGCTGAATTTGAGGATGAGCTAAGAGAAGAAGCCTTGGCAGTAGGACCACTAAGTAAGCTCAGCGATGTTGAGTTGAAGAGTGGTGATCTTAAATCAAGTCTAGAGGATCCTCCTGTAGATTTGGTACTGAAGCCGTTGCCTAAACATCTTAAGTATGTGTTTTTAAGAGAAGGTGACAAGCTTCCTTTGATCATCTCTGCCAAGCTATCTCGTATAGAAGAGCTTAAATTGTTAAGCGTCTTGCGCAAAAATGAGAAAGCCTTTGGATGGCAAGTGGGAGATATCAAAGGAATATCTCCTGACATCTGCATGCACAAGATCAAGACTAGTGAGGGTGCTAAATGTGTAAGACAGCCCCAGAGAAGGCTCAACCCTCACATGCAAGAAGTAGTCAAGAAGGAAATCATTAAGCTTCTAGATATGGGTATCATATACGCCATTGCTGATAGTGAGTGGGTGTCCCCGACTCAGGTAGTCCCCAAAAAAGGGGAATTACTATTGAGAAGAATGAGAAGGAGAGGAGATAGCATTGAGGCTCGTTACGGGATCTGAGTATGTATCGATTATCGAAAGCTCAATGAGGTCACACTTTGAAAGATCATTTCCCCCTTCCATTCATTGATCAAATGCTTGGCGTCTAGCAGGCACGCATTCTAACGCTTCTGGATGGATATTCGGGATACTTCCGAGATACCCATCGATCCTGTTGACCAAGAGAAGACCACTTTCACTTGCCCTTATGGTACATTCGCCACTGCGGATGCCATTTGGTCTATGCAATGCCCCCTGCTACCTTCGAGAGGTGTATGATGGCAATCTTTGACGGGCTAGTTGAAAAGTGCATGGAGATTTTTATGGATGATTTCTCGGTCTTTGGTCAATCCTTCGATGATTGCCTCAATAATCTTGATCAGGTGTTATCTAGATGTGTGGAAAAGAACTTAGTGCTTAATTGGGAAAAATGCCATTTTATGGTCGATGAGGGGATAGTTCTTGGCCACAAAGTGTCCGCCAAAGGTATAGAAGTAGATAGGGCCAAGGTAGAAGCCATTGAGAAGATGAGTTATCCTAAGAATGTACGCGAAGTCAGAGGTTTCCTCGGACATGTCGGTTTCTATAGGATATTCATCCAAGATTTTTCCAAAGTAGCCAAGCCCTATCTACTCTCGCTCAAGGAAGGCGTTGAGTTCAATTTCGATGAAAGCGCAAGCAAGCGTTTGAGGAGCTCAAGAATCGGTTAATATCCGCTCCAATCCTCATATCGCCAGACTGGAACTTGCCCTTTGAGCTTATGTGCGATGCATCCAACTATGCTGTTGGTGCAATCTTAGGACAGCGCATCGAAGGAAAGTTCCAGCCTATCTATTACGCCAGCCACACGTTGAATCCTTCGCAAGTTAACTATCCGACTACCGAAAATGAATTATTAGCCGTAGTCTTTGCTATGGATAAGTTTCGTAGTTACTTGCTAGGTGCTCAAGTGATTGTGTGGACTGATCACGCTGCCTTGCGTTATCTCATGACCAAAAAGGAAGCTAAACCGCGCTTACTACGTTGGATATTGACCCTACAAGAGTTTGACGTTCAAATTAAGGACAAAAAGGGCAGTGAAAATGTAGTGGCGGATCACGTTTCTAGAATGTTAAGTGAGGAAAAGGGTGAACCAGATGATATAGATCTTTACTTTCCTCTAGAAAACATCATGTTGATCGATGGCCGCTCTCCAGATGTTCCTTGGTACTCCTCCATTGTCAACTACCTTCATGCCAAATACCTTGATCCTGAAATGTCTTATCAAGAGAAGAAGAAGTTCTTCTCTGATATGAAATATTTCGTTTGGGATGAACCTTATCTTTTCAAGATCTGTAAAGATGGTTTGCTTAGGAGATGTGTTCGAGAATCCGAGCAACGCGATATAATCGAGCAATGCCATAGTGGACCCACGGTGGTCACTTTGGTCCTTGGAAAAGCAGTTGCGAAGATCTTCCGATCCGGTTTCTATTGGCCCACGATCTTTAAGGGACTTGAAGCTTTACGCAAAGCTTGTGATCGTTGCCAAAGAACCGGAGCTTTGACAAAGCGGTTTGACATGCCGTTGAAACCCATCCTTGAATGCGAAGTCTTTGATGTTTGGGGCATCGATTTTATGGGACCATTCCCATCATCTTGCGGCAACAAATACATCTTAGTCTGCGTTGACTATGTTTGAAATGGGTGGAGGCAATTGCCACTCCTCACAATGATCATAAAGCGGTCATGAGATTTACGAAGAAGAACATCTTTGTGAGGTTTGGATGTCCACGTGCCTTGATCGGTGATGAAGGACACACTTTTGCAACCGACCTTTGGAAAAAGTCCTCGAGAAGTATGGTGTTCGCCATAAAATCGGCACACCATATCATCCGATGACTAGTGGTCGAGTTGAGCGAAGCAACGAGTCTTAAGCAAATCTGGAGAAGGCGGTGAATAGTCATAGAAAAGACCTGAGTGCGAAGTTGGGACGATGTACTTTGGGCATATAGGATTGCCTATAAGACCTATGGGTACATCGCCATATCAAATGGTTTCTGGTAAGCCATGCCATCTTCCGATCGAGTTAGAGCACGAGGTGTATTGGGCTACGAAGTTTTTGAACCCGATTCCCAATCTGCTGGGAAACATCGATTGCAGCGATTGCATGAATTTGGATGAATTTAGACTCCAGGCTTATGAAAGCGCCGAGGATTAGTAAAGAGAAGATGAAACTACTCCATGACGCCAGGATAAAGAAGAGAGAATTCAGGTCGGCAAGCAAGTTCTCTTATACAATTCTAGGTTACATTTGTTTCTGGGAAGTTGAGAACACGTTAGTGCGGTCCATTTGAGATTCTCCAAATCATTCCTGGAGGCGTTCTAGAGTTGCTTGTGGTTATGGCGATCAACCGTTCGAGTGAATGGTCAACGATGCAAGCATTACATTGGTGAACCCAAGGTAAAGCCTTTGGTATTCGATTTTCGATATCCTCGGTGTAGCACCCTAAAGTCGGCGAGTCCGGCGAGTTTTCGCCCGACTTGTTTTACGAGGATGACGGTTGTGATCAATCGAGGAGGTTCTAGTGGTAGTTGGGATATGGAAGAGTATTGGAAGGGCGTCAACGCAGATGTCATCAAAAGCTTCAGAAGACGAAGAGGTCAACCATGGGGAAGTTTAAACGTATTTGGAAAGCTATAAAGGATTTAACCCCATGTGTTAAGTGCTGTTTCTGCGGCCACACTACTGACCAAAGCTTACACGAGGTAGTGGCTGGCAGAAAGGTTAAATGGCCTGATCCAGGCTGAGCTTCAAATGTGTCGAGCTAACGACAATAACCATTAGCGCTACTAGGAGGCATCCTAGATATCCCTTATTATACTAGTTTCTTTCTTTAGTTATTTTTCCTTGTTCTAGTTGTTTTAATCTTATTAGGATTGTGTTGTTTTTGTCAGTCAGCCGTCCTAACCTTATCTGAGGTCGAAGTGTTGTTTTGCTTACGATTTCCTCTTATCTTTATCTCTATCACTTTTGCGCGATATGGTTTAATCCCTTGTATCCCCGAGGTACGTTTTGTGTTGTTTTTCATGTATGCAGGATAGTTGCTATAGCATTTGTGAGTTTCAGATGAAGTCAGTTTTCCGGTGGATGGTCCACAGTCTACTGATTTCCTCAAAATATTTTTGGACCTGGCTCCGGACCATTTCCAGAATTGCCTCTTTCGACATACGAACAGCTAAGTTTTCCTTTCCTTTTATTTTCTCCACAACATGAGGACATGTTGTTATTTAAGTGTGGGGGAGGGGAATGATCGCTATGTATCTACCATTTGCTTAATATATGATGTTTTTGTGCAAAATGGGGCTTAATTTTTCAAAATTTTCGACACTACTGCTTTTGTTTTGTCGAGTAGGCAATACACGCGTTTTGTTCGGTTTGTTATAGTCATTGATGTTGTATACCATATTTTTAGTGAGTTAGTTGTTTCACGATTTATTTTTCACGTGCCATAGTGAATGAAGAGCTATTTTATAAAGTTATACCCGTTTTGGATTAGTGATTTTTGATTATCTTATAAGTCATGTGCTTAGTGCTACGTGCATATCGTGAGATTTATGATAGTTTGTATTTAGTTCCAAGTATGATATAATCGTGAATATCTAGAAGTTTGAATGTGATAAGTACACGTAACTATTGTCCAATTGAAAAGTTGAATTAATATGAAATTATTCGTGTGTGTCGAAAGCTAGTCGATGATTTGAGTGAGGTAGGGTATACCACGTATGTCCTATACCACTATGATGACTAAAAGCTCACGGCGAGTTAGAAAAAGCTGCCTTATGATTGGAGTAAGGTAGGGTATTATCTCGAAATGTCCTATTACGCTATGAGGGCAATAGCTTCTTCTAATGTGTGTTTAAAGTGAAATAGTTAAATCAACTAAAGAATCGTGCACGAAATTGAATATAAGGCTTAGTTTTCGTTAATCTTATCCCAGTATAAAGCGATAGATATCTTTGTAGGGAGTATCCTCCGAGTATTTGAGAAAGGCCCTAGATATATTCGATCATTCTTTTCGGGATATGTCACGTTTGTAGGTGCACCTTATGAGTGTCATTTATTACTATTCTATGAGGGGTATTAACTAGTTTTACTTTGAGTTCCTCAAGTTTGGATTTAGTGGAAGTTTTCTATGGCTATGCACACACACGACGGTGAACTTCTAATTTATTGACCATGTGGTATATGTGTTGAGATGTCTATATTTCTTCCGAGACTTTATCTTGTTTTGTTTTGCTTGGGACGAGCAAAGTTTAAGTGTGGGGAGTTGTTAAGGGTATTTTTATACGGTTTTTAACGTTATATTTGATAATGATTTCCTCCGTATTTGTATAATTTGCATAGAAAGCGAGTGTTTAAATGATTTATTAAGCAAGTAAGATTTTGATTAGTTTATTTGCAAAATGAGGTTGTGTATGTGTTTTAATTATGGTTTTACGAGTATTTGGATTGTGTTACGTTTTGCGGTGTTTTGATGTCATGTAGGTACATGTTGGAGGCTGAATTGATGATCAAATGTTGATATAATTCGAGCTAAATCAAGAAAGAGACGAGGAAAGAAGGATAAAGATGGAAGAAGGAGGAGATAAAGATCAAGAAATCGAGTTCAAACACATATGGGCGTTCGTCGGGTCCCGTCGAGTGGGACGGGCGTTTGATCATGACGGGCGCCCAGGAAAGTATTTTGATACAGAGAGTTTGGACGCTGGATGAATGAACATCGGCACAAGTTCAAGGCTGAAGGAGCGAACGTCGAGATCTTGGACGGCGTCCAGAGGAAGAAAATCAGGATT
Organism: Gentiana macrophylla; assembly: GCA_026214975.1. Lineage (NCBI taxonomy): Eukaryota > Viridiplantae > Streptophyta > Magnoliopsida > Gentianales > Gentianaceae > Gentiana > Gentiana macrophylla. The sequence goes on from CM047812.1 coordinate 65,892,162, forward strand.
CGGGTAGCGCTGAACTTCCAACGCAGTTCTTGATATGATAACAACCGATTTGACTCTGGACCTCAAGAGAAGAGTTGTAGGGCTTGAAGAGAGGATTCTACAGGATTTTGAATCACTCCATTCCGACTTACGAGGCCCGAGATATGAGCGTTACAAGTTTGGATGCTGTTGCTGAAAATAGTGGACGAGCGTCCGGAATCTTCAAGCGGGCGTCCGGAGGCGGTTCTTGTAGCGGCCGACATTGAAACTCTATATAAGCAGTGGATTTCTTTCACCCTAATCATATAATTTGAACCCTAAACCCTAGGGGCAGCTTGGCTGCGTTTTCTCTGATTTTATCTACTTTTATGCACTTTAATTCTTAGATTAGATTAGTTAGTTTCATGCACTTTTTATTCAACAATTCAAGCTTTCAAAGGATGCTAAGAGGCTAATCCCTCTTTGAACAAGCGTTGTGAAGCCTTCCTTCAACAATTCAGTTTTGATTCGTGATTAATCTGTGAGTATCTATTTCAAGTTCGTTTCTTTTATCATGTTTTGTATGTCTTATTGCATGTTTAATCGAAAGATGCTTGCTTTGATGATTGTTTATATGATGAGAGTCATGTCAACCCTAGATCACCATGATAAAAGAATGGATCTTCGATCTAACTAAAAACGAGAGTTGTTAGATTGATTTTCTAGATTAGAAATTGAAAGATTTCACGCCTAGGTTAGAAAGACGTAATCTTTAACATCAAAAGATAAAAGATTAGGAAACGAACTCGTCTACGAGAGTAGGAGTTTATGCCTTATTAGGTGAATCACGACTTGAGTAGAAATCACGAATTAATCCGAGTTAGAATTGAATGTTGATAGGATAGGTGGATCAATTGCTTGTTCGTTCGTTATAATTTGATTTAATCCTTAAAACTTGAATTGTTTAGCTTTAGTTTACTTTTCTGTACTTTAGTTTAGTTTAGTTTTTATCGCTTTCAATCTTTCCTAGCATTGGATTAATCTCCTCTGTCTAGTTACTTTTTCTGCATATTTGTTTAGGTTAGATTCGTGACATAGTTAGTTTAAAGCAAAAACTAGGATTCACATTCGTCAGTTCCCCGTAGGATCGACCCGGCATCAACCTCTGTACTACGATCCTTATACTTGAGGTTAACCGGTTTATAAATATTATTACTTGTTTATTCGCATTAGATAAATCCGGGACAGTAGTTATTGGGATTTTTCCTATTTAAGGAAAAATAAACCAAATTAGTTTCCCTAACCTTTTGAATCATATTTTCCACCTCCTAATCTCTTATTTCCCACGTGTAAGACCTAGAAAGAAAGGCTGAGAGAATTCTTCCGTTTTCTAAGTCGAATCTCAACCATTTTCAGATTCGATTAGAGCATTGGAATCATCGTGAAAGGAGCGTCGTTTCAACACAAGAAAGTTGGAGCTTTTTTCAAGGTAATATTTTCAACCTAGCTGCTGTTCTGTATGAGTTTGATGGATCCAAAACTCATATCTTTCGTAGTTTCTGTTAATCGAAGTGTGTGATCGAATCTAACGCTTTTTTTGAAATTGATCACAGAGGTATTCTGTGTGAGGAAGGATCGTTGCTGCAGGTTTTCTGAGTTTTTGGATTTGGAATAGCTTGCTAAAGGTAAGAGGGTCTTACTACACGTTAATTACGGTTCATAGGGTTTAAGTTTTGATTTTATTGATGTTTTGTTGGTTAGAATTCATGATACGAGTTGTTTAAGAATCATAGGATGTTAGGGCCCGGTAAAAGTCAAGTGTTTTTTGCTATTTCTGTGTATATTGATGTAGAATCAGTTTAAGAATGATTAGGGTTTGAATACTGAGCCTTTGAGATGTATCCGTGCTTGGTGCGGACGCATGATGGGAGTCAACTTCACTGCACTTTTGTATGTGATCTAGCACCCGTTTATCACTTTATTGGCATGTTCCGGGTAGATATAGACCGTTTCAAGAGTAATATCGAGAGTTATATGCACGGGGAGTTAAACTGTCACATCGATAGTAAACTTCGCATTTTTGACGTTATTTACCTCTTTTCCGAGCACTTTTGTCTTGTGGAATTACGCGTGGTGTTTGTTCGTATATGTTATTGCAAGACTTAGGTGAATTGAGGACCCGGAAGGTGATGTTTTGAGGTGAGAAACATGTTCGTGGCACGAAAGTAGCATGAAAGTAGAGAAAATCAAGTTTTTGAGTGAAATCAAGGCAAACGGGCGTTTGGCATATTCCAAATGAGCGTTTGTAGAAGCGGCATTTGATACTGAAAGTTAGCTGAGAAGAGAAACGAGCATCCAAATTACCTCCAAAGTAGCGTTTGGATGGGTTCAGCTCGAATATTGAGCTCATATTCAGCAAACGGGCGTTCAAGACAATCCAAACGGGCGTTTTCCCTCAAGACATGATCCATGAACTAGCGTTCAGACGAAGACAAACGCTGGTTCACTGAAGAACAAGACCTAATTAAGAATCAAATTCCAAGAAAACGGGCGTTTGCCCTCGACAGTAGGAAAATTCAACCCTACATTATAAATACGCAGCTCATTCAGCACTTTTAGATATCTGGCCGACTTTATACACATTTTGGGCGATCTGGGTGCGGTTTTAGTGTTTTTTAAGCATACTTTGATCTGTTGATTCCCTAATTCAAATCCTTTGATTCTAAACACTTTCTACAGCTTAGATTTCCGTTTCAAGATCAAAGATTCGACTTTTTGGTGGATTATTTCTTCGTACTTATTTTGGATCAGATTTTCATCAGTTATATAGTATTGAATACTTTTTACTTTATTGTTTTAGTTGTGATTTCAATCATTAGTTATATTTCTCTCGTAATCATGAGTAGCTAATTAGTTGTATAGTCGAATTATGTGAAAGCGAGCGAAAAACCTTTGGGGGATGAGATAGGGAGTTGTGTAGTGCGTAAATTGAATGTTTTAACGGTTAATCCATGTCCTAAAACTTATTATAACAGCTTTGAATTAGATTGATCACCTAGTTCACTGTCGCACACATCGAACTTATAGATGTATTTTGCGGTGAGATGTGGGGAAAAGGGGTTTTGGGATCATTGCGTAGATTCGGCTTTGTTGTTAGGACCATGTCTAATACAGAGGTTTGTCATCATTGTTCGAGCAACTCTAGACCTTAATCATGTTAGGATAATCGGTTTTCTAAAGGGAGAGTCGGTTAGCTTCGCATAGGGTGGTTAGATTGAGTTGTTCAGTCTAATCACTAGAATTAGGAGTTGGCACCCGTGGATGTCGTTAAACTATTTTGGATAGGTAGGACGGTTAAGACACGCTCCCTGTTAAGTCCTTCCTAAGGGGTAAAACTAGCTCGTAGGATCATAGTTCGGCTATACCCGTTAATCCCTAGGTAAACACCGTTCGTATAATTGTTTATTTTTGCACTAGTATAAGACCTTTCCACCTTTGATTGACCTAAACCAAGTTACACGTCAGCTTTGGTACTTATACTTACTCCTTGTGGATACGACCTTGTGACCACTATACTCCCGTTGACCCGATACTCTGTCGGTGAAAGTTAGCGGTTAAGTATTTTGCTATCAAGAATTTGGACGCCATTGCCGGGGAGTAACGTCTAATATCTTTTAAGTTGACCGAAAGGTTGGGCTTAGTCATTTTTATTTTGTTTTCTTGTTGTTTCCTATTTTACAGTGCATGGCCCGATCATCAAAGAAACCTCTTATCGAGCCAATTGAAGAGATTGAAGCTTTTGCATGCCACAGAAACAGTCAACGCCAAAAAGAAATCCTGATTGCTAGTCTGAATCCTCTGTTTGAAGAAGAAGGGGTAGTAGAGAGCTCTATCTTAGATTCCTCTGAAGAATTGGATGATATAATGACTGGTATAGATACCAGTGATCCCTTCGATGAACATAATGCACCAAGGCAAACCTCAAAAACTACTGGTGGTAATGCAACACTGCCGTTGCAAACTCCACTGAGAGATCCTCGTGTAGAAGCGATTAAGGAGACGATACTGTTGTTACTGTGAGATTGATCACCCCAAAATTTAATTAGAAAACGAGGATTGGATAGAAGCAGGAAAGATAGAATGCCCAGAACTTCAAACCATAATTCGACCAAGCTACCATAAACCAAGTACTGCATATGCTTATGGATTAGGGGAACCAACAGGTGTTCCAAAACAAAAAATAATCAGCAACCACAACAGAATTATCAGCCATAGAGAGCTCAGCAGGTATAGGGACCGAGAGTCTGTCGAGATTATGTGACTACCCCACAGGTATTTACAGGGCACAATCCAATTAGAGTGCCCCCTATCAATGCCAAAAACATGGACATAAAGCAAAACATCTTGAATATGTTGGGGGAACACGCCTTGTTCCACGGGAAGTCAACTAAGAACCCAAATAGCTTTTTGGATCACTTCCTTCAGATTTGGGGGACAACTAAATACAATGGGGTAAGTGACATGGCGATAAAGCTGATAGTTTTCCTGTTTGCACTTAGAGGAGCTGCTAAAGATTGGTACGATTCATTGCTTAATGATTTGTTACATACATGGGCGGATGTGGTGAGATTTTTTATGAGGAAGTACTTTCCTCCGGCTAAGATTCTGGATCTGAAAGAAGAAATCTCTTCGTTTGAAGGTTTCGAGGGAGAGACATAGATTTAGGGGTCTGCTGAAGAGATGCCCTCCACACGGTTTTTCTACGGTTGAGCAAGTGAATATACTATTCAGGGCCTTAGAGCCAGTGGACCAGAACATGCTGAATGGCACAAGTGGCAGACATATTATGAATCTTCCACCAGATCAAGCCATGAGAAATATTGAGAATATGGCTGATGGAAAAGGGCAATGAGGGTCGTCTAGGAAGAAGGAGAAGTCTCTAATGGAAAGTGTAAAGTCTTTTAAAGAAGAGTTGGATAGAGAGACAACCATGCATGACAAGATGCAAGAAATGGTACTAAAGATGGACCAAATGGAGTTGGATAGAAAGAAGGCACAACAATGCCATCTCTGTGGGGGTGGACACTCAGCATTGAAGTGTACAGAATCGAAAAGTTCACTTACCCACAACAGTTGACATCTACCCCAGCACAACAACAGTTTGGAAACCGGAATGATTAGCAGAAGATGAATGTGTATGCAATGGGGCAGATGAATACAAATCAGTAGGATTATGGCCAGCAACAGTGGAATCAGAATTTCGACAATCAGCAATGGCCACCAATGGAGTGTGGTATGGGTGATGATTCACAGCAATGTGATGTAAACTATGTTGGACAAGGTAGTAGGGGTCAGTGGAATCAGAATCAGCAAGGTCAAGGTTGAAATCAGGGGTAGAATCAAATCTGAAATCATAACAATACTCAAAGCCCAGGTTTTAGACAAAACCAAAGCTCATACAACCGAACTTGGAACTAAAATCCCCAGAATCAGAATTCCTACCAGAATCAAAACCAAGGCAGCCATCAGAATAACCAGAATCTGCAATCTCAATCATAAGGCCAACAACAACAGCATGGTTAGAATTGGGGCTAGAATCAAGTATGGAATCAGAATCAGGGCCAACAAAACAACAATAATCAGCAAACCAGCCAGCCACCTAGAAAAAAGAATTCCGGCACCTATCAGCCTCCGAATGCTCATCTCCACCAGAACAATCAAAACAATAAGCAATCGAGCAATTCGGGTGCTCAGAAGACACTCACTAAGATGCTCTGGGAAAGATTGGACAAGAGTGTTTCTGAGTTGAACAAGAACGCTGTGGAACAAAAATTGGCCACCCATTCTGCTAATCAGAACATTGAGACCCAAGTAGGGTGAATAATTGACACTCTAAAGACAAATCTGAGTGGTGGGTTCCCAAGTAGTACTGAGAGAAACCCGTAGGGTGTGAATGTTGTGTTCACACGAAGTGGTAAAGTGGTTGGGCCTTTAAATAGAAAGATTAACCTTGAGAAGACACGGGATGACAGTCCTAGCGCTTCTTTGACATGACCAGAGCCAAATAGGCAAAAATCCCAACATATGATCCTCGTACCCCCTCTAAGCCTTGATAGGACGGTCTGACCACCGTCCGAAAATGAGCCGTTTGGTTACTTAGCCTGTATTATCCTAACCCTGAGCTATATTATTGGTCACGTTCCTTTTGATCACCGTACGAGTGGACTTAGTTGTTACTTTAGACACACTTGCTGTATCAAGTGTGTGGTGGGAGATGGTGTGTATTTTGAGAGGAGCTGGTTAGTACGAGAAGGGAAAGAGCTCGAGAAATCCATTGATTAGGCTTTTGGTTCGAGAAAGAAATAAAGTTTGAAAAAAATGTTAAAATTAGAAAGCATAAGAAAAACAAAATAAATTAAAAAATAAAAAAGAAAAAAGAAAGAAACGGGAAAAAATGAACAAAGTTTTAGTGAGTGGTGAGCCAAAGGAAGCCGGAGTTGACTCATTTTGTGTAAATGTTTATATGATGTTGGAGTTCAGAGTTGTTATCACAAGTAAATGTTGATCAAAGGAGTGTGGTGTAGTCTACATGGTTTTGAGGAGGAGATACACATGATGATTAGGTTCACTCGTATTTTTCTCTTCTCCAGTTCCCGAATGTCTTGTGACGTCTGCATTACGGTTTTGGGTTGGTTTGTGTTGGTGTTGTTGGGAAATCCCGATTGGATGATAATCGGGTTGGTTTTGCTTGTCTTTGCTTGGGTTTGGTGCGGTTGTCAGTGTGAGATACTATTGTGCGTACTGGTTGTAAGGAGGGGCCCTCGGGACAGAAATGGTATGGTAAGGAGATTTTTAGAGATGCGGGTAAGAAGAAGAAACTCGTGGCCCCTAGGCCGGTAAACCCCAACGAAGGGATTGAGTTTAGAGAACGACATAACCCTGCTAGGGCAAATCAGGCTCATGCTAGGGCCTCATTGAGAGATGAATCGGAATCCGATACAGATCCCGAGATTAGCCCTTTAGTACGGAAGATGATAGTTGAGCCGATGGTTAGGGAGAGTAGGGTGGAGCAACTTGGTTAGGGTAGAACTAGTAGTGTGCAGGCACCTAGAAGAGTGAAGGAGGTGAGCCCATAGAGGAAAATGTTGGGCCACCGTTGGTAACTCTGAGAAGGGAGACTCTAGTCCCCCCGATCCAGTTTGATAAGCGGTTTGTTAACACTAAAGCACTGGATATGTATACCTTCCATTATTCCCACCTCGCGATGCTGATAGAGACAGAGTTTCACCCCTACGATATCGACAAGGACTTTAGGAATAGGTTGTCTGATCGAAAGTGGAAGGCGTTGATGACAACTCCGGCGTGGAAGGTGAATGCTACTGTGGTGTGTGAGTTTCACACAAATTTTCTGAATCGGGCCTAGCATCGAGGATAGTGAAGGTTCGAGGAGTGAATGTGCCGTTTACCGCAAAGGCCATTAATGAGAAATATGGGTTGCAACCATTTGAGGGGTTGGATTATAAAGAGGAGATCAAGGCTCGGGAAGATGCCGGTGGGGATCCGTTGGAGGACCTCCGGTTGTTGGTTTGCCCGGATATTCACCCATACCTCGTATGGTGTAAAATCCACCATCTTTGATGGAACTCGGTTAAGTGTATAAGACAATGTTTCTAGAGCATACCCCCAAAACAATTTTGGAAGAACTGCGTTGCTTATCAAGGACCACACCATGTCTAGCAAAGTGTGATTTCTCCTCTCAGATACGCCATTCATCTATGGCGTTCCAGGTGGAGACCACTCAGGTAGAATCTCATTATCCTTTAAGTAATCTTGAAACTCACCATCTAGGTATTCACTACCTCGACCAGATTGAAGTGTCTTAATCTTTTTACCCAATTGTTTCTCCACTCCACTTCTGAATTCTTTGAACTTTTCAAAAGCTTCAGACTTGTACTTCATTATGTATATGTAACCATATCTAGAATGGTCATCAGCGAAGTTGATAAAATAACAGTATCATCTTTTGGCTTGAATTGACATAGGACCACATACATCAGTATGTATGAGTTCAAGCAATTCATTGAATCTTATTCATATGCCACTAAGTGGTTTCTTTGTCATCTAGCCAAGTAGACAACCTTCGCAGGTATCAAATGATTCAAAATTGAAATGATTTAATAATCCATCTTTATGGAGTTTGGAAATGCGATTCTTATTTATACGGCTAAGTCTACAATGCCATAAGTACGATTCATTCAAGTCATTTGTTTTAAGTTTGTTGTTTTTTGTATTAAGTATGTCAACTGTCATATCTAATACGAGAGACCATTGTCAAGTTTGCCAGTGCTATAAAGTATTCCATCACGTGAAAAAGAACAACATTTATTATCAAATGTAAAAGAAATCCTTCAACATCCAATGCCGAAATAGAAATACAGCTCTTCGTAAGATCATGAACAAAATAAAAGCTATTTATCAATTACTAGCTCATTGGGCAATGAAAGAAAATAAACTCATACGGCTAGGGCAGCAACACTTGCTCCATTCCTAACGTGCAGCTCCACTTCTTCTTTCCTCAAATATCTAGTCGTTCTTAGTGCCTGCATATATGTACAATGTTGACGGTGATTTTTACGGTTTATATGACTTTATTTCTTAACAATTTCCTTCGTGTTTTACTAATTTTTATAGAAAATTAGGTGTTTAAGTGAAATATTGAAAGAAAGCGTATGGAAATCATTAAAGTGCAAAATCGAGCTAATTACGTGGTTTTATTGGTGTTTTCTATCTATATGTATGATTTTAAATTTTGCATGTTTTTGTCGTGTTGTAGGTACGCTTGCATGTTATGGAGGAAGCTAAAACGATGTCCACGTGAAGTTTAAATGGAAGGAAGAAGATGCAAGTCAAACTTGGAGTGAAGATACACTTTGCCGAGCGTCGCGTTTCTTTGATCGTCCTTCGGACGGGCGTCCACGAAGCAAATCAATTCAGAGGAAGAGAGATTTTACAGACGGCGTTCAAAAATGCATGGGGACGGGCGTCTTGTCGGCTTCGGCTCGACTCGAAGAAATTTACTTAAAGTGAACGAGCGTCCACCCTACCAGACGTGCGCCCGAAGATGAGAAAGGATAGACTTGGAATTATCTTTATTTTTATTTATTAAGGTTTCGACTTGCTAATAATAAAACCCTAAGTCGGCAAAACAAGTTATAAAAGGAGAGGCATCAGCAGAAAACGAAGGAGAACTTACCTGGAGACGAACACATCACAAAAACCTAGCAGAGGCAGGCTCGGTCGACGAGCGCCCTGCCTTCGATCGACGAGCGATTTTATGTTTTTTATTTTGTTTATTCGATCCTAAAGATGAGCTGAGGCCTTCCTGAATAAGCATGTGAAACCGATCGTGCATCACTTGATTTCAACTTTTAAGTTGGTTTTGTGAGTTTTAATTTAAAGTTTGTTTCTTTATTATGTTTAATTTGTTTTTATGCAATTAAATCAAGAGATGTTTGCATGTTTGATGTTTAACATTTGATGAGAATCGTTGTTAGACTTAGATCACCGTAGAAAAGATTAGATTTTTAACCTAAAAATAACGAGAGTTGCTAGGTTAAATTTCTAGGTTGCTAGATTGAGAAATCTTACACCTTGGTTATGGAAGCGTTAATCTTCAAGATCGAGAGATGAAAGATTAATAGGCGAATTATCTACGAGAGTAGAAATTCATACCTTTGATAGGTGAACCACATCTTTATTAAATCTTCACTAAATGATCTAGAGTAGAAATTGAGGGTTGCGGGATAGGTGGATCAATGCTTGTTCTTCGTTAAAATTAATTGAAATTATCTTTGTGCCTTGTTCTTCGTTGTTATCTTAGAATTTTATTTTCGTTTTAGTTTATAGAATAGAATTAGTTATTTTAGGTTCGTAATCATATTTCCTGGCTTTGGATTGACAACCCTCTGTCTAGTTTATTGTTCCACCGTTTTCGTTTTAAGTTATTTTTCGTGACAACCTTTAGAAAAATTAAGAACTAGACCAACCTCGATTCCCTGTGATTCGACTCCGGTTGTAGCTACTATACTACGATCCCTGCACTTGGGGTAAACCGGATTATTTTTATTACTTGTTTGTTTTCCGTTGATAAAATCCGAGACATACAAATATGAGAACCGCAACCACTATCTCATACCCAGTGGTTAGATTTAGAAGAAGAAATGTTGATCTCAATCATAAACATACCTGAAGTCGAAGCATCATTATGCTCGTTCTTCTTGGTGCTCAAGAAGGCCTTGCAGTTTCACCTCCAATGGCCAGGCTGGTCACAATGGAAGTAAGCATCCTTGGATTTATCTTTAGCTTTTTTAGGCTTTGGCTTGGTAGCCTCCTTCGCTTTCTTTGACATCTTTAAGGCTTTCTTCGTTCCTTTGAAAAAATTCACGAGCAACACTTGCTTACTATTGCCTATAGTGCCTTAGCAGTTTTGAGCATGTTCAATAACTCTGTGAGGGAGGAATCAATCCTTTTCATGTGATAGTTCATCACAAACTGTGAGTAAGAGTCCGGTAGAGATTGCATAATGAAGTCCATGCTTGTTTCACGCCCGATCTTATGGCCAAGCTTCTCAAGCCTCTCTATATAACTGATCATCTTTAACACGTGTGACCCAACCGGGAAACCTGAAGCCATCTAGCAGCCAAAGAGCACATTCGAGACCTCTTACCTCTCAGTGTGAGAATGGGAAACATAGAGTTCCTTCAGGTGACTCATGATGGTGTACGCATCGATGGACTCATGTTGTTTCTGGAGTTCCTGTGTCATAGAAGTAAGCATGATGCAAGTAGCCTCCTAACTGTCAGAACAGTGTTACGCATGCTTCTTTACCGACTCCTCATTTGTAGCAACTTTAGGGTCCTTAGTTAAGGGTTTATCCAACACATAGCTAATGTTTTCATGTCTCAAAACTATTTTGAGATTCCTTTCCCAGTCGAGAAAGATTGTTTCGTCAAGTTAGTTGTCAATAATAAAATGAAGGTTCAATTTGTTCGACATCCTCTACAACAATAAAGTAAAGATAACATAAGTAAAAGTTCATGTATACAAAACCCTAAAATTGTAATTTAAAATTTTAATTAGGTTTTGCTCCCACTAGCCAACTAATCCTAATTGACTTTCAAAAAATTTATTTAGTTCTTTAGTGAATGGAACCCCATCTAGTTGACTTGATCCTTGACGTGGGCAGATCGACCGGGTAAATTCGAAAGGTGGGTACACTTACCGGTCGCATCTCATGTGGCTTCCATTTGTTGACTAGTCAACTCCTTGATGATTCACATCATTATGTGATATTCAACCCCTTGTCTCGAAAATGAAACAGTCTTGACGTGGGCCAATCACCGTAAGATTCTTAGTCGAGTCGTAACCTAAATATTCTAGAGACCTCATAACGATCATATCTCGATAATGACGATATACTTGAGGTAGGTCAACCCCTGATGTGGGTCGATCAGTTGGATCCGAACAAAGTCTCTTCACGGTCATTAAAATTGGGAGACAAGTATAACTCGACTTTTGTAGTGGGAATAATTTTAAATTTATTCTCTTAATTAATTTCGAATTAATTCACTTAATGAATTTAATTATGGCCTAATCTAATACGTGTATATTTCTACGCTATCAACATAAAGTAAAACATACACCATTCCGCGTACAAAAAAACCGGCATGATCTTGGACATTCCCTAGGTGCAGTTTCGATTACAAACTGAAGAAACCGCGGGTGACAATCTAAGGTAACTGCAACCTCCAATATGATCTCTAATGCGCCATCACCAATGAGATTTCTAGTTTTCTGTCTTTAGTCTCCATTGTCTGCTTCATTCTTGTTATATAAAATCTATCTAATATATTTATAACCCGCCTCACACGGGGGAGCTAATGGGAATGGGATAAATGTAAAAAATAAACTAGGTCAAATTCTTCATTATGGCCCAGGACAATTTCAAAAACCAACAGAAAATAAAGCATTCACATCTATCCTATTGGTCGAGTCCATGATCAATCGGGGTCCTATATTCACCTTATATCTACAACATCTAATTCATACAATAATAAATCTTATGAAAAAGATTAAATTTTAATGTTTCCAACTTGCGTCTTGTTTTATCAAATCAATTAATCAATCAACTAAATGACTTTAGCCGAAATAAAATTAACGATTAATTTTAAATCGATTTTAATTATAACTTTAATTTTAATCAATTGGAACTATTCAAATTAAATCAAAATTAAATTGGGTCTCTTTTGTTTCTTTCTTTTTGATTCTTAAAAAAAAAAAAAGGATGCCTTTGGTTTCAAAAACCAAAAGGCATCTCCCTTGGCCCATTCATAAATAATTTTTTTGAAAAGAGTCTAGGCCTAGGCCTTTTCCAAAATCAAATATTTTGAAAATGGGCCTAGCCCTATTCCAAACAAAGTTTGGAAAGACCAATATTATTTAATATCACGTGGCATCCCAAAGGCCTAAACTATCTGAACCATTAGTTAGGCACCTGACACGAACTAAATATAGACATATCAATGCACAATAAAAGTATCACAAAACAAAAGCGACATCGAAGTCCCCTATGATAGAACCGGCCGACACGGGCTTGCTTTAGAGGTTGGGCATTTGCCGGCCGAGCCCCTTTCATCGATATAATATTTTTTCTTGTTTCACGAATCTAGATCTTGTATCTATCAATTAATTACTATGCAATTTAATTATTGCTTATTGCTTAAGTTCAAAATTCGCTCTGATACTACTGTTAGGAAATCAACTAGTTTACGCAGTGGAATTTAAAAGATTGATTTCCGATCCCATGATCAACTCCGTTTAAAACAATAAACACGTTAAGTAGTTGACAGTGATTACCGTAGTTGATCTATAAGATCGACGCTTTGACCGTCAAAGGAGAGTAATTGTGTGCGCAAGTCATCCACATGTCCGTCCTTTATCGATATCCACACGAGCACCTCACCGGAATCCTCCTTGGACAGCCACTAAAAAAATCCAGTTTCTAGACTGGCATTTTCTCTCTCTCAAAATATCACTCTAAGAAGCAATAAGTTTATTAGAAAAATTCTAATTGTGTCGTACAAAAGAGCTAGCCAACCCCTTGCTTATACAGGGGTGACCTGCTGTAATGTTCCGATTTTCGGGAAAGGGCAGACGTTTCTTTTTGCGAAAACGAAATATTAGTATTCCTTTTCTTTTATTGGAGTTAAGTATTTAATTGATTATGTATATATGATTTTCGAATTTATGTATATAATTAAAGGGATTATTCTGATTTTTGGTAATTAGGGGTAATTATGGAAAAGGATTAATTTGGAATGTGTATTTAAGGAAAATTACACTTAATCCTTCCCAAAACCTAATTAAATCAGAAATCAGTTTATACGTTCTTCCCTCTCTGCGAAATTTGGAGAAGAGAAATGGCCAAGAGAGTTGTCACAATATTTGAAGCGCTTCTTGATCGTTTTCAGATCGGACTGGAGAATTGGAATCGTCGTGAGAAGAGCATCGCTTGGATATCAATTTGAAGGAAGTGCAGTGATGTGATCCGTGATCGAATCAGATCCGAAATTGCCCAAGGACTTGACTGATGGCACCAATACGACGAGCACCGCGACCCTTAGCTAACTCGTAACTAAGAACCTTGGTATGACCTCAACCCTTAGATAACCCGTATCTAAGAACCTTGGTATACGAACGCCACAAGGTCTGCTCAGAACCTTGATAAGTTCCGTTTGGAATCCACCAAACACGGGTTTGGAATCCACCAAACACCAACGTGAGAAAACTCACCAAAGCTTAAAAGCTTCAAATATATTATATCAAAATTTGTCTTCCTTGTGATTACAATGACTCTTAATGCCTTTATATAGGCTACAGACTCCATGACAAATTGCTAAGTTAGCAATGTGGGACAAAATAACCATAATTAAAATTAATAACAAAAATAAAATACTATCTAACCAATGTGGGATAATAAAAGATAACTAAAAATAAATAATAATAATAATCTAATAAAATCTTCCATGGAAGAGATGTGGGACAACTGGACTCCATGCCGAAAACGTTTCATCTGCGATCACATCATGCAGCAGACTTTTCAAGGTTGTTTGAATCTGGTTTTTGGTTGCAATCAAGAAAGAGGCTCTTCCTCTGAACTTAATTATCATTTATAAGGTTTATATCATGTTTTAAGACGTCTTAATGCTAGAAAGATGAGTCTTTTGTTGATCAATGATCAAAGATATTATGGTATGTTTAGATATGTTTTTCTACGTTTTACTGTGTTCAATTCGATGATAATTGGGTTAGAAACAGATTAGAAACCGTTAAGGATCAAAATCAGAAATTTAGGGCAGCAGGCAGAATGCGTACGCATTTTACGCATTGGCTAGCAATGCGCACACATTCCTCTTACATGATTGCAGGTTTTGGCTTCTGGACGCTGAATGCGCACGCACTCCTTGAACAGAGAGTTCCGGTTTTGTTAGGATAATCGGTTTTCTAAAGGGAGAGTCGGTTTGCTTCAAATAGGGTGGTTAGATTGAGTTGTTCAGTCTAATCACTAGAATTAGGAGTTGGCACCCGTGGATATCGTTAAACTATTTTGGATAGGTAGGAAGGTTAAGACACACTCCCTATTAAGTCATTCCTAAGGGGTAAAAGTAGCTCGTGGGGATCATAGTTCGGCTATACCCGTTAATCCTTATGTAAACACCGTTCGCATAATTGTTTATTTTTGCACTAGTATAAGACATTTCCACCTTTGATTGACTTGACACAAGTTACACGTCAGCTTTGGTACTAAGACTTACTCCTTGTGGATACGACCTTGTGACCACTATACTCCTGTTGACCCGATACTCTGTCGGTGAAAGTTAGCGGTTAAGTATTTTGCTATCAGTGCACCAAGCCCAGTACAGACGCATTGGAGGACCAGAAGCTGAGTTTTACATTCAGAGAGTTAGTGCGGGCGTACCAGACCCCGGTGTGGATGCACTGGAGCCAGTACGGGCGCACCAAACCCAGTGCTGGTGCACTGGTCGAGCAGTTTACAAATTTACATATAGAGGCTCAGTGCGAGTGCACAGAACCTCAATGCTGGGGCACTGGACCTTGTTTGAGGAAAAAAGTGGATTTAAGCTTTGTAATGAGTTTTAAATGTTAATCCTTGATCTAAAAACATTAATTCAACGTATACAAGCCTCGATTGAGTTTCTGATGTGTTTGGTTCCGGTACCGGACGTACTCTTAAAGGGAGTTGAAGTTTGGGACTGTCGGAACGGCATGAAAGGGCTTGTGCTTTGATGATATAGAGTTCATCAATGCCTGTGTACATGATAGGTTGTGATGTCTAGTTGTCTAAGTGAGGGAGTAGAGTTGATAAGGTGAGTTTTGCTTTGAAAACACTTAGATGGTTAATTAATTCACAATTATAATTACATATGTTAGTACAAGATAAAACGTCACTTATTCTCGGTTAGGCACTATTTCATATAGGCGATGTGATACATTCTTTAGAGGTGAACAACGATACTAGCTCAAAAGGCTGAAAGGTAGTGGAGGAAATACTTCGAGCGTATAAGCATACCGAGGAGACCCCGGAGCTAATCGGTGCTAATCACCGTTAGTTAGCAAGTATATCTTCAGGCTGATGAACACCATGCGTAATGTCCTTGAGTAATGATGTAACCAAGATAAGCTAAGCTGGAAACGTATAGTCATGAAGTGTCGATGGACATAGAATGAACCTTAGATCGTGTCTGTAACATCCCGACTTTTCGTAAAAGGGTAAAATAGTCATTGGGTGTATTTACTACGACCTAATTATTATTTGTCCCATTTATTTAAGTGAAAAGGAATTAATTAAAGGATTTAGTTATTTAATTAATAAATTTGATTAAATGGCTATAAAAAAGAAATAATCCCAATTATTTCCTCATAAGTTACACACACTGATTCTGAAAAAAAATAGAAGAATGAACGGCGGCAACATCTCCATAGACGCAAGAAGAAAGCGAAATAAAAGGAAGAACCGTGTGATCAATCCGTTCATCTGTTCAAGATGCCGAGAGACAAAAGTGATCGGTTGCGAGGAGAGCGCAACTTTGGAAAATAAAATATCCTTATTTCGTAAGTTTTCGGTTTAGCCTTAGTTTCGGTATTCGTAGAGTTCGATTCTTGAAAAATTAAGTATATTTTAATCCGTAGCTCTGCTTTCGCAGCCGTGAGTAGTCGAAAGCGATCGTCTTGAAGCGTAGAATAATCTAAAAATAGTTTCACAGCAGTAAACCCAGGTAATCTTCAGTTTTACAGGCTTTTTTTTAGTTTCGTTTTTCGCAAAGAAATAGGATTTTAGGGTTTCTTGTTGATCACATAGGTTTTGGGGTTGAGGATCAATAGTTGTTTTTGTTTGCTTGGTGTTTTTCTTTGTCGGTTTGCAAGCAAATAAGGTAAGAGGCTCTTCCTACGATTCCAATTATCGTTTATAAGGTTTAGATCAAGTTCTAAGGTGTTTAGATGATAGAAGATGTGTCTTTTTGTTGATCAAAGGATCATAGACGATAGGGTCTTTTTAGATATGACTCTATGTGTTTTCTGTGCATAAATTGCTGTTATGTTTATGTTAGAATCGGATTAGAAATCGAGTTTGAAGATTTGGGGTTTTGGGAAAAATGCAGGTGGACGGGCGTCTGCATAAGCGGACGGGCGTCTGGAAGCTTAGAAACTCAAACGGGCGTTTGCCTTAAGCGGACGGGCGTTTGAGGAGTGATTTTACATACTGGTTGTAGCATTTTGAGGTGGGCGGGCGTCGATTATAGTGGACGGACGCCCGATCCCGCACGGACGTCCATAAGGTTGGACGGGCGCCCGGTAGGGTTTAACGAGCGTTTAGGGTTTCAGACGGGTGTTTGTTCAGTTAACCTTGTTTTATTGATCTTAATTGATTCAGTTTAGTTCAGGCTCCAATGTTATGTTATTTATTGGTTTGAGCTTTTAATTATGATATATTAAGATTAATTAAAAATTGAACTAGCTTCGATTGTACTTACGATGCGTTGATTAAAACACCGAATGTACTCTTAAAGGAGTTGAAGTTCGGATCCGTCGAGGAAGGGCATGAAAGGGCTTGTGCTTTGGTGAACTAGCGTTCATCAATGTCTGTGTATTGCTAGGACTTGTCCGTGTCTAGTGGTCTAGTAATGCGAGAGTAGGAGATGTGAGGAGCTTACTTGAAAACACTAGGGATGGCTAGTTAATTCACATCAATACTTACATATGTGTAGTAAAAGATAAAGCATCATCTATTCTCGGTTAGACACTATTCCATATCGGTGATGTGATACGTCCATAAAAGGTGGACAACACTGCTGGCCTTAAACGGCTGAAGGGTAGTGGAGGAAATCCATCGGACGTATACGCATACCGGAAGACCCGGAGCTAATCGGTGCTAATCACCGTTAGTTAGCAAGTATATCTTGGTGATGAACGCCATGCGCAGATGTCCTTGAGTAATGGCGCAACAAAGATAAGCTAAGTAGAAACGTTTAGTCAATTCATGTTGATGGACATGAAATGAACCCTAGATTGAGTCGGTCACACAAAGATAACTAACTAAGCGATTAAATATCTTTTCTTTATAAATCTTAATTGTTGTCATAGCTTCTCACTTTTACTAAGTACTTTGTACTTACCTCCTTTGCATTTTCTTTTGTATGCATTGTGGGATGAGAAGGCGAGCAGGTTGATCAAGTGTAGGCGCGGCTTTTGAAGACTTAAAGTCTTGACGAAGCTTCTAGAATATTTTCTTTGTAAAGGTTGTATTAGATTGGTTGTATCTCTTCTCTTAGATTTGCTGTACTTCTACTTTTAAGACATCGTATTGTATAAGTCTTTGGGTTTTTAATCGTTGTAATCTTAACTATCCATCTTTAGTATGGTTAATTTCTATTCATAGTAGCTTTTATGTTTTTACCCGAGTCTTTTTAGCTTCCGTTTGCTTTTATTTGATACGACGACGTAGAGGCTTGCGTATAATATTAGACTTATTTAATGCTATACGCGCCGAACGTTTCTCTTCTGGATAAGGGCTCGGTATCCGGGAACGGGGCGTTACAGTTGGTATCAGAGAGAAGCGTAATTTCTATCCTAGGCTTCTTTTCCTTTAAGATAAGGATCCTTTAGACCTTCTAGAACTTGAGTTTGGTGGTAATCCTTGTATGACTAGGAATCCTTAAACTGTGGTTAAGTTCCACTAGGACCAAGTGAAGAGTCGTCTTAGACGGAGGTTAGGTTGAGTTCACAGTTCACATCTTTCATGTGATCACGTCAGGTTTTGTCCCTTCTAGGATCCTTTGTAGAAACTCTTCCTTCTTTTGAAGTTCCAAACCGTAGCTTGTTGCATAGGGTTGTGAAACTCCTTTAAGTAAAGCTTTGGGATCGGAGTCTTATGCCTGCACCTTAAAGTCGAGGCCCTCTTGGTTGATTTCCTTTTCCTTACTTTCCCTATTGAAATCTCTTCACCTTCTCTACATATGAATATCTAAGTTTACTTTTATCTTGGCCTAACTTTGTAGAGAATGATATTGAATTAGCTCTAGAAGTCCCCCACTTTCTCTTTTCACTATCACTTGGTTGAGTCCATCAACATTCCTTGACCTTTGCTTTTCTTGAGATGGTTCTACACGAACTCCATGTGTAACTCTATTAGTTCCAAGTACTCCTCAGTCGTTTCAACTCATAGTGTTAAAGGTCTCTTACTTTGGCACTTACTTTTCATTGTCCTTGTGTTTGGATTTACCCAACATGAGCGAATGTTTTTGTTTCCGTGCTTTCCCTCTAACATAAGACTGTCTTCCTCTACTCTAAAAATTCTGCAAATTTTCAGCAAAGTAGATTACTGTCTTATCTACAATCTCTCTTTTTACATCAACTCGTTAATCATTATGGATTTTTCAGAAAGTTCATGTTTATACCGGACACTCTGTCCAGAAAATCTGCAGCAGCACCTTTACTTCTTTTTCTGTTATGAACAGGTTAAACATCTTCAAATGACCTAAATTTTTGATATGTTGCAGACAACAATTTTATCTACACCTTGTATTTTGGAATTAAGTTCAGATTCTTTTTCGTTTGATCTCGATTTGCAATTCAACACAGTGTTTATGAATCTGGAAATTCTGACAACTTGTGCAATCGTCATAAATAACTGTTTTTGACCAAGTTACTTTCATCCAAAAATTTCAATATTTTTATATCACCTGGGAAACTCTATTATCTAAATCTTTTCTCTTTGGATCGTGCTCAAGTTCCTCTTCGTTTGTTCTGTAAAAAATTGATAATGTCAGATCCGGAGTAAAAATCTTACACAGCAACCTAAAAGGAATATTCACCTCCTTGACTTAGAGTTTGGGCTAAGAGGGTAGTAAGTTACGACTGTTATGTTTAGGAGTTCCCTGAAGTGTGATCTCTTCCTGAGTTAAATCTTTTAGTAGGATGCTTGTAAAGCTAATGTTATAGTTTCTTTTGCAGTGTTAAACGAGAACCAAGATGCCATCCTCCAGCATGCCATGTTTGATTTTCAGACCCTTTTCGTGCCCTTTTGTAATTATACCTTATCTGGTATTTTATTTCTCAGATAATCCCTCATTTGAGATCTTTAAGCTCAACAAATCCTCTCTGCAGTGTTGCACTCCCATCATCCATTTCAAATTCAAATTTGACTAAGCCTCTTGATGTCAGAACATTTTTTTATATATACTTTACTTGTGTTTATTCTCAGCTCCCCTCCTAAGGGTAGTGTCGATATTGTAACTATTTCACCTAATGCTGCCTGTTTCTTTAAGGTATGCATATCTTCCTTCACTGGTCAAATTTTTAAGCCTACCATGACATTCCTCTTCAGTTACTTATCTTTAACCTTCGATCAATTTTTGCTAAACTAGTTTCAAGCAGAAGGCAGAATTTTTCAAGATGCCTTCCGAACTTATTTAGCCAACCGACGTTTGAGTTCCTAAACTTTTGATCTCCATTTCAGGTTATTGCACCTTGTATGCTCCAGTTTTAAATCTCTTTTGGGCCATTTAGAGACGCGAACCGCCATATACATCATTTTGACTTTCCACTTTCGGTTTTGGCGTTTCTACTACAATTTTGTTACACCGGTTGAAAGTTTATTTTATTTTAACCTTTTCATTTCCACACGGGGAATAACCCCGAGCATTTATTCCTTGGCAGTGTACTATTCCTCTCGAGTAGTGCAACCTTGAACCTTTTAATTGAGTCATCAACGATCGTTTAAACTTCCTTTGAAGGTTTGGAATCAAACCTTACCCGACAATTCTAAAGTGTCATTTCCTCTGCACTCAAAATCTTGTTTGCCGCTTACTTATCCGAACTATGGATTTTCTCTTACTATTTCTTGGGGAAAATTTCTATTTCTTTTAAATCTCGTAATAACCTCTCTTTGACTATTACAAACTCGGACACTTCCTGACAAGTGTTTAATTTCATTCTGAGACCTTTTGATATGCTCGTTTTCCCTCCACAGCTACTTCATGTTGAGATTCTTGCTCTCTTTTGATTTCTAAATTCTTTTTAGTTCTTCTGTCGCTTGACCTTGCACCTTTACCTTGATTTTCTGTTGTGTGATGTTCCATCTACAGAACTCATGCGAACTGAAGATTTTTCTAGTTCGCCAACATCCACCCTTGTTAACCAAATGATTAAAAATCAAGGTCACTTTCTTAATGTTCTCAAGCTCGGTGTTCTCTTTTCATACATTGAGAATATCTTCAAGTCCACCTGGTGATGTTCTAACGTCTCCACTTTCTAAAGGTTTATATGAAAGTCTATTACCATTCTTCCAAGTTGCCTCTGAAGTCCTTGTAGACCACCGTAACTTGCAGAATTTCACTCTCTCAAAAGAACTTCATCCATAAGTTTGTTCTTTCGTTTTCCTTCCGGTGGCTATCTTGTGTATTATGATACTGATGCCTCCTTCTTCATTCCGGAACCAACTTCAACTTTTCTCAACACGGATTTTTCATGGTTTGCTTGTAACTCAAGCAACCTTCCTTATTTCAAGTACATTGTACCCTTCATTGGCTTACCTAGTTGATATACCACCCGGGTACTCAACTTGTCACTTTTCAACTCCTTTTACTTTCCAAGTTAATTCCTAATTGGCACGAGGATTGGATTAGACCGTCAGAGAGAGAAAGGGTGGCAGATGCATGCTTCTCATTTCCCCAAGAAGTCTCGAAGTCTTTCACCGGGATCCTTGCGGTTCTTGACAAGCTTGTCTTTGCCATGATGGAAATCGGGATCGAAAGAAGTCAAGTGTGCGAAGTGCGATTTTTGGTGGGAAGATTCGACTTTCGGGTATAGGTCGGTAGGAGCAATCAAAGAACGGTGAGCTGATGATTGCAAGATTCGAGGCAGTTAATGAGTTTGTGATGGAACAAGATGAAGATCCAGTAGTTTTGTTTACAAGTGAGAGGTCGAACCGACCAGCCATTGGTCATGAGTTAGATGAAGATGGCAACAGATTGGCATCGGAATCGGCTTTGGGTTACGAATGCGGAAGATCGGGAAGGACATGGAAGAATGGAAAACCTCGAGCGACAAATGCGAGTTCCTCTCGGGGCGACCAAAAAGTACAAGAATTGGAGCAGTACTCTTGGCGATCTTTCATGAAGATAGAGATAGAAGAACACGAGTTTCTCGGGATGAATTGGGCGACAGCGAATCACGAGACCGAGTTGATACAAACAAGCCAACAAAAGATTGAAGTAGATCGTCGCCACCTTGAGATAGCTCAAAACAAGTAGAAGAGTTGGAAGATTGAAGAAGAAGAAGAATGCACGAGTTAAAAGACGAAACGCTTCGCAAAGTCCAGAGTTCAAGTACCTCTCGGTTACATTCGAGTTTTGAGGACGAAACTCCTCTTAAGGGGGAAGGAATGTAACATCCCGACTTTTCGTAAAAGGGTAAAATAGTCATTGGGTGTATTTACTACGACCTAATTATTATTTGTCCCATTTATTTAAGTGAAAAGGAATTAATTAAAGGATTTAGTTATTTAATTAATAAATTTCATTAAATGGCTATAAAAAAGAAACAATCCCAATTATTTCCTCATAAGTTACACACGCTGATTCTGAAAAAAAAATAGAAGAACGAACGGCGGCAACATCTCCACAGACGCAAGAAGAAAGCGAAATAAAAGGAAGAACCGTGTGATCAATCCGTTCATCTGTTTAAGATGCCGCAGAGAGAAAAGTGATCGTAGAGGAGGACGCAATTTTGGAAAATAAAATATCCTTATTTCGTAAGTTTTCGGTTTAGCCCTAGTTTTCGGTATTCGTAGAGTTCGATTCTTGAAAAATTCGTATCTTTTAATCCGTAGCTCTGTTTCGCAGCCGTGAGTAGTCGAAACGATCGTCTTGAAGCGTAGAATAATCTAAAAATAGTTTCACAGCAGTAAACCCAGGTAATCTTCAGTTTTACAGGCTTTTTCAGTTTCGTTTTTCTGCAAAGAAATAGGATTTTAGGGTTTCTTGTTGATCACATAGGTTTTGGGGTTGAGGATCAACAGTTGTTGCAATTTGCTTGGTGTTTCTTTGTCGGTTTGCAAGAAAATAAGGTAAGAGGCTCTTCCTACGATTCCAATTATCGTTTATAAGGTTTAGATCAAGTTCTAAGGTGTTTAGATGATAGAAGACGTGTCTTTTTGTTGATCAAAGGATCATAGACGATAGGGTCTGTTTAGATATGACTCTATGTGTTTTCTGTGCATAAATTGCTGTTATGTTTATGTTAGAATCGGATTAGAAATCGAGTTTGAAGATTTGGGGTTTTGGGAAAAACGCAGGTGGACGGGCGTCTGCATAAGCGGACGGGCGTCTGGAAGCTTAGAAACTCAAACGGGCGTTTGCCTTAAGCGGACGGGCGTTTGAGGAGTGATTTTACATACTGGTTGTAGCGTTTTTAGGTGGACGGGCGTCCAGTTATAGTGGACGGACGTCGATCCCCTGCACGGACGTCCATAAGGTTGGACGGGCGTCGGTAGGTTTTAACGAGCGTTTAGGGTTTCGAGACGGGTGTTTGTTCGATTAACCTTGTTTTATTGATATTAATCGATTCGATTTAGTTCAGCTCCAATGTTATGTTATTTATTGGTTTGAGCTTTTAATTATGATATATTAAGATTAATTAAAATTGAACTAGCCGATTGTACTTACGATGCGTTCGATTAAAACACCGAATGTACTCTTAAAAAGGAGTTGAAGTTCGGATCCGCCGAGAAGGGCATGAAAGGGCTTGTGCATTGGTGAACTAGCGTTCATCAATGTACGTGTATTTGCTAGGACTTGTCCGTGTTCAGTGGTCTAGATGCGAGTAGGAGATGTGAGGGAGCTTACTTGAAAACACTAGGGATGGCTAGTTAATTCACATCAATACTTACATATGTGTAGTAAAAGATAAAGCATCATCTATTCTCGGTTAGACACTATTCCATATCGGCGATGTGATACGTCCATAAAAGGTGGACAACACTGCTGGCCTTAAACGGCTGAAGGGTAGTGGAGGAAATCCATCGGACGTATACGCATACCGGGAAGACCCCGGAGCTAATCGGTGCTAATCACCGTTAGTTAGCAAGTATATCTTGGTGATGAACGCCATGCGCAGTGTCCTTGAGTAATGACGCAACAAAGATAAGCTAAGTAGAAACGTTTAGTCAATTCATGTTGATGGACATGAAATGAACCCTAGATTGAGTCGGTCACACAAAGATAACTAACTAAACGATTAAATATCTTTTCTTTATAAATCTTAATTGTTGTCATAGCTTCTCACTTTTACTAAGTACTTTGTACTTACCTCCTTTGCATTTTCTTTTGTATGCATTGTGGGATGAGAAGACGAACAGGTTGATCAAGTGTAGACGACGGCTTTTGAAGACTTAAAGTCTTGACGAAGCTTCTAGAATATTTTCTTTGTAAAGGTTGTATTAGATTGGTTGTATCTCTTCTCTTAGATTTGCTGTACTTCTACTTTTAAGACATAGTATTGTATAAGTCTTTGGGTTTTTAATCGTTGTAATCTTAACTATCCATCTTTAGTATGGTTAATTTCTATTCATAGTAGCTTTTATGTTTTTACCCGAGTCTTTTTAGCTTCCGTTTGCTTTTATTTGATACAACGACGTAGAGGCTTGCGTATAATATTAGACTTATTTAATGCTATACGCGCCGAACGTTTCTCTTCTGGATAAGGGCTCGGTATCCGGGAACGGGGCGTTACAGTGTCGGTCTCATAATGATAATTATTAAACTAAAAACTGTTAAAGAGCCTAATTAAATTGTAGCTTCTACTTCTTACTATGTACAATGTACTTATAACAAATGCATGTTTATTTATGTGTTTCGGGGAGAGAAGACGAACAGGTAAATCTGGAGTTCGAGGATGACTTTGATGATGACGTTTAAGGACGCCGAAGTTGAAGAGTTCATTTATTTATGTTTTAATTTATTTATTAGCTTGGAGTTTTGTTGGGAACCTTGTATTTTTTTTTAGTAATTTTGGAGGATTCGTACGTTTGGTTTTCGTTTGAATTTTTTTCCCAATGTAATAAATGTTACATTTCTATCTTTATATATTGAGTTTTCTATTCTTGGTTGGTTGAAAAAAAATTACCCTAGTCTTTTTGTTTCCGTTTTTCTTAACTGAATACGACGTAGTAGAGGCTTACGTATGAAGTGAAAATTATTTTATTTTATACGTGCCGAATGTTCCTTTTCCGGATAAGGACTCGGTGTCTGGAAACGGGACGTTACAATTAATGATCGCTGTTGCTAATCATTGAATGCTGAAACCAATTGCGCTGTCTGAGTATTGCTTTTGAATTGACTTTGTTTTGATTTCCTTTCAAGTAAGGATCTCCGTTGTACACTTCTGATATTTGTATTTGTAGAGTCATTGATTTGCTTTGATGAATTTGGAGGACTGAGATCATTTTCTTTGGCTTCTGGGCGGTGATTCTAATACCATGAAATCTGAATTAAAAGTCTATTTCATGTTTCATTGCTTTATTGGTTGAGAAGACACATTGCATTCAATGTGAGGGGTGGATACGACTTAGCTTTGTATTGATGGGTTGTTTGTCGAATGTGCCAATTTTGTGATATACTTAGTCTATGTCCGTTTCCGAGTCAGATGTATAATATTCTCCAAGGATTCAACGTCCATCTGTATGTTTTAATTCTCACATTCGGTTGGTAAACGACTTAGCAAGGTACTGAATGTTTATAGCAAGACGCAAGGTTTATCCTATGAACGGAATTTCTTTCGCACGTTTAGCTTCAATTTCATAAGCCTTAAGATCTAGTGAATGATTATGGTAGACTTGAGCACAATTCGACTGCCTGGATCCCATATTGTGACTTCGAGGTGAAATAGAAGGATTAACCTTGAGAAGACACGGGATGACAGTCCTAGCGCTTCTTTGACATGACCAGAGCCAAATAGGCCAAAATCCCAACATATGATCCTCGTACCCCAATTAAGCCTTGATAGGACGGTCTGACCACCGTCCGAAAATGAGCCGTTTGGTTACTTAGCCTGTATTATCCTAACCCTGAGCTATATTATTGGTCACGTTCCTTTTGATCACCGTACGAGTGGACTTAGTTGTTACTTTAGACACACTTGCTGAATCAAGTGTGTGGTGGGAGATGGTGTGTATTTTGAGAGGAGTTGGTTAGTACGAGAAGGGAAAGAGCTCGAGAAATCCATTGATTAGGCTTTTGGTTCGAGAAAGAAATAAAGTTTGAAAAAAATGTTAAAATTTGAAAGCATAAGAAAAACAAAAAATAATTAAAAAATAAAAAAAGAAAAAAGAAAGAAAAGGGAAAAAATGAACAAAGTTTTAGTGAGTGGTGAGCCAAAGGAAGCCGGAGTTGACTCATTTTGTGTAAATGTTTATATGATGTTGTAGTTCAGAGTTGTTATCACGAGTAAATGTTGATCAAAGGAGTGTGGTGTAGTCTACATGGTTTTGAGGAGGAGATACACATGATGATTAGGTTCACTTGTATTTTTCTCTTCTCCAGTTCCCGAATGTCTTGTGACATCTGCATTACGGTTTTGGGTTGGTTTGTGTTGGTGTTGTTGGGAAATCTCGATTGGATGATAATCGGGTTGGTTTTGCTTGTCTTTGCTTGGGTTTGGTGCGGTTGTCAGTGTGAGATACTATTGTGCATACTGGTGGTAAGGAGGGGGCCTCGGGACAGAAATGGTATGGTAAGGAGATTGATAGAGATGTGGGTAAGAAGAAGAAACTCGTGGCCCCTAGGCCGGTAAACCCCAACGAAGGGATTGAGTTTAGAGAATGACATAACCCTGCTAGGGCAAATCAGGCTCATGCTAGGGCCTCATTGAGAGATGAATCGGAATCCGATACAGATCCCGAGATTAGCCCTTTGGTACGGAAGATGATAGTTGAGCCGATGGTTAGGGAGAGTAGGGTGGA
This sequence comes from Gentiana macrophylla, assembly GCA_026214975.1. Classification (NCBI taxonomy): domain Eukaryota; kingdom Viridiplantae; phylum Streptophyta; class Magnoliopsida; order Gentianales; family Gentianaceae; genus Gentiana; species Gentiana macrophylla. The sequence goes on from CM047812.1 coordinate 65,918,716, forward strand.
GCAACCAGTTAGGGTAGAACTAGTAGTGCATGCACCTAGAGCTGAAGGGGGTGAGCCCATAGAGGAAAATGTTGGGCCACCGCTGGTAACTCTGAGAAGGGAGACTCTAGTCCCACCGATCCAGTTTGATAAGCGGTTTGTTAACACTAAAGCACTGGATATGTATACCTGCCATTATTCCCACCTCGCGATGCTGATAGAGACAGAGTTTCACCCCTACGATATCGACAAGGACTTTAGGAATAGGTTGTCTGATCGAAAGTGGAAGGCGTTGATGACAACTCCGGCGTGGAAGGTGAATGCTACTGTGGTGTGTGAGTTTCACACAAATTTTCTGAATCAGGCCTAGCATCGAGGATAGTGAAGGTTCGAGGAGTGAATGTGCCATTTACCGCAAAGGCCAATAATGAGAAATATGGGTTGCAACCATTTGAGGGGTTGGATTATAAAGAGGAGATCAAGGCTCGGGAAGATGCCGGTGGGGATCCGTTGGAGGACCTCCGGTTGTTGGTTTGCCCGGATATTCACCCATACCTCGTATGGTGTAAAATCCACCACCTTTGATGGAACTCGGTTAAGTGTATAAGATGATGTTTCTAGAGCATACCCCCAAAACAATTTTGGAAGAACTGTGTTGCTTATCAAGGACCACACCATGTCTAGCAAATTGTGATTTCTCCTCTCAGATAAGCCATTCATCTATGGCGTTCCAGGTGGAGACCACTCAGGTAGAATCTCATTATCCTTTAAGTAATCTTGAAACTCACCATCTAGGCATTCACTACCTCGACCAGATTGAAGTGTCTTAATCTTTTTAACCAATTGTTTCTCCACTCCACTTCTGAATTCTTTGAACTTTTCAAAAGCTTCAGACTTGTACTTCATTATGTATATGTAACTATATCTAGAATGGTCATCAGCGAAGTTAATAAAATAACAGTATCCTCTTTTGGCTTGAATTGACATAGGACCACATACATCAGTATGTATGAGTTCAAGCAATTCATTGAATCTTATTCCTATGCCAGTAAGTGGTTTCTTTGTCATCTAGCCAAGTAGACAACCTTCGCAACTATCAAATGATTCAAAATTGAAATGATTTAATAATCCATCTTTATGGAGTTTGGAAATGCGATTCTTATTTATACGGCCAAGTCTACAATGCCACAAGTACGATTCATTCAAGTCATTTGTTTTAAGTTTGTTGTTTTTTGTATTAAGTATGTCAACTGTCATATCTAATACGAGAGACCATTGTCAAGTTTGCCAGTACTATAAAATATTCCATCACGTGAAAAAGAACAACTTTTATTATCAAATGTAAAAGAAATCCTTCAACATCCAATGCCGAAATAGAAATACAGCTCTTCGTAAGAGCATGAACAAAATAAAAGCTATTTATCAATTACTAGCTCATTGGGCAATGAAAGAAAATAAACTCATACGGCTAGGGCAGCAACACTTGCTCCATTCCCAACGTGCAGCTCCACTTCTTCTTTCCTCAGATATCTAGTCGTTCTTAGTGCCTGCATATATGTACAATGTTGACGGTGATTTTTACGGTTTATATGACTTTATTTCATAACAATTTCCTTCATGTTTACTAATTTTTATAGAAAATTAGGTGTTTAAGTGAAATATTGAAAGAATGCGTACGGAAATCATTAAAGTGCAAAATCGAGCTAATTACGTGGTTTTATTGGTGTTTTCTATCTATATGTATGATTTTACGTTTTGCATGTTTTTGTCGTGTTGTAGGTACGCTTGCATGTTATGGAGGAAGCTAAAACTATGTTCACTTGAAGTTTAAATAGAATGAAGAAGATGCAAGTCAAACTTGGAGTGAAGATACACTTGCTGAACGTGCGTTCTTGTCGTCCACTGGACGGGCGCCCACACGAAGCAAATCAATTCAGGGAAGAGATTTTACAGACGGCGTTCAAAAATGCATGGGACGGGTGTCTTGTCCAGCTTCGGCTCGACTCGAAGAAATTTACTTAAAGTGAACGAAGCGTCCACCCTACCGCACGCATGCGCCCGAGAAGATGAGAAAGGATAGACTTGGAATTATCTTTATTTTTATTTATTAAGGTTTAGACTTGCTAATAATAAAACCCTAAGTCGGTAAAACAAGTTATAAAAGGAGAGGCATCAGCAGAAAATGAAGGAGAACTTACCTGGAGACGAACACAGCACAAAAATCTAGCAGAGGCAGGCTCGGTCGACCGAGTGCCCCTGCTCGGTCGACTGAGAGCAGTTTTATGTTTTTTTTTTATTTTGTTTATTCGATCCTAAAGATGAGCTGAGGCCTTCCTGAATAAGCATGTGAAACCGATCGTGCATCACTTGATTTCAACTTTTAAGTTGGTTTTGTGAGTTTTAATTTAAAGTTTGTTTCTTTATTATGTTTAATTTGTTTTTATGCAATTAAATCGAGAGATGTTTGCATGTTTGATGTTTAACGTTTGATGAGAATCGTTGTTAGACTTAGATCACCGTAGTAAAGATTAGATTTTTAACCTTAAAATAACGAGAGTTGCTAGGTTAAATTTCTAGGTTGCTAGATTGAGAAATCTTACACCTTGGTTATGGAAGCGTTAATCTTCAAGATCGAGAGATGAAAGATTAATAGGCGAATTATCTACGAGAGTAGAAATTCATACCTTTGATAGGTGAACCACATCTTTATTAAATCTTCACTAAACGATCTAGAGTAGAAATTGAGGGTTGCGGGATAGGTGGATCAATGCTTGTTCTTCGTTAAAATTAATTGAAATAATCTTTGTGCCTTGTTCTTCGTTGTTATCTTAGAATTTTATTTTCGTTTTAGTTTATAGAATAGAATTAGTTATTTTAGGTTCGTAATCATATTTCCTGGCTTTGGATTGACAACCCTCTGTCCAGTTTATTGTTCCTCCATTTTCGTTTTTAGTTATTTTTCGTGACAACCTTTAGAAAAATTAAGAACTAGACCAACCTCGATTCCCTGTGATTCGACTCCGGTTGTAGCTACTATACTACGATCCCTGCACTTGGGGTAGACCGGATTATTTTTATTACTTGTTTGTTTTCCGTTGATAAAATCTGAGACATACAAATATGAGAACCACAACCACTATATCATACCCAGTGGTTAGATTTAGAAGAAGAAATGTTGATCTCAATCATAAACATACCTGAAGTCGAAGCATCATTATGCTCGTTCTTCTTGGTGCTCAAGAAGGCCTTGCAGTTTCACCTCCAATGGCCAGGCTGGTCACAATGGAAGTAAGCATCCTTGGATTTATCTTTAGCTTTTTTAGGCTTTGGCTTGGTAGCCTCCTTCGCTTTCTTTGACATCTTTAAGGCTTTCTTCGTTCCTTTGAAAAAATTCATGAGCAACACTTGCTTACTATTGCCTATAGTGCCTTAGCAATTTTGAGCATGTTCAATAACTCTGTGAGGGAGGAATCAATCATTTTCATGTGATAGTTCATCACAAACTGTGAGTAAGAGTCCGGTAGAGATTGCATAATGAAGTCCATGCTTGTTTCACGCCCGATCTTCTGGCCAAGCTTCTCAAGCCTCTCTATATAACTGATCATCTTTAACACGTGTGACCCAACCGGGAAACCTGGAGCCATCTAGCAGCCAAAGAGCACCTTCGAGACCTCTTACCTCTCAGTGTGAGAATGGGAAGCATAGAGTTCCTTCAGGTGACTCATGATGGTGTACGCATCGATGGACTCATGTTGTTTCTGAAGTTCCTGTGTCATAGAAGCAAGCATGATGCAAGTAGCCTCCTAACTGTCAGAACAGTGTTACGCATGCTTCTTAACCGACTCCTCATTTGTAGCATCTTTAGGGTCCTTAGTTAAGGGTTTATCCAACACATAGCTAATGTTTTCATGTCTCAAAACTATTTTGAGATTCCTTTCCCAGTCGAGAAAGATTGTTTCGTCAAGTTAGTTGTCAATAATAAAATGAAGGTTCAATTTGTTCGACATCCTCTACAACAATAAAGTAAAGATAACATAAGTAAAAGTTCATGTATACAAAACCCTAAAATTGTAATTTAAAATTTTAATTAGGTTTTGCTCCCACTAGCCAACTATTCCTAATTGACTTTCAAAAAATTTATTTATTTCTTTAGTGGATGGAACCCCATCTAGTTGACTTGATCCTTGACATGGGCAGATCGACCGGGTAAATTCGAAAGGTGGGTACACTTACCCGTCACATCTCATGTGGCTTCCATTGGTTGACTAGTCAACTCCTTGATGATTCACATCATTATGTGATATTCAACCCCTTGTCTCTAAAATGAAACAGTCTTGACGTGGGCCAATCACCGTAAGATTCTTAGTGAGTCGTAACCCAAATATTCTAGAGATCTCATAACGATCATATCTCGATAATGACGATATACTTGAGGTAGGTCAACCCATGATGTGGGTCGATCAGTTGGATCCGAACAAAGGCTCTTCACGGTCATTAAAATTGGGAGACAAGTATAACTCGACTTTTGTAGTGGGAATAATTTTAAATTTATTCTCTTAATTAATTTCGAATTAACTCACTTAATTAATTTAATTATGGCCTCATCTAATACGTGTATATTTCTACGCTATCAACATAAAGTAAAACATACACCATTCCGCGCACAAAATAACCGGCATGATCTTGGACATTCCCTAGGTGCGGTTTCGAATACAAACTGAAGAAACCGCGGGTGACAATCTAAGGTAACTGCAACCGCCAATATGATCTCTAATGCGCCATCACCAATGAGATTTCTTGTTTTCTGTCTTTAGTCTCCATTGTCTGCTTCATTCTTGTTATATAAAATCTATCTAATATATTTATAACCCGCCTCACACGGGGGAGCTAATGGGATTGGGATAAATGCATAAAATAAACTAGGTCAAATTCTTCATTATGGCCCAGGACAATTTAAAAAACCAACAGAAAATAAAGCATTCACATTTATCCTATTGGTCGAGTCCATGATCAATCGGGGTCCTATATTCACCTTATATCTACAACATCTAATTCATACAATAATAAATCTTATGAAAAAGATTAAATTTTAATTCTTCCAACTTGCGTCTTGTTTTATCAAATCAATTAATCAATCAACTAAATGACTTTAGCCGAAATAAAATTAACGATTAATTTTAAATCGATTTTAATTTTACCTTTAATTTTAATCAATTGGAACTATTCAAATTAAATCAAAATTAAAACCAAAAGGCAAAAGGCATCTCCCTTGGCCCATTCATAAATAATTTTTTTGAAAAGAGTTTAGGCCTAGGCCTTTTCCAAAATCAAATATTTTGAAAATGGGCCTAGCCCTATTCCAAACAAAGTTTGGAAAGACCAATATTATTTAATGTCACGTGGCATCCCAAAGGCCTAAACTATCTGAACCATTAGTTAGGCACCTGACACGAACTAAATATAGACATATCAATGCACAATAAAAGTATCACAAAACAAAAACGACATCGATGTCCCTTATGATAGAACCGGCCGACACCGGCTGCACTAGGGGGATGGGCCGCTGCTTCGGCCGAGCCCCCTTTCATCGATATAATATTTTTTTCTTGTTTCGCGAATCTAGATCTTGTATCTATCAATTAATTACTATGCAATTTAATTATTGCTTATTGCTTAAGTTCAAAATTCGCTCTGATACTACTGTTAGGAAATCAACTAGTTTACGCAGTGGAATTTTAAAGATTGATTTCCGATCCCATGATCAACTCCGTTTAAAACAATAAACACGTTAAGTAGTTGACCGTGATTACCGTAGTTGATCTATAAGATCGACGCTTTAACCGTCAAAGGAGAGTAATTGTGTGCGCAAGTCGTCCACATGTCCGTCCTTTATCGATATCAACACGAGCACCTCACCGGAATCCTCCTTGGACAGCCACTAAAAAAATCCAGTTTCTGGACTGGCATTTTCTCTCTCTCAAAATATCACTCTAAGAAGCAATAAGTTTATTAGAAAAATTCTAATTGTGACGTACAAAAGAGCTAGCCAACCCCTTGCTTATACAGGGGTGACCTGCTGTAATGTTCCGATTTTCGGGAAAGGGCAGACGTTTCTTTTTGTGAAAACGAAACATTAGTATTCCTTTTCTTTTATTGGAGTTAAGTATTTAATTGATTATGTATATATGATTTTCGAATTTATGTATATAATTAAAGGGATTATTCTGATTTTTGGTAATTAGGGGTAATTATGGAAAATGATTAATTTGGAATGTGTATTTAAGGAAAATTACACTTAATCCTTCCCAAAACCTAATTAAATCAGAAATCAGTTTATACGTTCTTCCCTCTCTGCGAAATTTGGAGAAGAGAAAAGGCCAAGAGAGTTGTCACAATATTTGAAGCGCTTCTTGATCGTTTTCAGATTGGACTGGAGAATTGGAATCGTCGTGAGAAGAGCATCGCTTGGATATCAATTTGAGGGAAGTGCAACAGACTTTTCAAGGTTGTTTGAATCTGGTTTTTGGTTGCAATCAAGTAAGAGGCTCTTCCTCTGAACTTAATTATCGTTTATAAGGTTTAGATCATATTTTAAGACGTCTTAATGCTAGAAAGATGAGTCTTTTGTTGATCAATGATCATAGATATTATGGTATGTTTAGATATGTTTTTCTACGTTTTAATGTGTTCAATTCGATGATAATTGGGTTAGAAACATATTAGAAACCGTTAAGGATCAAAATCAGAAATTTAGGGCAGCAGGCAGAATGCGTACGCATTTTACGCATTGGCTAGCAATGCGCACACATTCCTCTTACATGATTGTAGGTTTTGGCTTCTGGACGCTGAATGCGCATGCATTCCTTGAACAGAGAGTTCCGGTTTTGTTAGGATAATCGGTTTTCTAAAGGGAGAGTCGGTTTGCTTCAAATAGGGTGGTTAGATTGAGTTGTTCAGTCTAATCACTAGAATTAGGAGTTGGCACCCATGGATATCGTTAAACTATTTTGGATAGGTAGGAAGGTTAAGACAAACTCCCTATCAAGTCATTCCTAAGGGGTAAAAGTAGCTCGTGGGATCATAGTTCGGCTATACCCGTTAATCCTTAGGTAAACACCGTTCGCATAATTGTTTATTTTTGCACTAGTATAAGACATTTCCACCTTTGATTGACTTGAAACAAGTTACACGTCAGCTTTAGTACTAAGACTTACTCCTTGTGGATACGACCTTGTGACCACTATACTCCCGTTGACCCGATACTCTGTCGGTGAAAGTTAGCGGTTAAGTATTTTGCTATCAGTGCACCAAGCCTAGTACGGACACATTGGAGGACCAGAAGCTGAGTTTTACATTCAGAGAGTTAGTGCGGGCGTACCAGACCCCGGTGTGGATGCACTGGAGCCAGTACGGGCGCACCAAACCCGATCTTGGGTGCCTTTGGTTGAGCAGTTTACAAATTTACATATAGAGGCTCAGTGCGAGTGCACAGAACCTCAGTGCTGGGGCACTGGACCCTGTTTGAGGAAAAAAGTGGATTTATGCTTTGTAATGAGTTTTAAATGTTAATCCTTGATCTAAGAACATTAATTCTACGTAAACAAGCCTCGATTGAGTTTCTGATGTGTTTGGTTCCGGCACCGGACGTACTCTTAAAGGGAGTTGAAGTTTGGGACCGTCGGAATGGCATGAAAGGGCTTGTGCTTTGATGATCTAGAGTTCATCAATGCATGTGTACATGATAGGTTGTGATGTCTAGTTGTCTAAGTGAGGGAGTAGAGTTGATAAGGTGAGTTTTTCTTTGAAAACACTTAGATGGCTAATTAATTCACAATTATAATTACATAAGTTAGTACAAGATAAAACGTCACTTATTCTCGGTTAGGCACTATTTCATATAGGCGATGTGATACATTCTTTAGAGGTGAACAAGGCTACTGGCTCAAAAGGCTGAAAGGTAGTGGAGGAAATACTTCGAGCGTATAAGCATACCGAGGAGACCCCGGAGCTAATCGGTGCTAATCACCGTTAGTTAGCAAGTATATCTTCAGGCTGATGAACACCATGCGTAATGTCCTTGAGTAATGATGTAACCAAGATAAGCTAAGCTGGAAACGTATAGTCATGAAGTGTCGATGGACATAGAATGAACCTTAGATCGTGTCGGTCTCATAATGATAATTATTAAACTAAAAACTGTTAAAGAGCATAATTAAATTGTAGCTTCTACTTCTTACTATGTACAATGTACTTATAACAAATGCATGTTTATTTATGTGTTTCGGGGAGAGAAGACGAACAGGTAAATCTAGAGTTCGAGGATGACTTTGATGATGACGTTTAAGGACGCCGAAGTTGATGAGTTCATTTATTTATGTTTTAATTTATTTATTAGCTTGGAGTTTTGTTGGGAACCTTGTATTTTTTTTTAGTAATTTTGGAGGATTCGTACGTTTGGTTTTCGTTTGAATTTTTTTCCCAATGTAATAAATGTTACATTTCTATCTTTATATATTGAGTTTTCTATTCTTGGTTGGTTGAAAAAAAATTACCCTAGTCTTTTTGCTTCCGTTTTGCTTAACTAAATACGACGTAGTAGAGGCTTACGTATAAAGTGAAAATTATTTTATTTTATACGTGCCGAATGTTCCTTTTCCGGATAAGGACTCGGTGTCTGGGAACGGGACGTTACAATTAATGATTGCTGTTGCTAATCATTGAATGCTGAATCCAATTGCGCTGTCTGAGTATTGCTTTTGAATTGACTTTGTTTTGATTTCCTTTCAAGTAAGGATCTCCGTTGTACACTTCTGATATTTGTATTTGTAGAGTCATTGATTTGTTTTGTTGAATTTGGAGGACTGAGATCATTTTCTTTGGCTTCTGGGTGGTGATTCTAATACCATGAAATCTGAATTAAAAGTCTATTTCATGTTTCATTGCTTTATTGGTTGAGAAGACACATTGCATTTATAGGGAAAACTAGTACATTTTGGTGATCTAGTTCAAACATAGATTCAACTACATTTGTTTACAAATCTTTGTCTATCAAAACCAAGTGTGCTAAATGAATCTGGTAGATCTTTGAGTGTTCAACAGAATATGGCTGATTGTCGGATGTGTCTTTGTTTGCATATTTCATGTACAAAAGCAATTGTTTGTAGTTCTATGTTACTTTTATCATGGTACTGGCCTTGTGTGCTTTTTTGGTTGCAGGTTATTTATGCAGCCTACACTTCATTTTGGCAGTGAAATTAATGTCACTGGATATATATTTGGATAAATAAACTTTTAATGAATGTAGGCAAGTAGTGGAACCAAAAACATTCATCACCATGTTTGGCGTGCAGCAGATGGATGTTAGGAAATCAACTAGTTTACGCAACGGAATTTAAAAGATTGAATTATGATCCCAATATCGAATCCGTTTAAAACAATAAACACGTTAAGCAGTTGACGGTGATTACCTCAGTTGATCTATAAGATTGACGCTTTGACCGTCAAAGAAGTGTAGCTATGCGCATAAGCTGTCCACATGTCCAGCATCTATCGATATCCATACAAACACCTCGCCGGGATCCTCCTTGGATAGCTGCTAGAAAAATCCAGTCGCTAGACTGGCCTTTTCTCTCTCTCTCTCCCTCTCTCTTAATATATCTCTCTAAGAAACTCTCAATTTATTAGAACTATTTTATTTGTGATGTTCAAAAGAGCTAGCCAACCCCTTTCTTATATATGAGTGACTTGCGCCCCACTGTGTCCCAATCTGATTGGGAAAAGCTTTTGTGTAGATTGATGAGAAAGAAAAAGTTTTACTAGTAAAATAAAGAAAATAAATATTCTAGATTTATCTAATTTAATTTAATCTCTCATATTAAATAAATACAAGATATTGCCAATATCTAATATTCAATATGTTTATCATATTATCATAAATCTAGTTTCCATAAATCCATTAATATCCAATATTAATATATGATAATATCATTAATTAAATTGCACAATCCAAGTGTATCTCGATAGACTATAGTCTGCGCCCCATATGCCAAATAATTGACATTCGGAATATTCTTTAGTTAATCAACAAGATTAATATCTTGTATTATTCATAATAAATAAATAACATCATATTAATTTAATCACTATGACATTTTATAGTCGAGATAAACTTTCCATATTTGGTTGTCACTATAACCGCATTTTAATCCGACTAGATGTTCTTAAGTGTGTGACCCGATAAGCTTCCGAATATGTTGATCGTAGACTCAAAGTGAAAATTAGGAAAATGCCCATTATACCTAACGATCATGGGATAGCACCTAGCAACACACTGTGACCCATAATCATCGGAAGAGTCATAACCATAGACTACTACATTTCATGTGAAACATATACTACGTAAATAGAATCCTATCACTATTACAATATCAATACAATCGTATCTCGAGTGTCAGTACATCAACGATCGCATCTTATAATCTGGATATTGTTAGTAATACCATCCGCAACGGAAGCGATTTATGGATCTAGATCTATAAATTACACGTAATAAAATAACTAGATCTACATCTACAAGGGGGTTGTAGTTCATACCTCTTGGATCTCAAAATCAAAGTAGACTAACCGCAATAAGATGAACAAAGGATGGTGTGAAGAGCACCACGATCTTCCGCATGTGTGATCCAAGAAACTCCCGGTGGAAGGAAATCCTCGTCTCGAATCCTTCCGATATGCTACGCGGAAAATTCTCCAAGATTTTCCCAATGCTCCCCTTGGCCGAAAATTTTCTTCTCCTCTCTAAGAGGTGAAGTCGAAATTATGTAGTGTGTTTTAGACTTGGGAGAACTCTCTTTATATAGGAGAGTGATCCTTGTCCTCCAAGGATTTTATTTTGCAAATAAAATAAATCCAATAAATAAAAGATAATCCCATAATATTCTAGAACAAATCTAGAATAATCTTTATCTTTATTTCTTACCATAAATATTTATCCAATAAATATTTTGTGTACATTTCTTATTAATCCACAAGAAAACTAATTTCTTGTTGACTAAAACACCTCCTAGGCCGAAAATTACTTATTGACCTAGTCAATATTATTTTTGGCCATAACACACTAATTGGGCCAAGATTATGAAAAATGTGTTTTTCACATATTTAATTATTTAGTCCAACTAATTTAATAGTCCACTAAACAATTAATTCACATATCGTTTTAATTAAATTCCAATAAGAATTAAATTAATATTATTAGGATTCGACGTCCGAGAATAGCCATGCTATATTGGAGGCACGTCGGGGACCATGGACTAATAATCAGCGGCTCCGATAAATCAAATAAATAATTATCTTACGAACAGAATAATTATATTCGATAAATCAATCACAGGAATATGCCACCATAATCCCGTGACTGCACTCTTCCGATTATGAGATTATATTTATCTCCTCACGAGAATGATAATAAGCGTCCATTGATATAATCATTACATATGCATTAATCCTCCATAGACTGTTCATTCTAAATCGGGAAGTTATCGTTAACCCTTTTCGAACATATTATCCTTATTTACCATTAACCCCTAGTGATCAATTAATTCATACACCTCACTTTGGTAGCTAATCGATTGTAATATGAACTCGCACGATCGATCGTTTCTAGGATTAACAAATAAAGGAATCGTTTATCCGCTTCCATAAATGGAAGGAATAGATTCGTGATCTGTGATAAACACGGACTACTCACTCAATCCGATACAATGCCAAGATGGGGTAAATCGGATCACAGACTCAGTGTAATCCTTAACCGTCAAGTCAAACCTCATAATCGATTTAAGCGGTTGGACTGTGATCACCTCGGGATTAAGATATATCCATAAATATGATCATCGATTGATTCGATAAGACTTTCGATTACGGAATTATATCGTGAACTCTAATCAAATCGGTCCAAATTTATATGATATATCTATCATATATAAATGCCCCACTAGGTTCTCTTAACCGAAAGTCCGGATAAGACAATCACACCTATTGTGTTCAGGAGCATTAATAGCACGTTAAAGGAGAGACCCGATACTCTCGATTAACTTCACTGCGGGCTAATTGTATTTTAAGTACATCTTCACTAACTCAATCATCCCGTGTATATTCCATACACTGAGTTAAGTGATTACATAAACGATATACTATAGGGTTTTCTGTAGTGTAAATACTATTGTCACATCGGTGAATATGAGAATAATAAATATGAATAATAATGTCATTTCATTTATTAAATAAAACAATTACAAAATTGTCTTTTGGGCATTACACCTAACAATCTCCCACTTGCATGAAAGCATGTGATTAATTGTTTTAGAGCACACCCTATTATTTAAACTACAACAAACTACATCTCACACTTGCTCTAAAGCAATGGAGACACATCCCGTATTCTATTACCCATTAAGCATATCATAACAATTGTAGATGACAAAGTACACTCCGAGTGTGCCGTCGTAGGATAGGTCAGTGACTCGGGGAGTACCAACATCTAAATATCATGGGTCTTAAGGATTAGTCAGGTTGTCGGCTCGAGACGATCCGTAGAATCGAAACGTTACCGGTCCATCTAATCATGTGGTACTTTCCCAATATGCTTTTGACCTCTAGTGATTTCGAAAAACCATATAAGCTACCCCTTCATCATTTGCTCAATGATGTGGTATCGGCTTCCAAATCTAGAATCACTCACAGATATGAAAAGGAAATCCGTAAGCTATATCGCCTCTCTAGCTACTACAAAATCCGCTAATCACCCAACTAGTTAAAGTCGAGTTGGCATTGCTGGATTCCTCAAGGCAATAGCTTCAACACAAGAGTAAACACTGAGCCCGAGATCGACTTAACGATCATCCTCAATCTGACTTAAAGTCAAAATTAGTGTATCACACATATCCTAGTTCACACATGAATATGTCCGCATATTATTCCTCGTTCTCTTCAAGATACTAAAGGACATACTAAACTTGCTTTGTTAACCGCCGAATCTAAGATTCGATCAAAGTTGACGTTCAATAACCTGACCATCTCTTACTAGAAAGAGAATCTATCCCATTTCTCTTGATTAGAAGATTTAGAGAGTCATTCCTGAGGCATAGGGTAGAACTTCCTCGTTGAATGTTGCATACACAGATGCATCATCTTATCCAATAAGATGGATGGGAAATCAGAGACTGATTCTAATGAATTCGACCGAGTCAAACTCTTTAGGATGTTGTCCAAATCTCTGTTGCGGAGAATTGTGGCATTGTCGGATTCTGACTTCAGATAACACACCCATGTTGATTCCAACTGGTGCAGTGTTATCCTTCACAAACACTAATTGTTGGTCCCTTGAAAAGTCTTTGGTTAAGTTTAGGGGGGGTGAATAAACTTAACACTTAAAACTTTTGGAGTTAACAAATTCTGCAACTTCAAGCAAATCAACGATACTTGAAGAGTCTCTTTGATACCTCGATAACCTCTGGCCGATAAATGATGAGTCTCATCGACGATTGAGTTTGCTGAATTTGTGCAGCAGAATTATATCAAAATTAAGCCTTAATACTTGTTGTTAAATATGATACTAAGTATTAGATACTCAGTAGTGCAAGTGTGTAATTTCAGTTACTAGATTCAGTAGGTTGATGTGTAATATAAACTAAGTGCAGAATGTAAATGCTGAAAGTAAGTAGGCAGATTTTGTAGTGGTTCAGGTGGTGTAATCCTGTCAGTCCATTCTTCTCCTGTGATGTTGAAGGAAATTCACTTGAGATCTTTGATGTAGCTTTTACAAAGATTCCTAAGGTTGCTTGTCCTTCACCAATAACTATGGCTTCACAAATTGAAAACTGGGATCATGTAGGATTGCTGCTCCTGAGTCTTCCACTGGTCCTTGAAGGGTAGGATTGCCTCTTCACCAGCTCCACCACAAACAACAGTCTTTCACACAACTGTGCTTCACTGTCTTCAGCAGGTTCTTTATAAAATAAAGATTGAATCAAATAAATGATTCAGTTGCAGCAGCTTGATTAGGAAGATATAATCAGCAGCTTGCAGGCTTCAAGTGTGTATGCTTAATGTAGCTTGAATGCAGAATACACTTGAAGAATTTCTCTGGATTAGTAGCTTTAAGTTCAGTGAGTTCAGCAGGGTGTTTTTCAGCTCAGTAATATCTTTTCAAAGTCTATTAGTTTTCATCATCTTGTTTCTGAGTTGAAAGTCCTCTATTTATAGGCAAGAATGCATGTGACTTGTATTTGAAATTCAAATGTAACCATTCCTTGTTTTTGTCCCATCTGATTTGCATTCTGTCACTATTCATGGGGATCGACATACATCGCCGTAATTCCTTTTGACAAAGGCAAGTGCGATCATCCACCCTTTGACTTATATCCAATGGATAAAAATATGAATCATCCCAACGTTATTTTAATCTCAGCCTTTGATTTCTTTGATAAGTCAGAGGTAGTTGGCTGTCCTTATCCATGTAATCTTCCAATATAATCTTGAATTAACCGAGGTATATTATCAAGCGAGTTCATCATCTTTGAGATACCTATCGATCTATTTGAATCGCAATTTGTCGTGTATAAAATACAATGTAGCTGATTTCTTTTATCTAACTTTTATTTGTGAAGTTAGATTACACCTTTTTAATTATAACCAAGTCCCAAACATCATCCAACTTGTGGAACTCAGACCTTCTTCACAAGGTATATGTAATCAGTTTAGGTCATCACAGACTTGCCTAAATTATGATTCCATATCCTTGACTTAAATTACTATGTTTGATCCCTTAGCCTTCAGAATCGAGTTTGAACCTCAACCTTCGTCTTGAAGAGGTTCCAGACTAGTCTCATCGATATGAATCGATCACTTTGATATAAATCAAAGATCCCTTTACTGATGCTTGTTTGATCAAACCTATTCATAAATCAAAAGCGTAATAAACCTATACATTTGATCTAGACATCTTTTGCCTTTGCACTATAATAACTAGTCTGGCACTCATCATCAAAACATAGAAATAAGTCCAACAATTTCCCCCTTTTTGGTGATGATGCCACTACCCTCACCTAACAGCAAAGCAAAAAGATAAAAACAAAGACAGAACAAATATAGTCATCTTTCATTATAATCATTTGTTCAAAGATATTATGATCTAGAATCGGCAAAAACATAATGCGCTTAAAGTGTCTTTGATCTCATTGTCTTCTTTCTCTTTCTTGTCGGCCTTCTCCACTTGTTCGTGATAGGCCCCGATTTCTTCTATCATATCCTCATCCATTCATTTTCAATCGATTGTAAAATCAATGTAGGGATTGACCTCTTTCCACCATTTCCATGCTTGAGCAGAGAAGATTGTCTGATTCACTCTAAATCCAAACTTCATGTAAAGTTCCTTGAATTCATCAAGTGAGTCCTTTGCTTTTGTGATAGGCAAAGTCCTATCACCTCTGCCACTTCTTCCACCTCTTCCACATCTGTAAGTTGCCCTTAAGGCTTTGACTCTTGCTTCCCAAAATTTCAATCCCAAGAAAGAGTTTAGACCTTCATGATATCCCTTGTCATGATAAGGTTTCTTCGTTATAGTATTCTTTCTTGTATTGTCTGAGGAGATCATCAGTAAGTTGAACTCTGCCAGGTGCAGGTTGTCTGTAAGCATTAGTCTCATCCTCCCATCTTTTCTTTGCAAAGAGTCTTGCAGCCGCTTTTGCTGCTGCTGTTTGGCCCTCTTCCCCCTTAGTGACATCATCAACAAACCAGGACATTAGGCCATGAACACTCTCCTGTGAGATAACCAGATTATTCAGTTGCCCTTCCATAATTTCAGTTCTTGTGCCAACTGCAGTAATCCTGGATTGCAAAGTTTCTTCCAATAGATTGATCCTCTCAGTAACTTTAGGATCCAATCCAGTAGGTTGAGATGTTCCAGTAGCCTCAGCAGGCTTAGGTGTTTCAGCAAGCTTGTCAAGTTTCTGATGAATGGATATAAGTTGGTCTTTCAGAAACTTCTCTTTATGCAGTATTTCCAACCTTGATTCCCCTCACATCTAGTATCAGATCATTCACAGCATTTTGGGTAGATGTGAATTTTGAAGCAACTGTACTTCTAGATTGTCTGTTTTCATTCACCATTTTCATCAGTTCTTCAAATCTTTCTTCCTGTCTATCCAGTTGAGTTCTTAACTGTTGCATATCATGCCTCACAGTCCTTAACTAATTCAAAACTTCTACTGGTATCTCACCAGTCATTCTTCCACCAGTAGCCTCATCAGCAGGCTCCTTAACATTGTATTGTGGCCTCTGATTGCTCACAACCAATGACCAACTCCTATCTAATCTAGCAGGATTAGGTACTTGATATTCTTCCAAGATAGGATCAAGGGCTAGTTCTTCAAAAATAGGAACAAATGCATGTGGGGGATCAACATCAATATTATCTTCTTCAAGCATTTGGAACTCCTCATCACTAAAGTCATAGTCTAGCAGCTGCTCATCCATATTAACAGCAGTCTGCTGACCATCTTTCCCTTCAGTTGTCTTGTCTCCAGTAGGCTCCACTACAGCAGCCTCTTTAGCAACAGGGGTATCCTCCATACCCAAAATAGGTTCCAACCTTTGTCCGATTCTTTGTTTGAGACTCAGCACTGCACCTCCTGTTCCAACTTTGTGTCCAGTCTTTGTTTGTAACTCAAAGAACCTGCACTCCTCTTCAGCTCTTTGTGGATTGAATATAGCCTCATTATCCACTTGAAATCCTTCAGCATGACAAATCTTGTGCAGGATAATGGCAGTTTTAGTAAGAATGCCTTCAAAGTCAAATCCATCTTGATATTCAATAGATTCTTCTGAGCTGGCACTAGGTTCACTATAATCAGTAACCTTCTCTCCATCCAAATCCTCACTCTGTTCAGCTTCAGTATGTGCAGTAGGCTCAACAACATGGAATGTAACAGATTCATCAGCTAGCCTACCAGCACTTAGATTAACTCCTTCATTGATCAATGCCTCCAAATCATCCATGTTGAGATCCTGTAGATCCTCATCCATCTCTTCAGTCTGCTGGCCCTTAGCAGACTTACCAGTCTCACTAGGTTCAGCTTCCATGCCATCAATGGCTCCTTGACCAGCAGCTTCAGTTGTTGTTTCTTTAGCCACTCTACTGGTCTCCCCAGGAAACATGGGGGAATCATCATCAGAGTCTGATGAATCACTGTCTGGTGTGTACTTTGGATCTCTGAACATGATTCCTCCACTTTTCTTTCCTTCATCCAAAAGATCCATCAGCCTGGACTGCAGCAAGCTAGTGTCTAACAAATCCAATAGGCTGTCACACCCAGCTGCTCAAATGCCCATTCTTCAAATCCACTCATCGGATCAGCAGCTGGTTTCTGTTTCTTGTAGAATCCAAACTTCCACTGAAAATAGTTTTGCACCTTTTTGAAGTTAGGATCTACCTTGTCCTTCTTAGATGCCTTCTCATATGGCATAGATGGCTTTCTAGTGGCGGAGTTCGGTGAGCTTGTCGACCTCCAAAAGCTCCCACAAGTAAATTCATTGTTTCTTCAACACATGCTTCAAAGTCGAGAGGTTCTTCGAGGTGGTATATTTGTACCTACTACTTACATCTGTACAATACTTGGTTCCCCCTGACTTACATGCTCATCAGCAGGGTCAGCAGCAGACTGCTCTTCCCCCTGAGTTCTTGAAACAATTGCAGGGTCTTCAACCAATTCTTTAACTACCACAAAGAGTTCGAGTTCGGTGGTTTGTTGTGGGTCTTTGATGAGATACTACAAGCAGGCTCAGTGGTCGATGACTGCTGCTTGATATCTCCAACAGATTGCTCAACAACAACCTGTGCAGCTTCAGTAGACTTAACAACCTCTTCAGGTGAGGAGTCAGTAATTTCCACAGGCTTGATGATAGTCAAGGGCTCAGCCTCAATAGCCTCTTCTTCCTCTTCTACTGATGCTTCTTCTTGGACTCTTTGTGCCTCCAAGTTTTTCAATTCTTTCCCCTTTCCATGTTTCTTTTTGTGGATAATTTCTTTTCTTCTCTTGGAAAGTGGTTCATCATCTTCAGTTCTAGTAGACTTCCTCTTTCTACTAGCTTCCTTCTGTTGTTCCCTCAGAATCTCAACAACAGTTCTTCATGAAGCAACAATAGGGTCAGTACCTTCAGATTCAGCTGGACCCTCAGCAGACTCAACAGTCTGTGCTATTTGCTTCTTTGTCTTCTTAGGCTTTAAGATCTCAGTGATCTTCCTTGTATCTGACCTTTCTTTTTTCTCTTTGGTCTTCTTCTTTGGTGCAGAGATTTAGTGATTTCTTCTTAGTTTGTTGGACCTGCTAACCACCAGCATCACCATCATCTCCATTACTGTCATCATCATCATCAGGGACAACAACATTTTCATCATCATCTAGACCAGGAATAGCATAATCAATTTCCTTCTTGTATGTAGACTGATTAATCTTCTCAGGTTCAAGATCAGGAACCTCTATGTGATTCAGCAGGGTCTGAACCATTAATCCTAAGGGCAAGGCCTTGGATTTCCTTTTTCCCTCTTTTTCTTCCTTGGCTACCTTCTTCATGTAATGGATGAAGTAACCAGCCCAGTCAAATCTCATGCTCCTGCAAATAATCATCATCAACTCTATCTTGGGTCCTAATAGAGTGTCCATACTGCCAACCAGTCCAAGTATATTCTTTGCAATGAGCTTGCTCAGCAGACTGTACTCATTTCCAATATGTCTGCAATTGATGCCTGGAGTGGATTTGGTGGCTGTATTTGTTTTGATTTGATCAACAAAAGCCATCTTGGATAGTCCCATTGCTTTAGGATTTACTGGACCATCCACTACTTCCTCAAATCAAAAACTTCCCTCGATGAGACTGGAAACTTCAATCTCCTCAGCATTCACAGTTGTCTTGAATGCTTCAGTTCCTTCTTCCACAATGATGTTCTTCCAGAAATCAATAACATTTGTGTATGATATTGTTTCCAATCTGATATTGAGTTTGTTTTCCAAGCCTGCAAACCTCCTTATTCTTCGACCAATGTTGATGGCCAAATCTGTTTTGTTTGCATCAACAACAAAGCCTCTAACACTTTGGCTTGATTCAATCTGGACATCATTCTTTTCCTCCATTGTTATGAGAAAAATGAGATGAAGAAGATGGATTATAAATCTGTGTTCACACGGTGTAAATCTGAGATATATAGCGATTTTGCAAGTAGTGAAAATCTTTGAGTGTAATCTGTATATATGGATGACGGTAGTTTGCTTGTCGGCACGTACATTGATGTTAACCACGATTAATCTGAGTAAATGCTGTCTTGACACGTGGCCCATAACTCTTTCATAACGTTTGTAACCGTTGGATCTTGGTAACTATGGTAATAAAGGGTAGGATAAATATCCCGCCAAACTGCTTTTTGACTTTAGTAAAGTTTGACGTGTAACGTTCCATTCAAGCAGGTTGTCCTCGGTGAGGTTGGCTCGGCGATCTGGCGATAAAGGTGCTTCAAAGACCTGCGACAAAGTGACTCTGCTGATCCTTGATTTCTTCTTGTTTTGTTCAATTGATAATACAAGATGAAGTTTAATACCAATGACTGATCCTCTTGGCAACCCCTTGGCAAACTCATTTGCTCAATTGTCCAAACATAAGTACATGGAATTGTTGATACCAATGACTAATCTGCTAAGTGAGCTCACCCAACATAGCAAAGACTAATCCCCTTGGTGAATTCCAGTACATTCCTGATTATGAGTCAACTTTTATGATTCCAAGTTCAGTCCTTAGTTTGCCAAATCTTTCACTATCAAGTGGTTTAGTGAAAATATCAGCAAGTTGATTTTCAGTAGGGATATATAGAACCACCACATCTTTCTTTTCAACATGATCTCTTATAAAATGATGTCTCACATCAATGTGCTTGGTTCTTGAGTGCAAAACATGATTTTCTGTGATTGCAATTGCACTTGTGTTGTCACACATGATTGGAATTTCCTTTTCTTCAATTCCAAAATCCCTTAACTGTTGTCTTAGCCATAGTACTTGTGCACAACAACTTCCAAAGAGACTATATATTCGAATTTTCGGTAGTGGAAGTTGATATTGAATTCTGTTTCTTGCTGAACCAGGAGACCAGTCTACTTCCCATTAACTGACAAGTTCTTGTAGTGCTTTTTCTATCAATTTTGCATCCAGCATAATCAGAATCTGAGTAGGATATAACTTTGAAGCTTCCATCCTTGGAATACCATATCCCTACTCCCAAAGTCTCCTTTAGGTACTTGAGAACTCTTTTGACTGCACCTAAATGACTTTCTTTAGGTTTAGATTGAAATCTTGCACAAACACCTACAGCAAAGGATATATCAGTCTGGCTTTGGCGAAGAAGGTACATCAGACTGACTATCATCCTTCGGTATAAAGTCTGATCAACATCTTTGCCTTCTTTATCTTCATCCAATCTGATGTTTGTACTCATTGGAGTTGATATCTTAGTGCTGTTTTCCATACCAAACTTCTTCAATAACTCCTTGGTATACTTGGTTTGATTAATGAAGATTCCATCCTTCATCTGTTTAACTTGCAATCCCAAAAAGTAGTTCATCTCTCCCATCATACTCATTTGAAATTTACTTTTCATTAGATTTGCAAACTTTTCACAAAGTAAATCATTTTCAGAACCAAATATTATGTCATCCACATAAATCTGCATCAAAGCAGGTGATGTTCCTTCATCGATTATGAAAAGAGTCTTGTCAATGGTGCCTTTTGTAAAACCATTGTCCACCATGAATTGAGATAGAGTCTCATACCATGCTCTTGGTGCTTGTTTCAATCCATAAAGTGCTTTGTTGAGTCTATACACTTTATCTTCTTGATCTTTAACTTCAAATCCAGGAGGTTGTTGTACATACACTTCCTCCTCTAGAATGCCATTCAGAAATGCACTTTTGACATCCATTTGATATACTTTGAAGTTCTTATATGCAGCATGTGCCAAGAATAACTCGATAGCTTCCAATCTTGCAGCAGTGCATAAGTTTCATCAAAATCTATTCATTCGCTTGAGAATAGCCTTTTGCAACTAGTCCGGCCTTATTTCTCACAATGGTACCAGATTCATCAAGTTTATTTCTCAGTATACCCACTTAGTACCAATGATATTTGCATGACTTGGCCTTTCAACTAGTGTCCAAACTTGATTTCTTTCAAATTCATTCAATTCTTCTTGCATAGCTATTATCCAATCTGGATCTGAAATAGCTTCTTCAACAACTTTAGGTTCCATTTGAGATAGAAAACAAGTAAACATAGCTTCCAGGTTGTCTTCTAGTCCTTACACCTTGTTGTACATTGCCAATAACTTGTTCAAGCAGGTGATTCCTTAACCATTGTGGATTACGGTTTGTTTGGTTATCGGGGAACCTCATCTTGATTGGAGTCTGCTGTGGCTTCTTCAACAACAGGGGTTGTGAGATCCTTGAATAGCTTCGGTTGTTGCATCGATAATATCACCGCCAGGTGTTCAAGCAGTGGCGATGATCGTAAACTTTGAAGTCATTGAATCTTTCCAAAACTTCAATACAACTGGATCGATGACTTGTTGATTCTCGGTGAGTTCACAATCTTCATCTTCCATACCGGTGAACTTAGGTTCATCAAACACAACATGGATTGTTTCTTCATGTTTGATGACCTCTTGTTCAAAGACAGAATGCCTTGGTCGATCAAGAATATCCCAAGAAAATCCCTTCATCAAACTTTGGTTGGAATGTTTTCAGATGAACCTTGTGATTTAGAATAAAACACTTGCTTCCAAATGGATGGAAATAGGATATGTTTGGTTTCCTTCCATTCCAAATCTCATAAGGTGTCTTCAGTAGCTTCTTGTTTACTGATGTTCTGTTTTGTGTATAGCACGCTGTATTAACTGCTTCAGCCCAATATCTTTCAGGTAGCAAAGCTTCACATATCATTGTCTATCCTGCTTCCTTTAAAGTCCTGTTCCTTCTTTCAAAGAACCCATATTTCTTTGAGGTGTACCAAAGAAATGACAAGTTGATGCAAGACACCATTCATTCTCGATATTCTCTTATTACTTTGTTGAGAAATTCAAGACTCGATCCGATCTTATTTTTATTACTGTTAAACTTTTCTCATTTTGTAATCTCTTTAAAAGATTAGGCATGCTTTTGAGTGTTTCACTTTTCTTGTTCATAAATATCACCCAAGTGTACCTTGAAAAATCATCCACAACCACTAAGGTGTATTTCTTTCCAGTTACACTTGTTGGAGTTATTGGTCCAAAAAGATCCATATGCATAAGCTCCAACTTTGTATTAGTTGATTGTTTAGTTTTTGACTTGAAGCTTGACTTTATCATTTACCTCACGACATGCATCACATATAGCATCCTTTTTGAATGTGATTTTAGGTAAACCAATCACCAGCTTCTTCTTCACTAACTGATTTATATCATCAAAGTTTAAGTGATTTAACTTCTTGTGCCATAACCAATTGAGTTCAGACTTGGTATGCACAATCAGGCAGGTTTCTGGAACTGCAGTAGATCAATCCACAACATACATGTTTTGTTGTCTTCTACCAGGAAGTACAACTTGATCACCTCTTTCACTAATGACAATACTGATTGTTTTTGTCAAAAGTGACCTTGTATCCCATGTCACGTAATTGTCGAAGGCTCGAGCAAGTTGTAATCCAAATTCCTTCTACATATGCAACATTCTTGATTGTAAGTCCATTTTTCACAAGTGTGCCATATCCTCTTGTGTATCCAGTGTATTCTTGTTGCCAAAATTTACCCTTGGACCATCTTTTGCCACAAAGTTTGATAAAAAAGTGCTTATTCTTTGTCATATGTCCGGAACACCCCTTTGTCAAAGTACCGGACACCCTACAAAACAAGGTTAATGCATTTTAGGTACCCAAACCTATTTGGGTCCATAGTGGTCAGTGGTAAGCATGACTTTTGGTAAGTTTCCATAAGGTCTTCTCCTAAAAGTGTCATACTTTGGTTCATACATGTATTCCGGACATCCATAAGTTCTTCTGATGAGGTTGTGTAGGATTCACATATGTTTTACGGCCTTTTGGTTTATAATCTTTGTTTGAAGTGACTTTTAATGTTAGAAGCATTAGTATAACCATTTGCTTCTTTGTCTGTTAGGAGCACCTCGTAATCTGAGTCTCATCGAGGTCCTCTGAGCCCTTTTATAAGTCCTCTCTTGAGTCCTTTTCTTTGATTCCGTTGCTTAGGTTTTACCCTAGCAAGCATGGTTATCTTGGTTGTTTCTATCAAGCAGTGCTTGAGGAATATTCCAATCATCATCGGTGAGGAGCAGTCTACCTTTCCTTCTCGAGATAAGTATCCCTTGAATGATTAACATTTTTAGATTTGGGATACTTATCTTTGGAATATTTCTGACCTTTGCCTTTTTGAGGTCTAGCAGACTTGGTAGCAGGTCTGCTATCAGTAGGTCTAGAAGGTCCAGCAGTCCTATTTTTAGATTTGTTCTTTTTGTTAGGAGCTGTTGACTTCTTTGACTTCTGATTTTGCTTCCTTGAAGTATTCTCGGTGGTTTTCATCGCCTCAAAGAACCTTACTTAGAGTTGGATCTTGTCTTTGGTACAAACTTAGGACCAATGCGGTGCTAGGTTGATAACCTTCTTTGGATCCACTCTTTTGGATTGTTGAGTTCCAAATCCAAGCCTGTTTTATCACCATAAGGCTTTCAGATTTGTATGCATGAGTGGAGCAAGATAGTTCGTAGATTCGTGGGTCAGCTTTGGATGATCAGCAGGCTTACTGCGATTCTCGGTCAACATCTTTTTCCTTACCTTTGAGAACTCTTAATTCGACTTTCAATTTTCGAACTTCTAATTCAAGAGCTTCTTTTTTCAGCCTTCACAATCTTATAACCAGATTGTATTATCCTCAGTTGATTAAGGATGGCATCCAAAGTCTCATTATTGTCCGAATTTCTTGGATTTGAACCACAAGTTGATTCACAATCACATCCAGCAGGAGTATTGATGGATACAATATTGTATACCTCCTCGAGTTTCATCCATATTGGCCATCAAAGCATAATCTTCCATATCGACAACTTGATCTTTGTGTCATCCGATTCATTTCCTTTTTTGATTCCACTTCATACCTCGATTCATCTTCGAAACCATAGCCTTCTTGCCATGTCTTCTTTGTTGACTTTTGGTCTTGATGAGTCCGGACAATCAGTCTAAAGTGTCCAGGCTTCTTGCGATTGAAGCAAAGATAATCAGGTTCCTTACTTTGTTTTAACTCGGGACATTGAGTTTGAAGTGTCTGGTTTCTTGCAATGAAAGCCTGAGATAGTCATTGTCTTTCTTTGATTCTTCTTTCTTTCATTCAAGAGGCCTTTTTGAAGTTCCTTGCGGGGCCTTTCTGTCTTCATCATTACGATTTTCTCGCTCGAAGGGAAATGCATTTCTGCATTTCATCCAGTGAGATCATCTTGTCCTCCGGATGTTTCTTCTTGATGTGAAGCAGCCAATGCAAATGGTTTTGGCTCTTCTTTTCGATTTTGAGCACAAGCTTTTGCTAAATTCATAAGCCTTGAGATCTAAAAACAACTTGAAGTGTCTTCTTCATGCAACTTTCTCATTTCTTCTATTGCGATCACCTTCATTTTCCAAACATCTTTTGCAGTAGAGCCTCCAAGATTTTGGTGTTTATTTCTTCTTTTGAATAACTTACACTCAGCGAGGTAAGTTCATCCAGATTGCATTAAATCTTGATTCCATTTGCTCAATGGTTTCATTTGGTAAAACATCTTGAACTTTTGGAACCTCTTTACCGCCCACACCGATTTTATTCTTCTTTATTGCATCGATTGCCTTCACAGATCAAATGTATCTTGTCCCAAAGTTCCTTTGCGTTTTGCAATCTTTAACCTTCTTGTACATATTGCTATCCAAAGTTCTATAAATGATGTCAATAGCAATATTGTTGAGGTTTGCTCTTTTCTGCCTTTCGCATTCCATTCTCTCTTTGGTTTAGGAATGTACTCAGTTGTATCACCCACTGTTATTGCCTTGGTAATCTCCGGTGGTCCATCAGTTAGTACATCCATCATCTCATCATGAGTTGCGCAAGGTAAGCCCTGCATTCGACGTTTATACTCATCAAATTTATCTAGAGAACAAATCAGCATAGTTTTAGCATACTGAGTGTTATCCATGATGCAAGTCTTTGAAAGTCAGTAATTTGAAAGAAAATTTCAAAGAATTTTCACAAGCACAACAAGTAGGATTTCTTTAGAAGCGAAACCTTTGCTCGATACCAATTGTTGGTCCTCGAAAAGGCTTTGGTTAAGTTTAGAGGGGGTGAATAAACTTAACACTTAAAACTTTTGGAGTTAACAAATTCGCAACTTCATGATCTGGCGATACTTTAGTAGTCTCACGATACCTCAAAGAGCCTTTCTTGATAAATGATGTTCATTGTGAGTTGAGTTTACTGAATTTGTGCAGCGGAATTATATCAAATTAAGCCTTAATACTTGTTGTTAAATATGATACTAAGTATTAGATACTCAGTAGTGCAAGTGTGTAATTTCAGTTACTAGATTCAGTAGGTTGATGTGTAATGTAAACTAAGTGCAGAATGTAAATGTTGAAAGTAAGTATGCAGATTTTATAGTGGTTCCAGGTGGTGTAATCCTGTCAGTCCACTCTTCTCCTGTGATGTTGGAGGAAATTCCTAAGGTTGCTTGTCCTTCACCAATAACTATGGCTTCACAAACTAAAAACTGGGAACAGGTAGGATTGCTGCTCCTGAGTCTTCCACTTTGGTCCTTGAAGGGTAGGATTGCCTCTTCACCGGATCCACCACAAACAACGATCTTTCACACAAGCGTGCTTCATTTGTCTTATTGAGTTCTTTATAAAATAAAGATTTAATCAAATAAATGATTGATTCAAAGGAACTTGATTAGGATGATATAATCAGCGGCTTGCGAGGCTTCAAGTGTGTATGCTTGATGTAGCTTGAATGCAGAATACACTTGAAGAATTTCTCTGGATCAGTAGCTTTAAGTTCAGTGAGTTCAGCAGGGTGTTTTTCAGCTCAATAATATCTTTTCAAAGTCTATTAGTTTTCATCATCTTGTTTCTGAGTTGAAAGTCCTCTATTTATAGGCAAGAATGCATGTGACTTGTATTTGAAATTCAAATGTAACCGTTCCTTGTTTTTGTCCCATCTGATTTGCATTCTGTCACTATTCATAGGACTGACACTGTCAGAATTCCTTTTTGACAGTGCAGTCTGTCCACCCTTTGACTTATATACAATGGATAAAAATATGAATCATCCCAACGTTCTTTTAATCTCAGCCTTTGATTTCTTTGATAAGTCAGAGGTAGTTGGCTGTCCTTATCCATGTAATCTTCCAATATAATCTTGAATTAACCGAGGTATATTATCAATGAGTTCATCGATCATTTGAGATACCTATCGATCATTGAATCGCAATTTCTTTGTGTATAAAATACAATGCAGCTGATTTCTTTTATCTAACTTTTATTTGTGAAGTTAGATTACACCTTTTTAATTATAACCAAGTCCCAAACATCGTCCAACTTGTGGAACTCAGACCTTCTTCACAAGGTATATGTAATCAGTTTAGGTCATCACAGACTTGCCTAAATTCTGATTCCATATCCTTGACTTAAATTACTAAGTTAGATCCCTTAGCCTTCTCAGAATCGAGTTTGAACCCTCGGCCTTGGTCTTCAAAGAGGTTCGAGACTAGTCTGAGACCTATCTACCCCATCGATATGAATCGATCACGATATAAATCAGCATCCCTTTACAGTGCTTGTTTGATCAAACCTATTCATAAATCAAACTCTAATAAACCTATACATTTGATCTAAACATCTTTTTGCCTTTGCACTATAACAGCTAGTCTGGCACTCATCATCAAAACATAGAAATAAGTCCAACACTAATATATGTATATATTCACTACTGTACTGAAATTGATATCCAGTCTACTAAAGACTTATCAATATTCTGGTTAAATCCACATATTGTAGAAATATATGACTTCCAGTGACCGAGAGGTTTGCTTTTTATCCCCAAAGGACATGAGCCTTGACAGTCATCATGTCATAAGTTCATAAGGCAATACCCTTCTGTATCGAATGAATCAAGACTCAGTTTGTTTGGCAAGAAAGTCTCAGGGAATCACCCCTATTTTCTGATTTTGAACGAAATCATGCAATACTAAGTGGTAAGAGCGTCCAAGGTCTGATTAACTCTCTACTTCTTAAGGAATTACCCCTAGACCACTCAAGCTTTGCTTTGAAAGATAAACTTTCCTATTCATTCTACTCTTTTCCGTGTAGATCCAATTACTCCCACTGGGCCTGAGACGCTCAGGTGGTTCTACAAGAGTATGAATAGAACTGGAGTACCGAACTCCATTCACAGGGTTATGGCTATTAAACCAACCTCTATTATCGAATCCTATCACGCTCACAAAAGAGCCATAGGTCATCAATCGATCCTCAGACTACAAAGTCCGCAGAACCCGTAATGGGTAATGGATAAACCATACTCCCAATACTTACAGAGTGGATCGAAATTCTGATCTAGTTTAGTAGTGTTTTAGTGTTATCACCAACAACCGATTTTGGATGTGGTTTGATTTTAATCAGTTAGTAACTACCTTGAGTAAACGTACTTCTAGGATCAAGGATTTGCTGTTCATGGACTCTATCAGAAATGATGCAAAAGTATAACTGTCCCTTCCCGATTTCAAGAATCCTATATCTAACCTTTATACACAATAGGTTAAAAGGTATATCACGAATGTTCATTGACCGAACGTATGCATGAAATTCCCAGTCTTACCTTCAAGCACTGTGTGCTAAATGCTTATATTTACGGAAGTGGGGTGACCCGAATCCACACCTTATCCATAAATTCCAAAGCATATTCTAGGTAGACTTCTCGGTCTTACATTTCAATGTAAACCGTTATTTCGCTTCCAATATCTTTATTGAGTTAAGCAGTGTATTGTAGCACATCTAAAACTATGTAAGGCAATTTAATGGTTTCTCACTTAGTGAGAACATGTCACAATGAGGCAGGCTGAGCATCAGTCTCGAGGACTATGAATGGCCTATTATGAGTATAGAATACTTTATCTCTGTTGAAAACAGAGAAACCTCAAAATATTTTGGATAAACTTTCCGGAGTGTTTGAATAGTTATCAGACAAGAAGTCACTACTCGGGAGCTCATACTAGCTTGTATCTTTTATCAGACCCCGAAGGTCGTTATGAACAAGCTATGTTACTTCTTTATAACCATTATCCTTTCCCGATTGAAAGGAAACTTAGTCATTGAACCTTTGAGACAATATAACCAGACTGGGAGAAAGGAATCACCTTGAGCCAGTCTTCAGGTCTTGTCTTTTAGGGACTATGCACTAACTATGGAATATGAAGAAGCGTTTATCTGAATATAGAAACTAATTGCTTTTAATAGTTCTTAAGATGTGTTTTATATACATATTTTAGCAGTTGTACGTGGTTTTGACTTTATCAAACAAAAGTCTGAGTCTTGGATTCGTACTACAAATGGTATATTCACTTTCTATACGACAAACAAATTATCGAATAGAAGGTAAATCCTTTCATTCCAACGAATCTTAAACAAAAAATAATTTTTCCACGATATCCAAGGATTGAATCCGAGATTAATTTCCTTATATCACTCCCACTATTCTAGCTAAAATTAACTGCCCGTTGTTTACTCTTTTAATCGTTAAATGCACCGCTACCTTGTTCTTCCAAAGAACTTAGCCTGAGAAAATAGCCAAGGATTCATAGGTTGGTGATTCAAAATCACTGTCCTTATCCTATGATTTTTAGTTAATTAATTTTCGGTTCAGCCTTAAAGTTTTCTCAGTTTAGATGACTAACACTTTTAGACATATTCTCTCATTCTTTCCGTGAATAGAAACAGTCTTGAACCAGCGGTTCGTTTGAGTAGACACTACTCTTGAACCGTGGGATGTCTATTTCGAGTGTTATTCGTCGGGACTTCTCAGATTTTCTCATATACCAGGAAAAAACAACAAATCATAACATTAAAGCTCCCACTAGTTTATCGGTTCCAAATACCGTCTAATGAGCAATGCTTTATTTTTTTTTATAATTTTTCGATTAGATAATCTTTCGTACATAGTTCCAATGTTTCCAGAAAAACAACAAATCATAGAACTCCCACTAGTTCATCGATTCCAAATATCGTCCAACTAGCGACATTTCATGACTTTCCGGTTTTTCAATTAGAACGGTTACGTGTGTAGTCAGTTACACTTTTCTAATGTTCTAGAAAAACAACAAATCATAAAGCTCCCACTAGTTCATCGATTCCAAATATCTTCAAACTAGTAACACTTCATGATTTTCCGATTTTTCAATTAGAAAATTACTCGTGTAATCACCACACACTCAAAATTCACTAGAAGAATTTCAAAGTCCGAAATCACCTTTGATCAAACTAAGTTTGTCTTCCGTTTGACACGAATGACACTAGTGACATACCTATATGTCTCTCTGGTTTTTAAAAGGCTTAAGAGAAAATATCTCTTTCAAAAAATAATTGCAGTATCGATTAACTAGTTCAACGTCCTAGTTACTTTTCCACTTTTTAACGAAGTCAATACTAGTCAATTATAAATTTTAAGCAATTTAGTAAGGGATCTAATGCTGTAAATAAAATGACATATATTAATTCAAGTTTAACACTACTATATTATTTTATTTTAAGAATTGTAAACTATAAGTAAGTCTACTCTACCATTCCAAGGTTTTAACTTCGCATCTCAGTGCCGCCGTAGGGTAGGTCAAAGAGATGACGGTTAAATCAAGACAATCTCATCAATGAATAACTTGTGAGAATCGAAAATCCCACGAGAATCGAACATCCCTTTATTCATTGACTACCTTCTTTTTTTATCCTAGGTATTATCAAGAATACCCTTGATGAGTGTGATCTACTATATCGGATCTCTTAGGTACGCCCCGAGTGTGCCGTCGTAGGATAGGTCAGTGACCCGATGAGTACCCGGAAATCCTTTCCTTTCAGAGACCAAGCCATGAATGTTGATAGGGGTGAATACCATCCGTAGGGGGACGAAATCAAAGCGCCGCGAGACGTCACCCTTCTCTCACTTACTTGTATCTATAGTAGAGGCCGTGGGGTTGGATGTCGCATCCCTCGCTCCCACTCAATATTTTGGAAGTGCTGGTGGGTTAACTAACCACGTCTTTTTGATGTTAACATAAAAGCACATCAAATCAAGGATTCCGAATGGTCTCGGTAATGTAGGCCAAGCCTACCCGTCCTATTCATTGGAACATATGTGACATTCGGACGAAATCGGATCAAGAGAGCCACATTGAGATAAGAAGGAATCACCCCTCCGCTCTCCGGTGTTGCTTAGTCTTGCCGGACCCCCGTGCATACATCACACTAGGAGGGTTAAGTCGGTCGAGCGAAGCTTAGTTGACCACCCAACCTATAGGCGAACCGTTTTTATCCAAGATTTATTGTTCTTTTACCATCATTCAATCTCGTAGACACTACGAATTGAAAACGTGATCTCGTTTGGGCTTTTAAGGCGGTTCACCGAGAACACACACGGAAAAGGCTTAACGATTTCATAACCCGTCCTCGGATCTTTAATTAATTACTAAATTAATTAATTACCACGTATTAATTAAATTTCAACTAATTATGCGGGTTTGTATACATGCCTATTTTAATTACCAAAATTAAAATTCTACATGTATGCATGGAGTGGATTTATGATATGATGCATGTCATGGCAATTCCGATTTTATATCTATTTTATGATCAAACACATAAAAAATAAATTGCGGAAAATTTAAACACCGAGATGGATCGTTGGTACCCCCGTATCTAATCTATCCTAGGAAAAAAAATAAATTACAATCTTGTTGTCTTCATGTCTTCGATCTTCGATCTTCGAACCTTGAACCACGAACCGCGAACCCAAAAGGAGAAGGGGCCTTTATTTTATAAAAAAAAATTTCGAATTTTATTTATTTATAAAAATCCTGCTTATTTATTATTCCAGAAAAATAAAAAAAAAAATTCAAAAATACGGATTTTGTTTAAAAAAAATTAGGGTTTGATTAAAAAAAAAACCAAACCCTAGCCGTGTGAAAGAAAAAAAATTACAACAAAAAAATTTTCAGCCCGACAACTATTCATACCTCGAGTTCCATCTTCATCTTGTGTTCATCATCGTTCTTCGTCGTTTTTCCGGAATTACAAAAAAAAATAAAAATAGCCGAAAAAGAAGAAATAAAGAAAACAACAACTTTTACATCAATCCTATGCTCAAACGATCTAAATCGAGAGAGCTTACAATAGATCTAACGAGTAAACAGTACCAACCCCAATCTATCTCTTCCAAGCACAACAATCGCAACATAAAAAAAAATAAACATGCATTCGGCCCCTATATATAAAAAAAATTTGGGACCAAAAAAATCTACATGTTTTCCACTAATAGATCTAATATTTTATACGTATAAATATAGATCACCAGGCTCTGCTACCACTGTTAGTAATACCATCCGCAACGTAAGCGATTTATGGATCTACATCTATAAATTACACGTAATAAAATAACTGGATCTACATCTACAAGGGGGTTGTAGATCATACCTCTTGGATCTCAAAATCCAAGTAGACGAACCACAACAAGATGAACAAAGGATGGTGTGAAGAGCACCACGATCTTCCGCACGTGTGATCCAAGCAACTCTTGGTGGAAGGAAATCCTCGTCTCGAATCCTTCTGATATGCTACCCGAAAAAATCTCCAAGATTTTCCCTTGCTCCCCTTGGCCGAAAATTTTCTTCTCCTCTCTAAGAGGTGAAGTCGGAATTATGTAGTGTGTTTTAGGCTTGTGAGAACTCTCTTTATATAGGAGAGTGATCATTGTCCTCCAAGGATTTTATTTTGCAAATAAAATAAATCCAATAAATAAAAGATAATCCCATAATATTCTAGAACAAATCTAGAATAATATTTATCTCTATTTCTTACCATAAATATTTATCCAATAAATATTTTGTGCACATGTCTTATTAATCCACAAGAAAACTAATTTCTTCTTGACTAAAACACCTCCTTGGCCGAAAATTACTGACATAGTCAATATTATTTTTGGCAATAACGCACTAATTGGGCCAATATTATGAAAAATGTCTTTTTCACATATTTAATTATTTAGTCCAACTAATTTAATAGTCCACTAAACAATTAATTCACAAATAGTTTTAATTAAATTCCAATAAGAATTAAATTAATATTATTAGGATTCGACGTCTGAGAATAGACATGCTATATTGGAGGCACGTCGGGGACCATGGACTAATAATCAGCGGCTCCGATAAATCAAATAAATAATTATCTTATGAACAGAATAATTATATTCGATAAATCAGTCACAGGAATATGCCACCAGAATCCTGTGACTGCACTCCTCCAACTATGGGATTATATTTATCTTCTCACGAGAATGATAATAAGCGTCCATTGATATAATCATTACATATGGATTAATCCTCCAGAGACTGTTCATTCTAAATCGGGAAGTTACCGTTAACCCTTTTCAGAACCTCTTATCCTCATTTACCATTAACCCTCTAGTGATCAATTAATTCATACACCTCACTGGTAGCTAATCAGTGTAATATGAACTCGTACGATCGATCAGTTTCTAGGATTAACAAATAAGGGAACTGTCTATCTACTTCCATAAATGGAAGGAATGGATTCCGTATCTCGTGATAAACACGGACTACTCACTCAATCAAATTACAATGCCAAGATGGGGTAATTCGGATCTGGACTCGGTGTAATCCTTAACCAACAAGTCAAACCTCATATCGATTTAAGCGGTTGATTGCGATCACCTCAGATTAAGATATATCCATAAATATGATCATCGATTGATTCGATAAGACTTCTCGATTACGGAATTATATCGTGAACTTTAATCAAATTGGTCCAGCCCTATATGATATATCTATCATATATAAATGCCCCACTAGGTTCTCTTAACCGAAAGTCCGGATAAGACAATCACACATTTTGTGTTCTGGGCGCATTAATAGCACGTTAAAGGAGAGACCCGATACTCTAGATTAACTTCACTACGGGCTAATTGTATTTTAAGTACATCTTCACTAACTCAATCCTCCCGTGTATATCGCATACACTGAGTTAAGTGATTATATAAACGATATACTTTAGGGTTTTCTGTAGTGTAAATACTATTATCACATCGGAGAATATGAGAATAATAAATATGAATAATAATGTCATTTCATTTTTTAAATAAAACAAATACAAAATTGTCTTTCGGGCATTACACCTAACAGATATCATGCTATCTCAGAATATTCATTTACTCCCACATTGCAAAGATTCACGAGAGCTAGGCTTTTCTTATAAGAAGGCCATTTCGGATATTCACTCATAATAATAGGATACGTGATTTCCGGATGAACAAACATGTATCCTACGCATACTTCAATATCATACCCAAGCACTACCGAATGATCGCCCCATGGTCATAGAAAACCTCAATAGTGTCAAATCATGACAATCAAACACAGACATTCCATGAAGACTCCGGTCACAGGATAATTACACAACTGTCACATACTGCGACACTTAATGTAAGTGGGTCAGTCTAACGTTCGCATTTTCCAATACACGTCCACGTACAGTCCAAGTGTCTCTACACTTAGATAGACAAGATCCATCCATGTCTTCAATAAGATAGAAGACATCCAATAAATGCTAGTCTATTCGTACTATCAACGTCCTATTTGACAGCATATACGACTAGAGACATTTAAGTATCAAACTTTTTAAAGTGATAAGAGATCTCGTCAACCACAATCACTATCATGGTTTCTCTTTCATAGTTTAATACTAAGGAAGTTACTCTATATATACAATAACATAATCGGTACATAAAGATAAACAAAATATATAATAACAAAAGGCTTTTATTAATCATAATAACCTTATTACATGAACTAAATTGACTGTAAATGACCCGACCGGGTCGGATCCGGTCTGACCCGATTGGGTTTAGGACACCTATTCAACAATCTCCCACTTGTCCTAAAGCCAATCACCCATATGCCTAATCTCATGCATGTGAACATGTTTCTCATGCTTTGATTGTTACAACGCCTTGGTTAATGGATCAACTACGTTATCATCCATGTAGACTTTCTCTATCTTTACATCATCTCTTTCTACTATCTCTCGAATCAAGTGACAGCACCGTAGCACATGTTTGGACTTCTGATGAGACCTTGGTTCTTTTGACTGAGCAATTGCCCTATTATTATCACTGTACAGTGGGACTGGACCGTTAATGAGGGAACCAGACCAAGTTCTATAATGAACATCTTCATCCAAACCGCTTCCTTTTCCGCCTCAGAGGCTGCAATATATTCCGCTTCCGTTGTAGAGTCTGCAGTAGTCTCCTTCTTGGAACTCTTCCAGCTCACTGCTCCACCATTAAGCGTGAAAAAAATCTAGACTGTGACTTAAAGTCATCCTTGTCACTTTGATACATGGCATCTGTGTAACCTCGTAATACCAAATCAGAGTTCCCAAAAACCATGAACGTATCCCTAGTACTCTTCATGTACATTAGAATAATTTTGACTGCAATCCAGTGACCATCACCTAGATTTAACTGGTACCTACTACTCGTTCTCAGAGGGTACGAGACATCCGTTATTGTGCACAACATGGCATATATG
The DNA here is from genome assembly GCA_026214975.1 of Gentiana macrophylla. NCBI lineage: Eukaryota > Viridiplantae > Streptophyta > Magnoliopsida > Gentianales > Gentianaceae > Gentiana > Gentiana macrophylla. The sequence continues at coordinate 65,953,656 of CM047812.1, forward strand.
ATAGACACGATTGCCGAAGCATAATGAATCTAACTCATATGTGCCCTTTCCTCCTCTGTCTTAGGACACATTTTCTTTGACAGGTAGACCCCATGTGACATGGGCAAAAATACTCTCTTGGATTGCCCCATGTTGAATCTCTTTAGCATCATGTCTATACTGGTGGATTGTGATAGACAATGTAACCTTTTCGATCTATCTCTATAGATCTTGATTCCCAGAATATTGGATGTATCTCTATATGAACTTTTCCCTCAAGTGAATCAACTAAGTTCCAAACTTGGTTATCTTCACGGATTCCATCTCTGAATTCATGGCTTCTAGCCATTTCTCTTTGTCATGCCTTATCAACACCTCATCGTAAGTTTTAGGGTCCTTATATTCCATGAGATATATGTCAGTGTACCATTCAGGTTCATAACATTCCCTAGTGGATCTTCGAGGTGTGTGTGTCTCTAGAGCAGATGTCTGCACCTCATAACTATGCGGTGCTTGCTCTTCTTCCATCAATTGGTTGTTATCCGTAAGTGGTTCTTGAGTCTCTTCAAGATCAATTTTACTCCCACTGACCCTTTCCAAAATTAACTCTTTCTGTAGAAAGTGGCCAGTCCTGGAGACAAACACCTTTTCCTCTCCTGGATGGTGAAATTGGTATCCTCTAGTTTCTCTAGGATAACCCACGAATAGACATCTATCGGATCATCCGCTTCACATAAGCCGGACAACCCTAAGGTTTAAGATATGCCAAATTTGGTTTCTTCTATGCCCATACCTCGCATGGTGCAGAATCCACCACCTTTGATGGAACTCGGTTAAGTGTATAGGATGCTGTTTCTAGAGCATACCCCCAAAACAATTTTGGAAGAACAGCGTTGCTTATCAAGGACCACACCATGTCTAGCAAAGTGTGATTTCTCTCATCTAAGGCGTTCCAGGTGGAGTCCACTCAGGTAGAATCATATTATCCTTTAAGTAATCTTGAAACTCTCCATCTAGGTATTCACCACCTCGACCAGATCGAAGTGTCTTAATCTTTTTACCCAATTGTTTCTCCACTCCACTTCTGAATTCTTTGAACTTTTCAAAAGATTCAGACTTGTACTTCTTTATGTATATGTAACCATATCTAGAATGGTCATCAGCGAAGTTGATAAAATAAAAGTATCCTCTTTTGGCTTGGATTGACATTGGACCACATACATCAGTATGTATGAGTTCAAGCAATTCATTGAATCTTATTCCTTTTACACTAAGTGGTTGCTTTGTCATCTAGCCAAGTAGACAACCTTCGCAAGTACCAAATGATTCAAAATTGAAATGATCCAATAATCCATCTTTATGGAGTTTGGAAATGCGATTCTTATTTATTCGGCCAAGTCTACAATGCCACAAGTACGATTCATTCAAGTCATTTGTTTTAAGTTTGTTGTTTTTTGTATTAAGTATGTCAACTGTCATATCTAATACGTAGAGACCATTGTCAAGTTTGCTAGTACCATAAAATATTCCATCACGTGAAAAAGAAAAACATTTATTCTCAAACGTAAAAGAAATCCTTCAACATCCAATGCCGAAATAAAAATACAGCTCTTCGTAAGAGCATGAACAAATTTAAAGTTATTTATTTCAATCACTAGCTCATTGGGCAATGAAAGAAAATAAACTCACACGGCTAGGGCAGCAACACTTGCTCCATTCCCAACGCACAGCTCTACTTCTTCTTTCCTTAGATCTCTAGTCGTTCCTACTGCCTGCATATCTGTACAAATATGAGAACCACAACCACTATCTAATACCCAGTGGTTAGACTTAGAAGAAGCAATGTTGATCTCAATCATAAACATACCTGAAGTCGAAGCATCATTATGCTTGTTCTTCTTGGTGCTCAAGAAGGCCTTGCAGTTTCTCCTCCAATGGCTAGGCTGGTCACAATGGAAGTAAGCATCCTTGGATTTATCTTTAGCTTTTTTAGGCTTCGGCTTGGTAGCCTCCTTCGCCTTCTTTGACTTCTTTAAGGCTTTCTTCTTTCCTTTGAAAGAAGTCACGGGCAACACTTGCTTACCATTGTCTATAGTGCCTTAGCAGTTTTGAGCATGTTCAATAACTCCGTGAGGGAGGAATCAATCTTATTCATGTGATAGTTCATCACAAACTGCGCGTAAGAGTCCGGTAGAGATTGCATAATTAAGTCAATGCTTATTTCACGCCCGATCATATGGCCAAGCTTCTCAAGCCTTTCTATATAACTGATCATCTTTAACATGTGTGACCCAACCGGGAAACCTGCAGCCATCTTGCAGCCAAAGAGCACCCTCGAGACCTCTTACCTCTCAGTGCGAGAATGAGAAGCATAGAGTTCCTTCAGGTGACTCATGATGGTGTATGCATCGATGGACTCATGTTGTTTCTGAAGTTCCAGTGTCAAAGAAGCAAGCATGATGCAAGTAGCCTCCTAACTGTCTGAACTGTGTTACGCATGCTTCTTAACCGACTCCTCATTTGTAGCATCTTTAGGGTCCTTAGTTAAGGGTTTATCCAACAGATAGCTAATGTTTTCATGTCTCAAAACTATTTTGAGATTCATTTCCCAGTCGAGAAAGATTGCTTCGTCAAGTTAGTTGTCAATAATAAAATGAAGGTTCAATTTGTTCGACATCCTCTACACCAATAAAGTAAAGATAACATAAGTAAAAGGTCATGTATACAAAACCATAAAATTGCAATTTAAAATTTTAATTAGGTTTTGCTCCCACTAGCCAACTATTCCTAATTGACTTTCAAAAAATTTATTTAGGTCTTTAGTGGATGGAACCCCATCTAGTTGACTCGATCCTTGATGTGGGCAGATCGACCGGGTAAATTCGAAAGGTGGGTACACTTACCGGTCGCATCTCATGTGGCTTCCATTGGTTGACTAGTCAACTCTTTGATGATTCACATCATTATGTGATAGTCAACCCCTTGTCTCTAAAATCAAACAATCTTGACGTGGGCCAATCACCGTAAGATTCTTAGTCGAGTCGTAACCCAAATATTCATGAAATCTCATAACGATCATATCTCGATAATGACGATATACCTGAGGTAGGTAAACTCCTGATGTGGGTCGATCAGTTGGATCTGAACAAAGGCTCTCCACGGTCATTAAAATATTGGGATACAAGTATAACTCGACTTTTGTAGTGGGAATAATTTTAAATTTATTCTCTTAATTAATTTCGAATTAATTCACTTAATTAATTTAATTATGCTCTCATCTAATACGTGTATATTTCTACGCTATCAACATAAAGTAAAACATACACCATTCCGTGCACAAAATAACCGGTATGATCATGGACTTTCCCTAGGTGCGGTTTTGAATACAAAGTGAAGAAACTGCGGGTCACAATCTAAGGTAACTGCAACCGCCAATATGATCTCTAATGCGCCATCACCAATGAGATTTCTTGTTTTCTGTCTTTAGTCTCCATCTTCTGCTCCATTCTTGTTACATAAAATCTATCTAATATATTTATAACCCGCCTCACACGGGTGGAGCTAATTGAAATTGGATAAATGCATAAAATAAACTAGGTCACTTTCTTCATTACGGCCCAGGATAATTTCAAAAACAACAGAAAATAAAGCATTCACATCTATCTTATTGGTCGAGTCCATGATCAATCGGGGTCCTATATTCACCTTATATCTACAACATCTAATTCATACAATAATAAATCTTATGAAACAGATTAAATTTTAATTCTTCAAACTTGCGTCTTGTTTTATCAAATCAATTAATCAATCAACATTTAATCAACTAAACGACTTTAGCTGAAATAAAATTAACGATTAATTTTAAATTGGCTTTAATTTTAACTTTAATTTTAATCAATTGGAACTATTCAAATTAAATCAAAATTAAATTGGGTCTCTTTTGTTTCTTTCTTTTTGATTCTTAATAAAAAAAAAAGGATGTCTTTGGTTTCAAAAACCAAAAGGCATCTCCCTTGGCCCATTCATAAATAAATTTTTTGAAAAGAGTCTAGGCCTAGGCCTTTTCCAAAATCAAACATTTTGAAAATGGGCCTTGCCCTATTCCCAACAATGTTTGGAAATGCCAATATTATTTAATGTCACGTGGCATCCCAAAGGCCTAAACTATTTGAACCATTAGTTAGGCACATGATATGAACTAAACATAGACATATCAATGAACAATAAAAGTATCACAAAACAAAAACGACATCGAAGTCCCCTATGATAGAACCGGCCGACACCGGCTGCACTAGGGAGTTGGGCGCCGCTTCGGCCGAGCCCCCTTTCATCGATATAATATTTTTTTCTTGTTTCGCGAATCTATATCTTGTATCTATCGATTAATTACTATGAAATTTAATTATAGCTTATTGCTTAAGTTCAAAATTCACTCTGATAGTACTGTTAGAAAATCAACTAGTTTACGCAATGGAATTTAAAAGATTGATTTCCGATCCCATGATCAACTCCGTTTAAAACAATAAACACGTTAAGTAGTTGACGGTGATTACCGTAGTTGATCTATAAGATCGACGCTTTGACCGTCAACGGAGAGTAATTGTGTGCGCAAGTCATCCATGTGTCCGCCCTTTATCGATATCCACACGAGCACCTCGCCGGATTCCTCCTTGGATAGCCACTAAAAAAATCCAGTTTCTAGACTGACATTTTCTCTTTCTCAAAATATCGCTCTAAGAAGCTATAAGTTTTTTAGAACAATTCTTATTGTGACGTACAAAAGAGCTAGGCAGCCCCGTGCTTATACATGGTTACCTGCTGTAATGTTCCGATTTTCAGGAAAGGACAGATGTGTCATTTTCTGAAAACAATATATTAGTATTCCTTTTCTTTTATTGGAGTTAAGTATTTAATTGATTATGTATATATGATTTTTGAATTTATGTATAAAATTAAAGGGATTATTCTGATTTTTGGTAATTAGGGGTAATTAAGGAAAAGGATTAGTTTGGAATGTGCATTTAAGGAAAATTACACTTAATCCTTCCCACAACCTAATTAAATCAAAAATCAGTTTATACGTTCTACCTTCTCAGCGAAATTTGGAGAAGAGAAAAGGCCAAGGGAGTTGTCACAATATTTGAAGCGCTTCTTGATCGTTTTCAGATCGGACTAGAGAATTGGAATCGTCGTGAGAAGAGCATCGCTTGGATATCATTTTGTGGGAAGTGCAGCAGACTTTTCAAAGTTGTTTGAATCTGGTTTTTGGTTGCAATCAAGTAAGAGCCTCTTCCTATGAAGTCAATTATCGTTTATAAGGTTTAGATCATGTTTTAAGACGTCTTAATGCTAGAAAGATGAGTCTTTTGTTGATCAATGATCATAGATGTTATGGTATGTTTAGATATGTTTTTGTACATTTACTGTGTTTAATTCGATGATAATTTGGTTTGAAACGGATTAGAAACCGTTAAGGATCGAAATCAGAAATTTAGGTCAGCAAGCAGAATGCATACGCATTGGCTAGCAATGCGCACGTATTCCTCTTACAAGATTGCAGGTTTTGGCTTATGGACGTTGAATGCGCACGCATTCCTTGAACAGGGAGTTCCGGTTTTGTTTCTGGTGGCTGAATGCTTATGCATTCATAGGAATGCGCACGCATTGTTCAGACAGAGAGTTTCAGCAAAGGTACTGGTCATGTAATGCATACGCATTGTTGACAATGCGCACGCATTGTTTGGGCAGACAGTTTCCAGCAGGTTTTGAAGCAGGGAATGCGTACGCATTCCTGCTAATGCGCACGCATTGCCCCAGTTTGTACTTAATTGATGTTTTAGCTATGTTGTTAAGTTTTAAACCCTTATTCATTATATTTTAACATTGTATAAACGTACACAAGCCTAAATTGAGCTTCTGATTCGTTCAGTTAAAGCACCGAATGTACTCTTAAGGGGACTTGAAATTCGGATCTGTTGGAAGAACATGATAGGCTTGTGCCTTGATGAGTTAGTATTCATCAATGTATGTGTAACTGCTAGGCTTTGTTAATGTCTTGTGGTCTAGGAAGAGTGTAGTACTTGTGAGGGAGATTATTTGAAAACACTTAGGTGGTTAGTTAACCATTTTAATAAAATATGTACTTGACTAGTAAAAGATTAAACAACATGTCTGTCTTGGATAGGCCCCCAGTCTATATCGCGATGTGTGTGCTACCTCTGAAGGTGGAAGAACTCCTTAGGTCAAAAAACCCTAAGTATGGAGGGACTCCACTGAGATGTGTATACTATCGGAGCCTACCTATTCTAGACACCATGGGTGTTGGTGTGATCCACTAGTATGTTGCCCTGAATATGCCCATTTTGGATATGCGTAGTGCCATTGAGTGCGGTTGTAACATAGATAAGATAAGTAGAAACGTTTAGTCAATCCATGTTGATGGACATGAAATGAACCCCAGATTGAGTCGGTCACACCTAAACAACTAAATGATTAAATATATTTTCTTTATAAATTTTAATTGTTGTCATAGCTTCTCTCTTTTATTAAGTACTTTCTACTTATCTCAAATGCATGTTTTCTATGTGTTTGGGGGTGAGAAGACGAACAAGTTGAGCATGTGTACGAGGAGGAGTTCGATGACGACGCCTCATTAAAGACTTTTCATTTATTTATTAAACTGCTTTAGTACTTTTTGGATTAGACTCTTTGGTCTTTCAAGACTTGTCGTACGTTTCTTTGGGATTTCATTTTTTTTCTTTTCTCTTTTGATGTAATAAAGTTACATTTCCATCTTTAGACGGTAATTCTATTTTTGGATTGTTTGGAGAAATTTTATACCCGAGTCTTTTGCTTCCGTTTGCAATCTTTTTATACGACGTGGTAGAGGCTTACGTATAATGTGAATTTATTTTTATTTTATACGTGCCGAACGTTCCATTTTTGGATAAGGACTCGGTGTCCGGGAACGGGGCGTTACAGTTGGTACTAGAGAAGAAGCGTCTTTTAGGCTTCCTTTCTTTTAAGATAAGTTTCTCTAGATCTTTTAGTAACGTTCTGGTTTCTTTGATCATCAGGATGGTGTTCACGAGAACTGGAGAGGGGGCAGAGACTTCTGGAGTTCATCGGGAAAGTCCAATGCCGGTAGTAGGAGGCGGTTTCGTGAGGCAGAATCCTTCACCTCACCCTTATCTTTTCACCACCACCTCATACTGCGACACCTACGCCATGATCCCAACAGAACTTCTCACCGAGACCTCATCAGAATCTTCCACCACGACCACCACCAAGGTACAATTATATCTATGGAGAACTTGGACAAGCACCTACCCGTGTCACTATAGTAGGTGACATCCCACCGATCAGTTTACCACCAGTGACTAGCATTTACCCTCCACCAGTAAGTGTTTACCCACTAGTGAGTCACCCCTCTCCACCATTTCACCATCACCAACATCAGCAGACCTTCTATCCACCTCTTGTAGGTTATACTCCTCAACCTACTATACCTGCCTTCGCCACGATTTGACCATCAGCAAGGCGTTGGTTATCCACCATTTGGTTTCCACCAGCCTCAGCCTACCCCACAGCATTACCAGGGATATTGTCCTTATTAGACTGAGCCTCAAGTGATCCCACCTTACCCTCAACAACCTTGATGACCAAAGAACAGATACCCTTTGGATACCCACCGGTTTACCCACCAGTGAGACCAGTTTTAGAGCAAGCGCCGCCAGTTGATTGGTATACAAGACTGAGGAGGAACAGTGTTTCAGATTTCTTTAGGAATGTGGAACCTTCGGAAGCTGAGGAATGGATAAGAAGCTTCGAAAAGGCATGCAAGAATATACATGTGCCTGAGACTGAGATGGCACAGCTGGCAGTCAGTTTTCTTCTGGGTGAAGCTGAAGCTTGGATAGATGCGATACAGAGTAGCAATGGCAAGGTAATGGATTGGGAAGGTTTTAAAGCTATGTTTTTGAATGAGTACTTCCCAGAAACAGTGCAAGCGGATAAGGCAAGTCAGTTTTTGAAACTCAAGCAGGGTAATTACATGACAATATCTCAGTACACCAACAAGTTCAATGAGTTGGGAAGGTTTTACCGTGAGCTGATGAAAGTGGAAGAATGGAAAATGGCCCTTTACAGAGAAGGGTTGGCTTATGAAATTCAGTCTAGCATGTTGGGATTTACAGCGCAGAATATGACAGAGTTATTGAATAAAGCTTTAGAGGTTGAGACCTTCAGGAAGAAGGCCATAGTTGTGATTGGAAACAAAAGAAACTTTAGCACTAGTCAAGGCAATTACCGAGGAGCAACGCAACAGAACGGAAAGAATACAACAGCTCCAACAGAAGCTAAGGCCCTGAACAGTGCACCACTTTGCCTTAAGTGCAACAGAAATCATTCAGAGGAGTGAAAGCAGAATACTAATGGATGCTACGTCTGCGGAGAGCCAGGACACTTTTCTAGAGCGTGTCCAAACAGAGGAAACAATGGCAGTTCGAGCCGAGGAAACAAGAGAAGGGGTACCAAGCCGACCCGTTCATGTTTTTGCGGTTGATGCTAGGGATGCGGAACTAGAAGATGATGTTCTCTCAGGTACCTTGTTGTTAGTTTATTTTATTAAGATAATTTTATAGCAAGTTTATTCATGCTGTAATTTTTTTTAAGTGAATGAATATGCATCTTAGGTACGATAATGTTAGATAATCTAGTGGTCAGAGCCTTGCTTGATACGGGTGCGTCAAACACCTTTGTGTCAACCAAGGTAGCTAAGATGTTTGGGTTACCTTCGGAATCGTTAAGAAACACTTTGGAGATAACTACACCGTTAGGAAGGGTAACAAAGGTAACTAGGATGATACCTCAAGTGGAAGTTCGAGTTGGATCGTATCGATGCAAAAGTGACTTCACAGTTTTAGACTTTTCAGATTTTGATGTAATCCTTGGAATAGATTGGCTATCCGAGAATCATTTTCACTTAGATTGCCGAGAGAAGAAAGTGACTTTTAAGGTACCCGGAAAATCAGATAAGACTTATCAAGGTAACGTGTACAAGCCGAGTAAGAAGCGACATCCGATAATTTCAGCAGTCAAGGAAATAAGGGCCTGTTAGAAGGGTTGTGAAGGCTACTTGTTGTACGCAGTGGATATGGAACAAGTGAAGCTTAAGCTAGAAGAAACTCCTGTAGTGAGAGAGTACCCTGAAGTGTTTCCGGAAGAGTTACCGAGAAACATGCCGGATAGGGGAGATAGAGTTTGAAGTCAAGTTAGTACCGGGAGTGGCACCAGTCGCTAAGGCACCCTATAGAATGGCACCGGCTGAATTGAAGGAGTTGAAAGCTCAACTTAAGGATATGCTCGAGAGGAACATAATTCAGCCCAGTACCTCGCCTTAGGGAGCCCTAGTGTTGTTTGTCAAGAAGAAAGATGATAGCATGAGGATGTGCATAGACTACAGAGCGCTGAATAACCTTACCATCAAGAATAAATACCCTTTGCCGAGGATTGATGATTTGTTTAATCAGTTGCAAGGCAAGAAAGTGTTCTCTAAGATTGATCTTAGGTCCGGTTTTCATCAGTTGAAGATTAAGGTAGCAGATATACCGAAGACGGCTTTCAGTACGAGGTATGGACATTATGTGTTCTTAGTCATGCCGTTTGGACATACTAATGCTCCATCTGCATTTATGGATTTGATGCAGCGAGTTTTCATGCCTTACTTGGATAATTTTGTGATAGTGTTCCTAGACGATATCCTAGTGTACTCGAAGGATGAGAAAGAACACAAGGAACATTTAAGGATAGTGTTGAATACTTTGAAGAAGAACCAGTTGTATGCATTGTTTTCAAAGTGTGACTTTTGGTTGAAACAAGTCAGTTTCTTGGGACATGTCAATTCTGGAAGTTGTATTCAAGTTGATCCCGCAAAGATTGAGGCAGTTGAGAATTGGCCTAGACCTACCACAGTTTCATAAGTAAGGAGTTTTCGGTTGGCTGGCTACTACTGAAAGTTTGTGCAAGACTTTTCGAAGATAGCTACTCCACTCACTTAGCTTACACAGAAGAATGTGAAGTTCGAATGGACTAGAGAGTGTGAAACAGCTTTTCGGACCTTGAGGGATAAGTTGACAACAACCCCAGTGTTGGCAGTTCCGGAGATCTTTGATAACTATGACGTCTACATGGATGCTTCGGGACAGGGTTTAGGTTGTGTGTTGATGCAAGGAGGGAAAGTGATTGCTTATGCATCTAGACAGGTGAAGGTGCATGAGAAGAATTACCCGACGCATGATCTAGAATTGGCAGCGGTAGTGTTTGCATTAAAGACTTGGAGGCACTACTTTTATGGAGTTAAGGCAAGGATCTTCACCGACCACAAAAGTATAAAGTATTTCTTACTCAGGAGAATCTGAATATGAGACAAAGGAGATGGTTAGAGTTCGTAAAGGACTATGATTTGGATATTCAGTACCATCCAGGCAAAGCCAATGTAGTGGCAGATGCTTTGAGCAGGAAACCATTGTTTGAAGTTTCAAGCGTTGAAGTCGTTGCAGAGAGGTTTGATGGGCTGTAAATCAGTAGTTTTGATCAAATTGAAGACCAGCAGTTTGTGGCACCATTGTTAGCAAGGTCAGAGTTGATGGATGACATTCGGGAAAAGCAAGAAGAAGATCCGGTTTTAGTGGGTTTGAAGCGAGTTGCTAGAGAGAAGCCTACAGTGGGTTATGTCTTGGACAAGAATGGAAATCTTTGGTACCAAGATCGTCTGTGTGTGCCTAATGTTGGTGGCTTAAGACAAAGAGTTTTGGAAGAGGCACATAGGATTACTTTTGCAGTTCATCCAGGTGCTACTAAGATGTATCGGGACATGAAAGAAAAGTTTTGGTGGCCCTCGATGAAGTTGGAAATAGCTAAGTTTGTGTCAGAATGTGACACTTGTCAAAAAGTTAAAGCAGAGCATAGAATACCAGGAGGAATGCTTAAGCCTTTGGATATCCCTGAATGGAAATGGGATAAGATTACGATGGATTTCATCACCGGTTTATCGAAGGCTAAGGGAGGACATGATGCGATTTGGGTGATTAGGGATAGATTGACCAAATCTGCCCATTTCTTACCGTATAAGGTTGATATGTCTTGGAAGAAGATGACAACACTATATCTGGATAATATAGTGAAGTTACAAGGATTTCCTATCTCGATAGTTTCGGATCATGATCCGAGGTTCGTCAGTCGGTTTTGGAAGAGTTTACAAGCAGCTTTTGGAACCAAGTTGGATTTGAGTACGGCTTTTCATCCGCAAACAGACGGACAGTCAGAAAGGACCATCCAAACACTCGAGGACATGCTAAGGGCTTGTGTTTTAGAAGTAGGCGGATCATGGGATGATTACCTACCCATAGCGGAGTTTGCCTGCAACAATAGTTATCATGCAAGCATAGGCATGCCACCATTTGAAGCTCTGTATGGAAGAAGATGTCGAACGCTGCTGTTTTGGGATGAAGTTGGGGAGAGACAAGTCACAGGGCCGGAATTGGTTGAACAAGCTAAGGAAAGGGTTCAGTTGGTTAAGAAGAATCTGAAGGCAGGACAAGACAGGCATAAAAGTTGGGCAGACGTTAGAAGGAGACCTTTTCAGTTTGAAGTCGGTGATAGAGTGTATCTACGAGCTTCACCGATGAAATGAGTGAAACGCTTTGGGCAAAAGGGAAAGCAAAGTCCAAGGTATGTTGGACCGTTTGAGATTTTGGAAAGTGTTGGCCCTTTGGCTTATAAGCTTCAGTTACCGGAATCCATGTCAAGAGTCCATAGGGTTTTTCACGATTCAATGTTGAAGAAGTGTCTGATGAAGAATGATGTTGAAACTACGATTGATCCCGAAGTTCTTCAAGACAATTTTGCTTATGATGAGAGACCGATCAAGATTTTGGACCGGAAGGAAAATATGATTAAGAGACGGATGATCCCATTGGTTTTAGTTCAGTGGAGCAATCATTCACCAGAGGAGGCAACTTGGGAGGTTGAAGATGATATGATCAGTGAATTCCAAGAGTTTGTTGATCTACCATGTAAGTTCCAGTTTCGAGGACGAAACACCTTTTAAGCAGGGAGGAATGTAATGTTCCGATTTTCGGGAAAGGGCAGACGTGTCTTTTTGCAAAAACAAAGTATTAGTATTCATTTTCTTTTATTGGAGTTAAGTATTTAATTGATTATTTATATATGATTTTCGAATTGATGTATATAATTAAAGGGATTATTCTGATTTTTGGTAATTAGGGGTAATTAAGGAAAAATGATTAATTTGGAATGTGTATTTAAGGAAAATTACACTTAATCCTTCCCACAACCTAATTAAATTAGAAATCAGTTTATACGTTCTTCCTTCTCTGTGAAATTTGGAGAATTGAAAAGGCCAAGAGAGTTGTCACAATATCTAAAGCGCGTCTTGATCATTTTCAGATCGGACTGGAGAATTGGAATCATCGTGAGAAGAGCATCGCTTGGATATCAGTTTGTGGGAAATGCAGCAGACTTTTCAAGGCTGTTTGAATCTGTTTTTTGGTTGCAATCAGGTAAGAGGCTCTTCCTATGAACTCAATTATCGTTTATAAGGTTTAGATCATGTTTTAAGACGTCTTAATGCTAGAAAGATGAGTCTTTTGTTGATGAATGATCATAGATGTTATGGTATGTTTTGATATGTTTTTCTACATTTTACTGTGTTCAATTTGATGATAATTGGGTTAGAAATGGATTAGAAACCGTTAAGGATCGAAATCAAAAATTTAGGACGGCGAGAGAATCGCGTCGCATTGGCTACCAATCGCACACATTCTATTCTGAGATTGCGAGTTTTGGCTTCGACGGGCCTTTGCATGCGTACGCATTCCTTGAACAGAGAGTTCCGGTTTTGTTTCTAGTTGCTGAATGCGTACGCATTCATAGGAATGCAAACACATTGTTTAGACAGAGAGTTTTAGCTAAGGTACTGGTCAGGTAATGCGTACGCATTGTAGACAATGCGCACGCATTGTTTGGGTAGACAGTAGGTTTTGAAGCAAGGAAGGCGTACGCATTCCAGCTAATGTGCACGCATTGCCACAGTTTGTACTTAATTGATGTTTAAGCTATGTTGTTCAGTTTTAAACCCTTATTCATGATATTTTAACATTGTATAAACGTAAACAAGCCTAACTTGAGCTTTTGATTCATTCAGTTAAAACACTGAATGTACTCTTAAAGGGAGTTAAAGTTCGGATCCGTCGGAAGAACATGTTAGGCTTGTGCCTTGATGAATTAGTATTCGTCAATGTCTGTGTAACTGCTAGGCTTTGTTAATGTCTAATGGTCTAGGAGGAGAGTAGTACTTGGGAGGGAGATTAATTGAAAACACTTAGGTGGTTAGTTAACCATTTTAATAAAATACGTACTTGACTAGTAAAAGATTAAACAACATGTCTCTCTTGGATAGGCACCAGTCTATATCGCGATGTACGTGCTACCTCTGAAGGTGGAAGAACTCCGTTGGTCAAAAAACCCTAAGTACGGAGGGACTCCACTGAGATGTACGTGCTATCGGAGCCTACCTATTCTAGACTCCATGGATATTGGTGTGATCCACTAGTATGTTGCCAAGAATATCCCCAGTTTGGATATGCGTAATGCCCTTGAGTGCGGTTGTAACATAGATAAGTTAAGTAGAAACATTTAGTCAATTCATGTTGATGGACATGAAATGAACCCTAGATTGAGTCGGTCACACCTAAACAACTAAACGATTAAATATCTTTTCTTTATAAATTTTAATTGTTGTCATAGCTTCTCTCTTTTATTAAGTACTTTATACTTACCTCAAATGCATGTTTTCTATGTGTTTAGGGGTGAGAAGACGAACAGGTTGAGCATGTTTACGAGGAGGAGTTCGATGACGACGTGTGACGACGCCTCATTGAAGACTTTTCATTTATTTATTTTGTCATTTATTTATTAAATTTCTTTAGTACTTTTTGGATTAGACTATTTGGTCTTTCGATACTTGTCGTACGTTTCTTTGGGATTTCGTTTTTTTTCTTCTCTTTTGATGTAATAAAGTTACATTTCCATCTTTAGACGGTAATTCTATTCTTGGATTATTTGGAGAAATTTTATACCCGAGTCTTTTGCTTTCGTGTGCTTTCTTTTGATACGACGTGGTAGATGCTTACGTATAAAGTGAATTTTTTTTATTTTATACGTGCCGAACGTTCCATTTCCGGATAAGTACTCGGTGTCCGGGAACGGGGCGTTACACCTGCGCCCCACTGTGTCTCATTCTGATTGGGAAAAGCTTTTGTGTAGATTGATGAGAAAGAAAAAAATTTACTAGTAAAATAAATATTCTAAATTTATCTCATTTAATTTAATAACTCATATTAAATAAATACAAGATATTGCCAATATCTAATATTGAATATCTTTATCATATTACCATAAATCTATTTTTCATAAATCCATTAATATCCAATATTAATATATCATAATATCATTAATTAAATTGCACAATCTAAGTGTATCTTGATACACTATAGTCTGTGCCCCATATGCCAAATAATTGGCATCCTTAATATTCTTTTGTTAATCAACATAATTAATATCTTGTATTTATTTATTCATAATAAATAAATACCATCACATTAATTTAATCACTATAAAACTTTATAGTCGAGATAAACTTTACTTATTTGGTTGTCACTATAACCGCATTAAAATATGTCTAGATGTTCTTATGTGTTTGACCTAATAGGCTTCTGAATATGTTTGGCGTAGACACATAGTGCAAATTACATAAATTCCCTTCATACCTAACGATCACGGGATAGCATCTAGCAACACACCGTGACCCCCAATCATCGGAAGATTCATAACCAGAAACTACTACCTTTCATGTGAAACAGTTACTGCATAAATAGGATCCTATCGCTGTTACAATATCCATACAATCATATCTCGAGTGTCAGTACATCAACGATAGTATCTTATAATATGTATATCATGCTCTCTCGGAATAACTCATTTCCACCCACTTTGCAATGATTCATGAGAGACATTCCTTAAAAGATGGCTATTTCGGATATTCACTCCTACTAATAGGATATGTTGGACTTATTTTTAAGTTTTAGTGATGAGGGCCAGACTAACTGTAATTGAGAAAAGGCAAAAAGATGTGTAGATCAAATGTACAAGCTTATTAGAGTTGATCTTTGTATAGGTTTGATCAAACAAGCAATGTAATGGTCGGTGACTTATATAATGCCAGACTAGTCTAAGTCGAGAGGGTAGTTAGTGCAGCAGGCGATCAGAACTCTTTGAAGGACCGAAAGTGAGGGGCCAAACTCAGTTAATGAAGGCTAAGGGATCAAACTTAGTAATTAAAGTCAAGGATATGGAATCAGAATTTAGGGAAGTCTGTGATAACCTAAACTGAATACATATACCTTGTGTACAAGGTCTAAGTTCCTTAAGTTGGATGGTAATTGGAACTTAGTTATAAGCAAAAAGGTGTAATCTAACTTCATAAATAAAAGTTAGATAAAAGACAGTTAGCAAAATATAGTTCAGCTGACTGATATGTGTCTCAGCAGACTCATAAACCTGCTGATACATATACCTCGGTTTATTCAAGATTACATTGGAAGAAAACATGGATAAGGACAGCTAACAACCTCTGATTTTATCAAACAAATCAATGGTTGAGATTAAAAGGACGTTGAGATGAATTAGGACTTTATCAAATGGATACAAGTCAAAGGGTGGACAGTCTGCATTCTGTCAAAAAGCAGTCTGGCTATGTCAGTACAATGAACAGTGACAGAAAGCAAGTCAAATGGAACAAAATCTGGAACGGCTATATTTGAATTTCAAATATAAGTCACAAGTATTCGTACCTATAAATAGAAGACTTCTAACTCAGAAAAAGATGATGAAAATTAAGGAAAAACAAGAGATAATTCTGAGCTGCATTTTCATATCAAGAAAAACACCCTGCTGAACTTACTGAGCTTAAAGCTACTGATCCAGAGAAAATCTTCAAGTGTAATCTGCATTCAAGCTACATCAAGTTTAAACACTTGAAGACTGCAAGCTGCTGATCATATCATCCTGATCAAGCTACTGCAACTTAATCATTTATTTGATTCAATCTTTCTTTTACAAGAATCTACTGAAGACATTGAATCATCTGTTGGGTGTGAAAGACTATTGTTTGTGGTGGAGCTGGTGAAGAGGCAATCCTACCCTTCAAGGACCAGTGGAAGACTTTGGAGCAGCAATCCTACCTGTTCCTAGTTTTCAGTTTGTGAAGCCATAGTTATTGGTGAAGGACAAGCAACATAGGAATCTTTGTAATAGCTACAACAAAGATCTCTAGTGAATTACCTCCAACATCACAGGAGAAGAGTGGACTGACAGGATTACACCACCTGGAACCAATATAAAATCTGCTTACTTACTTTCTGCACTTATATTCTGCATTTAGTTTATCAAGCACATCACCTTACTGAATCTAGCAATCTGAAATCACACACAAACACTACTGAGTATCTAATACTTAGTATCATATTTAACAAGTAATAAGGCTTAATTTTTGATATAATTCCACTGCAAAAATTCAGTAAGATCAATAGTCGCCAGACATCAAGGTCAAGAGTTATCGAGGGTCGTGAGACTCATCAAGTATCAATGAGTCGCTAATGTTGCTGAGTTTGTTAACTCCAAAAGTTTTAAGTGTTAAGTTTATTCACCCCCCCTCTAAACTTAACCAAAGCCTTTTCAAGGGAACGAAAATTGGTATCGGAGCAGTGCTTCTGTTCTGAAGTAATCCAACTTGTTGTGCTTGTGAAAATTCTTTGAAACTTTTTCAAGTTACTGATTTTCAAAGCTTTGCATCATGGATAACAACTAGTATGCTAGAACTATGCTGATGTGTTCTTTAGATAGATTTGATGAGTATAAACGTTGAATGCAGGCTTATCTAGCTGCAACACATGATGAAATGATGGATGTACTCACAGATGGACCATTGGAGATTCCAAAGGCAATAACAGTGGGTGAAGAAACACGGTACATTCTAAAACCAAAAAGAGAATAGAATGCTGAAGATAGAAAAAGAGCAAATCTTAATAATATTGCTATTGACATCATATACAGAACTCTGGATAGCAATATGTATATGAATGTGAAAGATTGCAAAACAGCAAAGGAACTTTGGGACAAGTTACAGTTAATCTGTGAAGGCACTGATGCAATTAAAAAGAATAAAATCAGTGTGGCCAAAAAGAGATTTCAAAAGTTCAAAATGCTACCCAATGAAACCATTGAGCAAATGGAATAAAGATTCAATGCAATCCTGGATGAACTTACCCTACTGAGTGTAAGTTACTCAAAAGAAGAAATCAACTCAAAAATCTTGGAAGCATTACCTGACAAAGAAGTTTGGGAGATGAAACTCACTGCCATAGAAGAAATGAGGAAGTTACATGAAGAGGATACCTTCAAATTATTCTTAGATCTTAAAGCTTATGAATTCAACAAGAGATTGGTTCCTACTACTGAAAAGAAAGAACCAAAAACAACTGCATTGGCTGCCAAACATCAAGAAGAAACTTTAGGAGCTCAAGATGAGCTGCTGGATGAGATGCAAGAGCAGATTGCCTTCTTGAGCAAGAAAATCGGGATGATGAAATCGGAAAGGGTTCTCAAGGAATTTCACTAAGAAATTCGGTGAAAAGAAGAAGGATGATTCCAGAAAAGACAATGATTACTTGTGCTTTCAATGCAAGAAACCAGGACACTTCAAACCTGACTGTCCTGAGTTAAAACAAAGTAAGGAACATGATTATCTTTGCTTCAACTGCAAAAAGCCTGGACATTTCAGACCTGGTTGTCCAAACCTACAGAAGACCAAGAGTCAACAAAGAAGACATGGCAAGAAGGCTATGGTTGCTGAAGATGAATCAGGTTATGAAGTAAAGTCGGAAAAAGGAAATGAATCTGATGACATAGCTCTTGTTTCTGATATGGATGATTATGCCTTGATGGCAAATATGGATGAGATAGAAGAGGTATACAATTTTGTATCTATCAATACTCCTGCTGGAAGTGATTGTGAATCTACTTGTGGTTCAAATCCAAAAAAATCTAACAATGAAGAAACTTTGAATGCCATCATTAATCAACTGAGGATAATACAATCTGGTTATGCGATTGTGAAGGCAGAAAAAGAAGCTCTTCAATCAGAAGTTGAAAGATTGAATGCTGAATTGAGAATTCTCAAAGGTAAAGAAAAAGAGGTTAGACAGAATCAGCATCAACTTTCTGTACATTGTTAGCTAATGAGTCTGTTTGAACCATCTTGTTCATCCACTTTGCATTCAAATGGAAAGCCTTATGGTGATATGACAGGGATTGGATTTGGAACTCAACAATCCAATAAGAGTGGATCCAGTAAAGTCACTGAACCTAGTACTAGAATTGGTCCTAAGTTTGTGCCTGCACAAGATTCAACTCCCAAAAGGGTTGCTGAGGCAGTGAAACCTACTGAGAATGCTTCAAAGAGGCAAAATCAGAAGTCTAAAAGGACATCAGTACCTAACAAAAAGGGTAAATCCAAAGGTAGGACTGCTGGACCTTCTAGACCTACTGATAGCAGACCTGCTACCAAGTCTGCTGGACCACAGAAGGGTAAAAGTCGGAAATATTCCAAGGATAAGAATCCTAAACCCAAAAATGTTAATCATTCAAGGGATACTTATCTAAGGGGGAAATGTAGACTGGTTCATACTGATGATGATTGGAATATTCCTGCATCTACTGCCAGAAACACCAAGTATAACCATGCTGCTAGGGTAAAACCTAAGCAATGGAATCAGCAGAGGACTCAGTAGATGACCTATACCATACCTCAGCAGGGACCTCAGCAGACTCCATATTACAGAGCTGTTCCTAACATATAGCAATCCAAAGGTTATGCTAATGCTTCTAACAACAAAAATCACTTCAAACAACATTACATACCAAAAGGCCAGAAAACATATGTGAATCCTACACAACCACTTGTTTGACCATATGGATGTGTAGAATACATGTATGAACCAAAGTATGACACTTTTAGAAGAAGACCTTATGGAAACATACCAGGGGTCATGCTTACAACTGACCATTATGGACCTAAACAGGTTTGGGTACCTAAAATGTATTGATTTTGTTTTGTAGGGTGTTATGCAGTACTTTGGCGGTGGATGTTTCGGACATATGACAAAGAATAAGCACTGTCGACAAGCTATGCAAGCAAAGGATGGTCCAAGAGTGAACTTTGGAAACAAAAACACACCTGGTTACACAAGAGGCTATGGCACACTTGTGAGGAATGGATTAACAATCAGGAATGTTGCATATGTGGAAGGACTGGACTACAACTTATCTGAGCCTTTGGACATTCTGTGACATGGGATACAAGGTCACTTTTGACAAAGGCGCTTGTACTGTCATCAGTGAAAGAGGTGATCAAGTTGTGTTGGCTGAAAGAAGACAACAAAATATGTAAGTTGTGGATTGGTCAACTCTGATTCGAAACACGCACGATAGTGCATACCAAGTCAGAACTTAATTGGTTATGGCATAAGAAGCTGAATCATCTAAATTTTGATGACATCAATCAGTTGGTAAAGAATAAACTGGTGATTGGTTTACCTGATATCACATTCAAAAAGGATACTATATGTGATGCATGTCAGCAAGGTAAACAGACAAAGTCAAGCTTCAAATCAAAGACTAAGCAATCTACTAATAGAGTCATGGAGCTGATGCATATGGATCTATTTGGACCAGTTACACCAACAAGTGTTACAAGAAAGAAATACACCTTAGTGGTTGTGGATGATTATTCAAGGTACACTTGGGTGATATTTATGAACAAGAAAAGTGAAACACTTCAAAAGATGCCTGAACTTTTGAAGAGATTACAAAATGAGAAAAGTTTGTGAAGTAAAAATCGATCGGACAAAGTGCTGAATTTCTCAATAAAGTTATAAGAGAATACTGTGAACAGAATGGTGTACTATATCAACTTGCTACTACTCACCGTACGTTCTTTGAAAGAAGAAATAGAACTCTAAAAGAAGCGGGAAGAACTATGATTTGTGAAGCATTGCTACCGAAAGATATTGGGTCAAGGCAGATTAATACTGACATGCTATACACAAAACAGAACCTCAGTGAACAAGAAGATGCAGAAGACACCTTATGAGATTTGGAATGTAAGAAAACCTAACATATCCTATTTCCATCCATTTGGAAGCAAGTGTTTTATCTTGAATCATAAGGAACATTTAAAGGCATTCCAACCAAAATCATATGAAGGAATTTTCTTGGGATATTCTTCAGTCAGTAAAGCATTCAGGGTACTAAACAAAAGGTCACTGAAATATGAGGAGACAATCCATGTTGTGTTTGATGAACCTACGTTCACTGGTATGGAAGATGAAGCTTGTGAACCTGCTGAGAGTCTACAAGTCACTGATCCAGATTGTGTTGAAGTTTTGGAGAGATTCAATGACTTAAAGGTTTCTAATTCTGCCCCTGCTGAACACCCTGCTGGTAATACTACTGATGCAACAACTGAAGCAGTTCAAGGATCTGTTGAACCCCTTGTTGAAGAAACAGCAGACCCTACTGAAGATGAGGTTCTTGAAAATCAATCTATCTAGAATCCATAATGGCTAAGGGATCACCCTGCTGAACAAGTCATTGGAAATATACAGCAAGGTGTGAGGACTAGAAGATAATTAAAAGCAATGTTTACTTGTTTTCTATCTCAAGTTGAACCTAAAGTTGTTGAAGAAGCAATTTCAGATCCAGATTGGATAATTGCTATGCAAGAAGAGTTAAATTAATTTAAAAGAAATCAAGTTTGGACACTAGTTGAAAGGCCTAATCATGCTAATATCATTGGTACTAAATGGGAATACAGAAACAAACTTGATGAATCTGGTACCATTGTAAGGAACAAGGCCAGACTAGTTGCAAAAGGCTATTCTCAAGCAGAAGGAATAGATTTTGATGAAACATATGCATCTGTTGCAAGATTGGAAGCTATCAGATTATTCTTGGCACATGCTGCATATAAGAACTTCAAAGTATATCAAATGGATGTCAAAAGTGCATTTTTGAATGGAATTCTGGAAGAGGAGGTGTATGTTCAGCAACCTCCTGGATTTGAAGTTAAAGATCAAGAAGATAAAGTTTATAGACTCAACAAAGCACTTTATGCTTTGAAACAAGCACCAAGAGCATGGTATGAGACTCTATCTCAATTCTTGGTGGACAATGGTTTTACAAAAGGCACCATTGATAAGACTCTTTTCAGAATCAATAAAAAGGATAGCACCCTGCTGGTCCAGAATTATGTTGATGACATAATCTTTGGTTCTAAAAATGAATTACTTTGTGAAAAGTTTGCAAATCTGATGAAGAGTAAGTTCCAAATGAGTATGATGGGTGAATTGAACTTCTTTTTGGGCTTACAAGTCAAACAGTTGAAAGATGGAATCTTCATTCATCAAACCAAGTATACCAAGGAGTTGCTGAAGAAGTTTGGTATGGAAAACCGCACCAAGATATCAACTCCAATGAGTACAAACATCAGATTGGAAGAAGATAAAGAAGGAAAAGATGTTGATCAGACCTTATACAGAAGGATGATAGGCGATCTGCTTGTGACCTTACTTGCCAAACAGACTGATATATCCTTTCTTTGTAGGTGTTTGTGCAAGATTTCAATCAAAACCTAAAGAAAGTCATTTAGGTGCAGTCAAAAGAGTTCTCAAGTATCTTAGAGAGACTTTGGGAGTAGGGATATGGTATTCTAACGATGGATGTTTCAAAGTTATATCCTACTCAGATTCAGATTATGCTGGTTGCAAGATTGATAGAAAAAGCACCACAGGAACCTGTCAGTTAATGGGAAATAGACTGGTTTCATGGTTCAGCAAGAAACAAAACTCTATATCAACTTCCCTTCTTTGAAGCGAGAATACATTCTTCTTTGGAAGTCTGCAGGCATGTGATCATCGTGGTTAAGACATGATTAAGGGATTATGGAATTGAAGAAAGAGAAATTCCAATTATGTGTGACAACACAAGTGCAATTGAAATTACTGAAAATCCTGTTTTGCACTCAAGGACCAAACATATTGATGTGAGACATCATTTCATAAGAGATCATGTTGAAAAGAAAGATGTGGTGGTTCTTTATATCCCTACTGAAGATCAACTTGCTGATATCTTCACTAAACCTTTGGATGGTGAAAGATTTGCCAAATTAAGGACTGAACTTGGAATTATCAAGGTTGACTGATATTCAGCAATGTACTAGAATTCACCAAGGGGATTAGTCTTTGCTATGTTGGGTGAGCTCACTTAGCAGATTAGTCATTGGTATCAACAATTCCATGGTACTTATGGTTGGACAATTGAATAGCATATGAGATTGCCAAGGGGATTGGTCTTTTTCATGTTGGGTGAGCTCACTTGAAAGATCAGTCAGTGGTATTAAACTACATCTTGTATTATCAATTGAACAAAATAAGGAAGAATCAGGGATCAACAGAGTTTAATCACGGCAGAGTTCTTTCGAGCAGTTTTGTCGACCAGTCTTTGAGCCAACCTCGCCGATGTCAAGTCTATTGAATGAAACGTTACACAGTCAAACTTATTAAAGTCAAAAAGCAGATTGGCGGGATATTTATTCTATCCTTTATAACCGCAGTTTACACGATCTAACGGTTACAAACGTTATGGAGAAGTAATGGACGACGTGTCAAGACCTCATTCACTCAAATTCAATCATGGTTAATGCAACAGTACGCGTTCTGACAGTTACAACCACTCTCTATCTATATATACACAGACTACTACACAGAAGCTACTTGCAAAATCTCAGATTGATACTCTCTGCTTTTACACAGTGTGAACACAGATTTACAAGCTATCTTCTTCATCTTTTTCTTTTAACAATGGCGGAAAAGGATGATGTTCAAATTGAAACAAGCCAAAGTGTTAGAGGTTTTGTTGTTGATGCTAATCAAATTGAACTAGCCATCAACATTGGTCGAAGAATAAGGAGATACGAAGGCTTGGAGAATGTACTGAATATAAGATTGGAAACAATCTCTTATACAAATGTTGTCAATTTCTGGAGAAACATTGTAGTAAGAGAAGGAAGAGAAGCATTTACCACCACTGTAAATGCATAGGAGATTGAAGTTTCCTCAAACCTACTGAGGGAAGTGTTTGGTTTTGTAGAAGTAATAGATGCTCCTGTAAATCCTGAGGAAATGGGATTGTCAAGGATTGATTTTGTTGACAAAATCAAAACCAATAAAGCCATCAAATCAATTCCAGGCATCAATGTGAAACATATTGGTTATGAATACAATCCGCTGAGCAAAATCATTGCTAAGAATATATTAGGCCTCGTTGGAAGCATGGATACTCTATCAGGACCCAAAATAGAACTTCTGATGATTATTTGTAGAAGTATGAAGTTTGATTGGGCTGGATATTTCATTCATTACATGAAGAAGGTTGCCAAGGAAGAGAAAGAAGGAAAAAGGAAATCCAAGGCCTTACCCTTAGGATTATTGGTTCAGGCCCTGCTGAATCATTTGGAAATTCCTGACGTTGCACCTGAGAAGATAAACCAATCCATATACAAGAAAGAAATTAACTATCATATCCCTGGTCTGGATGATGATGAAGAAGGTGTTGTTGAGGCTGCTGAGAGTGATGATGGTTGAGATGATGGTGATGCTGGTGGTGAGCAGGTTAAGAAAGTTGTTAAACCTACTGCACCAAAGAAGACTACTGAGAAGAGAAAGGCTGCTGACACAAGAAAGATAACAGAGTTATTACAGCCTAGAAAGATAAGAAAGCAAACGGCCTGAGACATCGAGTCCCACGAGGGTCCAAATTGAAATTGAGGTTCATGACCTGCTTTGTTGTTCCCAAGAAGAAGAATGTTGCTGAAATTTTGAGGGAGCAACAAAAGGAATTCAGTAGAAAGAGGAAGTCTACTGAAGTTGAAGATGAACCACTTTCCAAAAGAATGAAGGAGATTGCCAACAAGAAGAAGCATGGCAAGGGCAAACAATTGAGAATTTTGGAAAGTCAGAGAGAACAACAACAACAAGAAGAAGCAGAAGAAGAAGGAGAGGCTATTGAGGTAGAGCCCTTGACTATTATCAAGCCTAATGAAGATGCAGAGGTTGTTGTTGAGAAACCTACTGGTGAATCACCAAGACTCACATGAATCGGAGTCATTGTCGAGGTTGTTGAATCCTCACCGTAAGAGAAATTTCTTGAGGCTACTAAAGCGCCCAAGTTGTTGTTGAGCAACTTGTAGAAGTGCCCTGACAAGCTCATTGAGTCAACACACCTTTGTGGTAGCTGGAAGTTTGGTACAAGACCCTGCAAGTCCTGTAATAGTTCAGAGGGAAGAGCAGTCTGCTGCTAACCCTGCTGATGAGCATATAAGTCAGGGTGAACCAAATGTCATACAGATGGAGGTAGAAGGACTAATATACAATCCAAGCAACCTACTGACCTGGAAACAACTGTTGAGGAAACTCTCACCTTGCTGATTGGGACCTTTGGAGGTCAGCAAGGTCTTGAATCTGCCCCCAGAGAGCCAACTATGCCATATGAGAGGGCATCTAAGAAGGGCAAAGTAGATCCCAACTTCAGAAAAGTGCAAAAATATTTCTAATGGAAGTTTGGATTCTACAAGAGACAGAAACCAGCTGCTGATCAAATGAGTGGATTTGAAGAATGGGCA
The DNA here is from genome assembly GCA_026214975.1 of Gentiana macrophylla. NCBI lineage: Eukaryota > Viridiplantae > Streptophyta > Magnoliopsida > Gentianales > Gentianaceae > Gentiana > Gentiana macrophylla. The sequence goes on from CM047812.1 coordinate 65,978,512, forward strand.
TTTGATCAGCTGGGTTTGGACAGCCTATTGGATTTAATAGATACAACCATGCTGCAATCTAGGCTGGTGGATCTGTTGGATGAGGGAAAGAAAATTGGAGCAATTATGTTCAGAGATCCAAAGTACACACCTGACAGTGATTCATCTGATTCAGATGATGATCCCCCATGTTCCCTGGGGAGACCAGTGGAGTGGCTAGAGGATCAACTGATGAAGCCACTGGTCAAGGATCTACTGATGGTGCAGAAGATAAACCTACTGATGCTGGTAAGTCTGCTAAAGATCAGCAGAATGAAGTTTTGGATGATGAAAGGGTCACTGATCATACTGAGCCAAGTGTCAGTTCTGAGGATTCTGTTCAATATCAATACTGGATTGACACTGAGGACACCTTAACCAAAATTACAAATTATCTGAGAAGGATTGGTGATATTGGGGAATTTCAATAAGAAAATATAGATATATTCCCTGATCAGGTTATTGTGGCACATATTGCACAAGAACCAAGACAAGAAGTGGAGGTACAGGTTGCTGAGGATCAAACAGCACCTGGACACAGGTTGGAACAGGTGGTACAGGTTGCTGAGGATGAAACAACACCTAGACAAAGGTTGGAACAAACCTTGGGTTTGGAGGAAACCCCTGCTGCTGTTGAGGTACAGGCTGCTGTAGTGGAGCCTACTGGAGCCAAGACCACTGTAGGGAAAGATGGTCATCAGGCTGCTGATATTGATGAAGAAGATCAGCTGCTGGATTATGACTACAATGATGAGGAGTTTCAAATACCTGAAGAAGAAAATGTTGATGATGAACCTCAACAGGCATTTGTTCCAGTTCTTGAAGAACCAGCTCTTGATCTTATTCTAGAGGAATTTCAGGGACCAAACCCTGCTGGACTAGATATGAGTTTTGCAGTGGTTATCAGCAGACACAGGCCACTATGCAATGTTGAAGAGCCTGCTGATGGAGCTGATGGAGGAATGGATGGTGGGGTACCAGCACATGTCATGGAAGAGTTGAGGACACTAAGAAATGACATTGCAAATCTAAGAACTCAACTTGACAGACAAGAGCAGAGATTTGAAGATCTGATTAATTTTGTGGAAAATTGGGACAGGACTACAGAAACAGTTGCCTCCAATATTACCTCAAATCAGTATGTTCTTGCAGACCTTACCCTGGAAGTGAGAGGAATTAAGCAAGGAAATACAATGAAGGAGAAGTTTCTGAAAGATCAATTTGAAGCCATCCACCAGAAACTTGATAAACTTGCTGAGGCACCTAAGCCTGATGAGGCTGCTGTAACATCTCAATCTGCTGGATTGGATCCTAAGCTTACTGAGAGGATCAATCTACTGGAGCAAACTTTGCAATCAAGGATTACTGCAGTCGATACAAGAACTGAAATTTTGGAAGGACAACTGAGTAATCTGGTTATCACACAAGAGAGTGTTCATGGCCTGTTGTCCTGTTTTGTTGATGATGTCACTAAGGGGGAAGAGGGCCAAACAGCAGTAGCAAAAGAGGCTGCCAGAATTTTCCACAAGAAAAGATGGGAGGCTAATACTAATGCATTCAGGGAGCCTGCACCTAGCAGACTTCCACTTACTAATGATCTCCTCAAACAATACAAGAATGAGTACCACAACAAGAGGAAACCTTATCATGACAAGGGATTTCATGAAGGTTTAAACTCATTTCTGAGTTTAAAGTTTTGGGAAGCAAGGGTCAAAGGCTTGAGGGCCAGTTATAGAGGTGGTAGAGGTGGAAGAGGTGCAATAGGTGGAAGAAGTGGTAGAGGTGAAAGGAGTTTGCCTATCACAAAAGCAAGGGACTCACTTGATGAATTCAAGGAACTATACATGAAACTAGGCTTCAGAGTAAATCAAATTAATCTCATTCTACCTGAAGCATGGAAGTGGTGGAAAGAAGTGAATTCCTACATTGATTTCACCCTAATTGAAAATGAATGGATGAGAGAAATGATTGAAGAGATAAGAGCCTACCAAGAGCAAGTGGAGAAGGCAAGGGAAGAAAGAGAAAGAAGACAGTAGATCAGCAGACTTTATATGTTTTATCTTTGCTGTATCTAGACTGTAATACTTTGAACAAATGATTATAATGAGAAATGACTGGAATTTGTTCTGTTTTTGTTTTTAATCTTTTTGCTTTGCTGTTAGGTGAGGGTAGTGGCATCATCACCAAAAAGGGGGAAATTGTTGGACTTATTTTTAAATAACTATAATAGATCAAAGGCAAAAAGATGTCTACATCAAGTGTATAGGCTTATTAGAGTTTGATCTTTGTATAGGTTTGATCAAACAAGCACTGTAAAGGTCAGCTGACTTATATCAGCAGACTAGTCTAGGTCGAGAGGGTAGTTAGGTCAGAGACTCGATCAGAACCCTCCAAGACCGTTGAAAATTGAGGGCCAAACTCAGTTAATGAAGGCTAAGGGATCAAACTTAGTAATTAAAGTCAAGGATATGGAATCGAATTTAAGGAAGTCTGTGATGACCTAAATCGATTACATATACCTTGTGTAATGCAGGTCTAAGTTCCTTAAGTTGGATGGTAATTGGAACTTAGTTATAAGCAAAGGTGTAATCTAACTTCATAAATAAAAGTTAGATAAAAGACAGTTAGCAAAATATAGTTCAGCTGACTGATATGTGTCTCAGCAGACTCATAAACCTGCTGATACATATACCTCGGTTTATTCAAGATTACATTGGAAGAAAACATGGATAAGGACAGCTAACAACCTCTGATTTTATCAAACAAATCAATGGTTGAGATTAAAAGGACGTTGAGATGAATCAGGTCTTTATCCAATGGATACAAGGCAAAGGGTGGACAACTTCAGATTCATCAAAAGCACCTGACTGTGTGTCGAGACTATGAACAAAGTGATGTAAAGCAAGTCAAATGGGACAAAATCTGAACGGCTATATTTGAATTTCAAATATAAGTCACAAGTATTCCTACCTATAAATGAAGACTTCTAACTCGTAAAAGATGATGAAAATTAAGGAAAAACAAGAGATAATTTCAATCGCATTTTCTTATCAAGAATAACACCCTGCTGAACTTACTGAGCTTAAAGCTACTGACCCAGAGAAAATCTTCAAGTGTAATCTGCATTCAAGCTACATCATGTTTACACACTTGAAGACTGCAAGCTGCTGATCATATCATCATGATGAAGCTACTGCAACTGAATCATTTATTTGATTCAATCTTTCTTTTACAAGAATCTACTGAAGACAGTGAAGCATCTGTTGGGTGTGAAAGACTGTTGTTTGTGGTGGAGCTGGTGAAGAGGCAATCCTACCCTTCAAGGACCAGTGGAAGACTTTGGAGCAGCAATCCTACATGTTCCTAGTTTTCAGTTTGTGAAGCCATAGTTATTGGTGAAGGACAAGCAACATAGGAATCTTTGTAACAGCTACATCAAAGATCTCTAGTGAATTACCTCCAACATCACAGGAGAAGAGTGGACTGACAGGATTACACAACCTGGAACCACTATAAAATCTGTCTACTTACTTTCTGCACTTATATTCTGCATTTAGTTTATGAAGCACATCACCTTACTGAATCTAGCAAACTGAAATCACACACAAACACTACTGAGTATCTAATACTTAGTATCATAGTTAACAACAAGTAATAAGGCTTAATTTTCGATATAATTCCGCTGCCCAAATTCAGTAAGATCAATAGTCACAGACTCATGAAGGTCAAGAGCTATCGAGGTCGTGAGACTCATCAAGAAGTATCAAGAATTTCTTTGAAGTTCTTTGAGTTTGTTAACTCCAAAAATTTTAAGTGTTAAGTTTATTCACCCCCCTCTAAACTTAACCAAAGCCTTTTCAAGGGACCAACAGGATACACGATTTCCGGACGAACAAACATGTGTCCTATGCATGCTTCAAAATCATACCCGAGTACTACCGCATTCGCCCCATGATTAGGGGAAACCTCAATAGTGTCAAAGTATAAAAATCCACACCGAGATGTCATGAAGACTCCGGTCTCAGATAATTACACAACTGCCACATACTGCGACACTTAATGTAAGTGGCTCAGTCTAACATAAGCATTCTCCAATACACGTCCACGTACATTCCAAGTGTCTCTACACGTAGATAGACAAGATCTATCCCTATCTTCAATAAGATAAAAGACATCCAATACGTGCTAGTCTATTCGTACTTTCAACGTCCTCTTTGACAGCATATACGACTAGAGACATTTAAGTATCAAACTAATTAAAGCGAATAGAGATCTCGTCAACCACAACCACTTTCATGGTTTCTCTATCACAGTTTAATACTAAGGACGTTACTACACTAACATAATCGGTTCATAAAGATAAACAAAATATATAATAACAAAAGTGCTTTTATTAATCATAATAAACTTATTACATGAACTAAATAGACTGTAAACGACGCAACCCGGTCGGATTCGGTCTGACCCGATTGGGTTTAGGACACCTATTCAACAATGGAATGCGGTAACATCGTGCTATGCTAAGTCAACCGAAGCATACGAAAGTTCTGTATCAGCAAATGATTCCAGACATGATACCAACTACAGATGAGAAGACCTGTGTAGTATGAATATCCGAGTTCTTCGAAGCAAAAAAGAGTATGTGCATAATAAAATAAAGGTTAGGAAACTCTTGTGAGTTATGAAGGATTGTGTTTTTATGATGGGTAATCCCATGTATATATATATCTATATATTTAGTTACCTAACGAATTAATCAGTCAAACGGAATCACTTAATGTGTTGATAGAATCATTTTACACCGGTGGAAAAGGGAGCATGCTTCTGTCCTTTCCGGGTTTTTATTTTTATTTTTTTGTAAGTAAAAATATTTGTGGTCTCGACTGTAACGCCCTGCTCCCGGATACCGAGCTCTTATTCGGAAAAGAAACATTTGGCGCGTATAATATTAAATAAATCAAATATTATACGCAAGCCTCTACGTCATCGTATCAAAATAAAGCAAACAGAAGCTAAAAAGACTCGGGTAAAACCATGAATGCTACTAAGAATAAAATTCAAAAACATAAAAGATGGAATGTGTAGCTTACAACTCGAAACGTTTTACGAAAGATGTTACAACCACTATCTTATGAAGATCAAGGAAAGTTACAACATACTCTAAGACAAAAAGAAGATGCATTGTACATCTAGATAGCATCATTGTAGGACTCCATAGCAAGCATAGGAACCGTCCTTCTCATAATCATCATGATCCGTCTCAATCTGTTCGTCTTCTGACTCCAAAGCACAAACAAACATGCAAAGGGGTAAGTAAATATGTACTTTGCAAGAGTGAGAAGCTAATGAATAAACATTCGTTACAATGAAAAGGTTTACATTATTATTACTAAGTTATCTTTATGAGACCGACTCAATCTAGGGTTCACTTAATGTCCATCAACATGTCATGACTATACGTTCTACCTTAACTTATCTTGGTTACATCAGAACTCGAGGGCACTACGCGAGGTGTGTCCACCATGAGAGGGTGCCAACTAATAGTGGCTTGCAATGCTAGTCCCTGGTTTTCCTGGTATGCATACATGTCCGGTGAAGTTCCTCCGTATGTAGGGTCTCTGACTTACGGTGTGGTGTTCCTCCATACGTAGGGTCCAAAGACTTACAGAGTTATCCACCTATCCAGATGAGTCACATAGACGTTGTTTACATGTGCTTTTCCAAATGTGACATGACGTTTAAGCTTATTACTATGCAATTATGTATTTATTATTTTTCGTTAACTAGCCACCTAAGTATTTTCAAATAAGCTCCCTCACACCTAATTCTCTCTTTCATCAAAGCACAAGCCCTTTCATGCCCTTCCGACGGTCCCAAACTTCAACTCCCTTGAAGAGTACATCCGGTGCCGGAACTAAACACATCATAATCTTAATCGAGGCTTGTTCATGTTGAATTAATGTTATTATATGATGGAACGACAATTAAAACTCATTACATGTCTTAAAACAACATTTTCCCCAAAATAGGGGGCCAGTGCGCCCGCACTGAGCATCAGTGCGCACGCACTAGATGACCAGAAGCTCACCAAATATTTTTGAAGAGCCACTGCATCCGCACTGGCCTCTGGTGCACTTGCACCGAGCGCAGTAACTCCCCAAAGCTCAGTTTTCATGACTTTAATGATTTTTAACCCAAACCAAACATGTTTAACATCAACCATCACAAAGAAACTGCAGTGAAAACCTGATTTAAACAAAACTAAACATCACATAGCATCCAAAACTTTATGTACAGCATTATACATGATTCCTTGCTACAACTAACACTCAACCTAAACATTTTGAAAGCATAATTATTCGTTAGGAAGAGCCTCTTACCTCAATTTCCAGCAAAAACCGAAAAAAAAAATGCCAAGAAACCACAACAACTGTTGATCCTCAACCCCAAAACCTATTTGATCAACAAGAAACCCTAAAATCCTATTTCCTTGCAAAACCAAAATACAAATTTATATGAAATAGAAGATTACCTGGATTATTTGCTATGAAACTATTTTTAGAATAATCTACGCTCCAGGGCGATCGTTTGGACTACTTATGGATACAAAACAGAGCTACGGATTGAAAGATATGATTTTTGAAGAATCTAACTCGACGAATACCAAAAACTAGGATTAAACGAAATCTTTATGTTTAGAAAACGTAGAGTATGAAAACGACAGTCTTCATCCAGTGATCAATTTCTTCTACTTCCACCTGCTCAAAATCCTGACGGATTAGCCACACAATTGAAGATTCCCTTCCTCCACTTCAAGGCATCTTCCTGCGTCTGTATTCTCTGACTGCCGTCATTCCTCTTTTTTTTTCAGAAAAAAAGGCATGATGAATTATGGGGATTTTTGGGACTATTTCCTTCTTATATCCATTTAATTAAATTCTTTAATGAAATAACTAAATCCTTTTAATTGAATAAATAGGATAAATAATAATTAGGTCGTAGTGGGTATGCCGAATTACTACTTTACCCTTTCTGAAAAGTCGGGATGTTACATTCCTCCCCCCTTAAGAGGAGTTTAATCCTCAAAACTCGAATGTAACTGGGGTGTACTTGGACTCTGGACTTTGCAAAGCGTTTTGTCTTCAAACTCTTACAGTCTTCCTCTTCCATTTTCCCACTCTTTTACCTATCTTGAGCCATATTGAGGTTGCAACAATCCGCTTCAATCTTCACATTGTGTTGATGTATCAACTTTGGTCTCGTATTCTTCCATCGATCCACTTCATCCTAGAAAGCTCGCGTTCTTCCCTTTTCCCCATGCAGAGTTTCAAATGTTGATATCTAGATGTTGGCGTGGTAGCTATTGTTGTAGTCAACTCTTATATCTCTATCTTTATTAAAGATCGTCAGCAGTACTGTTTCAACTCTTGTAATCTTGGTCGCTCCGAGATGAACTGCAATTGCAATCTCATGGTTTTCGCTCTTCATTGTCTTTCCTAATCTTCTGCATTCAGAACCCAAAGCAGATTCTGATGCCAACGATTTCCATCTTCATCTGACCTATGACCAAAGGCTGGTTGGGATCCAGCCACTCACCTGTAACCGAGACAACTAGATCTTTGTCTTGTTTCTTCATGATCTCAATGACTGCCTCGTATATCGTGATAAACAATATGACATACTTGCTTCTACTAACCTATGTCCTGAAGGCTTGTGCTTCCCAACTGACTCACAGATTTCTGGCAAACTTGACTTCATTTGATCTCAACCTCCATCACTACAACACAAGCTTGATGATTCCGTGTTGAAGAAAGTTGAAGTTGGTTCCAAGCAGAAGAATGAGACATTGCTTCATAATACAAAAGATAGCCACCAAAAGGAAAACAAAAGGACACCTTGCAGATGATTTTTTTTGAGAGAGTGAAATTCTGCAAGATACGGTGGTCTACCAAGAACTCAGAGGAAACTTGAAAGGATGGTAATAAGCTTTCATATAAGCCTTTAGAAAGTGAAGACGTTAAAAGAAACATCACACAACAAAAAAGAAAAGTAAAGGTGCAAGGTCGAGCATGAGAAGGACTAACAAAAATAGAAATCAAAAGAGAGCAAGAATCTCAACATGAAGGAGCCATGCAGACAAAACGAGTACACCAAAAGTTCTCAGAATAAAATAAACACTTGTCAAGAAGTGTCCAAGTTTACATTAGTCAAAGAGAGGTTATTTCAAGATTTAAGAGAAATAGAAATTTCCCCCAAGGAATTGTAAGGGAATATCAAAAGTTTGAATAAGTAAGTGGCAAACAAGATTTTAAGTGAAGTGAAACGACACTCAAGAATTGTCGGAAAAGGTTTGATTTCAAAGAATTAATTCAAACTTTCAAAGGAAGTTTAAAAGATCATTGTCGATTCAAATCTAGGGTTCAAGGTTGCACTCCTTGAGAGGAATATTACACTACCAACAAATAAATGCATGAGGTTATTCTTCATGTGGAAATGAAGGGTTTAAATAAAAAATAGGCCTTTCAACCAGTGTAACAAGAGATTAAAGAGTAAATGATACATGGTACATTAAGCTAGATTGAAATTCAGTAGAAGTTTTGGAGTTCAAATGTTGGTTGGCTAGATAGGTTCGGATGGCATCTTGAATAAGTCTACCATTTGCTCGAAACTGGTTTGACATAAATTGCTAGAATGTTAAGGGTATGTAATTGAAAAGGAATGTCATGGTAGGCTTAAACTTTGACCTGAAAAAGAATATATGCACACCTTAAAAGAAAGGCAACATTAGGTGAAGAAGTTACAACATCGACACGACCCTTAGGAGGGGAGCTGAGAATGAACACAAGTAAGAAAAATGTTCTTACATCAGAATGCTTAGTCAAATTTGAGTTTGAAATGAAAGATGGGAGTGCAACAATGTATAATTTTCAAGAGAAGTTTTTTATTGATTTGAGAAGTAATAAGGCATTAATTTGTTTAAAAGAAAGGCTTATGGGGACATGTTTCTGAGGGTATTAATAACAACAAGTGAAGAAGATCTATTGAGTTTAAAGATCTCAAGTGAGTGATTACATGAGAAATAAATTACTAGAAAATGTAAAATTCCAAAAGGGCACGAAAAGGGTCTGAACATCAAACAGGGCATGCTGGAAGATAGCATCTTGGTTCTCGTTTACACCTGCAAAAGAAACAATAACGTTACCTTACAAGCATCCTACAAAAAACATTAACTCAGAAGGAGATCTAACTTCCGGGAACTCCTAAACATAAAAATCGTAACCTACTACCCTCTTAGCCCAAACCCTAAGTCAAAGAGGTGAGAATTCCATTTAGGTTGCTATGTATGATATTTACTCCGGATCTTACTTATCAATATGTACAGAACAAACGAAGAGGAATTTGAGCACAATCCAAAGAGAAAAGATTTAGATACTTGAGTTTCCCAGGTGATAGAAAACTATTGGAATTTTTGGATGAAATAAATTATGTCAAAATAGTAATTTCTGACGACTGCACAAGCTGTCAGAATTTCCAGATTAGTAAACACTGAGTTGAATTGAAAGCCAAGATCAAACAAAACGAATCTGAACTTAATTCCTATAGGAAAATTGTAGATAAAAGTTTTGTCTGAAACTTATCAAAAATTCAGGTCATTTGAAGGTGTTTAACCCATTCAAAATAGAAGAATAAGTGAAGGCGCTGCTGCAGATTTTCTGGACAGAGTGTCTGGCATGAATATGAATTTTCTGAATCATCCATAATATTTAGCGAGTTGGTGTAAAAAGAGAAATTGTACAAAAAACATCGGTCTATATTGTGGAAATTTTCCAGGATTTTTGGAGCACGGTAAGTTGTTTAACCTGAAAGGAAAACACGGAAACAAAAGCATTCACTCATGTTGGATAAAGCCAAACACGAGGATGATGAAAACTATATGCCAAACTAGAAGACATTTAACACTAATAGTTGAAACGACTCAGGAGTACAGGGAATGAATACAATTACACATAGAGTTCGTGTAGAACCCATCTCAAGCAAAGAAAGGGTCAAAGAATGTTGATAAACACAAACCAAGCGATGGTGAAAAAGAAAGTGGAGGATTTGTATAGTTGAATCATATATCATTATGTACAAAGTTAGGCCAAGACAAAAGTAGAATTAGATATTTGTGTGTAGAGAAGGTGGGTAGATTTCAATAGGGAAAGTAAGGAAAAAGGAAATCAACCAAGAGGGCCTCGACTTTAAGGTGTAGGCATATGACTCTGATCCCAAAGCTTTACTTAAAGGGTTTCACCTAATCCTATGTGACCGGTTATGGTTTGGAAACTTCAAAAGATGAGAGAGTTTCTACTAAGGGTCCTAGAAGGAACAAAACCTAAGGGAAACACACACAAGATGTTAGTTGAGAACTCGACTTAACCTTTGTCTAAGAAGACTCTTCACTTGGTCCAAATGAAACATAACCACGGTTTAAGGATTCTTAGTCTGACGAGGATTACCACCAAGCTCAGGAGAAAGTAGGATGGTTCGAAAAGGTTTAAAGGAATCCTATCTTAGAGGAAAATAAACCTTGGACAGAAAGGATGCTTCGCTCTGATACCAACTGTAACACCCTGCTCCCAGATACTGAGCCCTTATCCAGAAGAGAAACGTTCGGCGCGTATAACATTAAATAAATCTAATATTATACGCAAGCCTCTACGTCGCCGTACCAAACTAAAGCAAACAAAAGCTAAAAGACTCGGGTAAAACCATAAATGCTAATAAGAATAGAATTGAAACACATAAAAGATGGAAGGTGTAGCTTACAACACGAAACGTTTTACGAAAGAAGGTACAACCACTATGTTATAAAGATCAAGGCAAGTTACAACATATTCTAAGAAGAAGAAAACAAGATACATTGTACATCTAGATATCAACATGGTAAAACTCCATAGCAAGCATAGGGACCGTCCTCCTCATAATCATCATGATCCATCTCAATCTGTTCATCTTCTCACCCCAAAGCACAAACAAACATGCAAAGGGGTAAGTACATAGGTACTTTAAAGAGTGAGAAGCTAATGAACAAACATGCGCTACAATGAAAAGGTTTACATTATTATTATTAAGTTATCTTTATGAGACCGACTCAATCTAGGGTTCACTTCATGTCCATCAACATGTCATGACTAAACATTTCTAACTTAACATATCTTGGTTATGTTAGCACTACACGAGGTGTGTCCACCATGAGAGGGTGCCAACCAATAGTGGCTTGCACTGCTAGTCTCGGGTTTCCCCGGTATGCATACACGTCCGGTGAATTTCCTCCGTACGTAGGGTCTCGGACTTACGGGGTGGTGTTCCTCTGTACGTAAGGTCTAAAGACTTACAGAGTTATCCACCTATAAGGATGAGTCACATAGCCGATGTTTACTTTTGCCTAACCAAAAGTGAAATGATGTTTAAGCTTATTGCCATGCACGTCTGTATTTATTATTTGTCGTTAACTAGCAACCTAAATATTTTCAAGTAAGCTTCCTCACACCTAATTCTCTCTTTCCTAGACCACTAAACATGGACAAGGCCTAGAAATTACATGATGACGGTCAAATTATACCCGTAAAAGTCATCAACGTTGACCTTAAATCGAGATTAATAATATATATTTCATATTAAATCACATGTTTATATTTATTATTTAATGTTAAGTGATTATTAATATGATATTTGGTATTTAGCCGTTTTCATTATTAAAAGCCGATTTATTGTGCGATAAATGCTGATTTTGTAGATCACGACAAATCGAGAGGATAAATGTCATTCAATCAATGGTCTCAAGATAATAGAGGAAGAAAATCGGAGCATTAAATGAAAGATTAATCAGATTAACATGCAAGCGTGCGATGGGGAACAAGATAGGCGAGAAAGCTTAACGCGCGTGCGAGAAAAGGCTCGGTCGACCGAGCCTATCCATTCGATCGACCGAGTATGTCGGCTCGGTCACTTTTCGGATTTTTTCGTATTTATCTTCTAGATCCTTCATAAGTCGGCGAAAACCCTATATAAGCAGCAGCTACGAGAAATTGTAAATCATCCCATCATTCCATCATCCTTCATTCTTTCTTCAATCTTACAATTCATAATACAACTTTGATACAATGTAGAATAATTTGATGGTTTCCAGCAATTTAAGATTTTGCAAATATGTAAGCTCTTATTTTACATTTCTTTTATTTTAAGTAATTAATCCCTCCCAATTATGCTTTATCGTTTGAATTAGTTAATCATAGCTAGATGATGTAGATCTAGGCTATGACATTAGGGATGTGGCGACTCCTTGTCTATGGGGATCCCATAACCTACGTCATAGACTTAGTATTTATTCATGAATCTGTATTGTTTAATTAATGCGTATCGTGTTAGTTTATATGAATGCTTTACAATTCATTGTTTAATCATTCGTATGATGAAACGCGCTGAGAGATATGTTCGGGGATGTAATGGGGACGAAATTGATTCGGGTGACCAAATGAGTTCACTCGGTCGACCGAGCCCACCTATTCGGTCGACCGAGCCCTGTTTTCATCCGTTAAATAGCCACGTCTTTATGGTTAGGTGAACTTAATAGAATTTATCATCTCAGTAGGTATGGCTACGGCTACGTTGCTCGTCTGTTTTAATTAGCGTATGATTAGGAAATACCAATATAGGTGTTGGGAGGATTTTGCATCATAAAAACAAAAGAAAATTTATAAACCTATACTTAACATGCAAACTAACTCCTAACCGACCAAATATCGGGTAGTTGATAGCATAGTAGGGTAAGTACAGGGTCGATCCACAGGGAATTGGGATGTTGAATCTAATTTCACTAATCTCCTAAATTGTTACTCTTAAACGAAATAAACGAAAGAAAGAGACATAAAAAACAAAGGACAAATCAAATAAATCTAACCTAGAAAACAAAATAAAACAATCTAAACTAAAGACATGGGATCAAACAACCAATATACAAACCTATGTGATCTCAATCCTAGTTAATCTCATGATTCTAATTCGAGTTGTGGTTTCACCTTTACACGAGACATAAACCCCTAATTCCTTAGTGAATTTAATCTCAAGCTACGGATTCCTAATTCCTTAGTGAGTCCAATTCATCAATCTCTACTCTCTCGTAAGTTGAAACTGATTTTCAATACAAAACTCGGTGTAGATTCAGGTTAACTCTCGTATTTTAGAATCTAACAACCTAGATAATTAATCGATTAACTTGTCATCATTAACGATTAAAAATCCTATCTTTCTATGGTGATCTAGCGTTTATGCAACTTCCGTATTATAAACATCTATCGTGAACTAATTTCTCAATCTATTCTCATGGCATCATAAACACATAGAAAAGATACAAAACGAAATCAAATCATGAAGAGAAACTGGAATTGAATTAATCAAAGAGAACTCACATAGTTTCATACAAGGATTGATCCAAGAACGGAAAAGAAAAGCATCTAAACTACTCCTAATCTAACCTCGGTTCACCCGAGCACAAGGCTCGGTTGACCGGCCTTCAAATCTCAAGGTGCGGCTGGCGGCTCTCTTTTGATGTGAAGAAATTTGAATGAATTAGGGTTTGGGGCTCTTTGTGCTTTAAATAGAAAAATCGAGGCGGTTGCTACTGAGAACCTAAGTCGGTTTCGGCAAAACGGCGGCGGGCGCGCCCGTCTGAATATGTGGGCGCCCGCCCACTTTCTCGAACGGGGTTGGACGCTCGTTTGGACGGCGTCTGAACTCTCTGTATGTGAATTACGATTCGGACGACGTTCAAATGACTGCACGCCCGTCCATAGTGGATATTTGCATGGACGCTTCGTCAGATTTGCTGACTTCGATTTCTTGATCATTATCCTTTCTTTCCTCCATCTTTATCCTCTTGTATCATCTCTATCTCTTATCAACACTTCAAATTCGACTTTAGCCTCTTCCAAATCTCTTCCAAAGTTAAAGATATGTATCTACACACATCGAAAAACATACCAAAACGTAACACAATTCCAAAACAACATAAAATCACAATTTAAGCACATAAATCGTTACATTTTGCAATTAACCTATTAAAAACACTATTTACTCAATTAATCGATTATAAGCTCGATTTCTATGAAAAACATCCATATACGGGGAAAATTGATGTAAAATATATCATTAAAAACACTACAAATTGACCACGAACAACACCCCCACACTTAAACTTTTGCTCGTCCTCGAGTAAAACAAAACAAGAACATACCATCAAGAATCCACATAACGACACGAGATATAGTCAAAATCATGACAAGCTAGTATTGACAAATCGACCTCACTCGGTGATGTGTGTGCAGAACCTACTAAACTTCCACGATCCTCTCTTGATATAATACATCAAGCACTAATGATTATCCGGTCAACTAAACGAAAACTTCATTCTATCTACAACACTTACCTAACAAAAACTAATTACCAAGAACATAGTAACTAACTCACAACTAAATTCCTTTACTTAGTACCAAGAAAATACCTTTCGGGTCTCTACTGGGTTTAGATCAACTTGACTCAGAATTCCAAAAAAACGTATATTATATATTTCTATCGTCGTCGCGTCTCAAAAGTATAACACACTCCCCTACATTAGAGGCAGTCACCCTGAGATCACTCAATCCCTTACTGTCCAAGGTAAACCACACTCCCCAATTGGGGCAGTATCCAAATGGACTCGAGGTGATAGTTACAAACAAAATTCCCGCAAAGGAATTCTATTCATTTATTATTTATAGATAGATATTTTTTTATATTTTTCAAACTCTTTGGAAACTCTCGGTCAAATATATTTCTAACACATTCAAGACTCTCAAAGTTCTCAAGAACACTAAGGTACTGAGATTCTAACTGTGAGTATAGCACAAGTTCTTAACTTTCATTAATGCTAAATAAGTGTTATCTGTATCAAGAATTAACTTTCCTTTAACTAACCGGAAACTATTCTATATTTGGCTCTTCATCTAATAGGTTCGTGAAATGAAGTTCAAGTGGGTATCGACTTTCATCGAACCTATTCTCGAACATGATATGACTCATGATAACAACTAAAGGTGCCGATTATAAAACTAGCATGCCCGGTGAAATGTTACTCAGGACTAAACAAAATTTTTGAAAATTTAGCACTTTTTTTATAGAAGTATAATGAAATTGAGCAAAGCGACTCATAGATACATATAAACCATCCTCTCCCCACACTTAGATTGCAACTTGTCCTCAAGTTGTGCGAGAATAAAAGAAAAATAAGGAACTTAGGCGATTGTCGTTCGAAAGTGGCAAGTCCGGAAGTGGTCGTGAGTCGAGATCGTAAGCGCTTGAAGAAATCAGTAGATTGTGGACCATCCACCGGAAAACTGGCTTCATCTAAAAGCGCACAATTGCTAATGCAAACATCCTGCACACTTGACAAACATGAAATACCTCGGGATAGAGGAGAAATATAACAACAGGAGAGTGAAAGAGAAGATATAAGCACAGGATAGAATAGCTCAGATGGAAAAATTACCAACCAGGTAAAACACAGGACATCTAAGCGTAAGCCACAGAAGCTTATAAAGTTCATCAATAAAAATGTGAGCGACGGAAACCGACAGTAACTCACAATAAAGCACATATGAATAATAGTAGGCTAGGTGAAATCTAAATGGATAAAAATTACAATGCAACCTACGTGATATGCAATACTAAAATAATGATGGCATATGGAAAACCAACAGTAACCATCATAAAAAAACGAGGTAGTATTACGAAACCGGCAGATTAACTACGCCAAGAAAAATAAAAGAACAATAGAAAAACAATGCAACTAGATGACATGCAACTAAATGATATGCATCTAAGTGATATGCAAAAATAAAAGGAAATAAAAAGAAGAAAACTAGCCCACTCATTTGCAACACGACATGTATAAAATAAACGTCTACCAAATAATGACAAAGTTACACGATAAACGATGTCTGTTGTTCATTACATGCAGTGTAGACGCGCCTTAAGACTCGTCAAAAGTGATAGCGTTATGGAAACCAACAGTTAGCTATACTAAACAGATATAACGCATAAGGTTTCCATCGTAGCAACGGAAAAACGAACGGCCATTACTACCCAAATGAGTTACAAAAATAACAAGAAAGCACATAAGTCTCAAAGCTCACAAGATTCATCATAACGATATGTAGCATACGGAAACCGACATTAGCCACTAACAATGATAAGAACAGTTATAGCATACGAGAACCGACAGTAACTATAACATGCCTAGATGAATCATGTATATAAAAGTTAAGCAGTTATTTAACATGGATTCGTAGATGGAAAGATATGAATATGCAAGCTCAGAACATCTACGTAAAAGGAATTAGCCACAGAAGCTCGTATGAAAGAAATCCATAGTAAATAAAGCATTAAAAATTCAAAGCAAGAAAAATTCAGAACCTGGACGTGCGTTTAAAATTTCAAACGGGTGTTCCACACTTATGCAGGCCGGACGGGCGTTCAACAAGTCAGACGCCCGTCTGGTTCTTGTCATCAGATCAGAGTTGAACTTTTTGCACCGGACGGCCGTTCCACCTCAAGCGCTTCGGTTACTGCATTGTTAGGGGACTGGACGGGCGCGTTCACCTCAAAATCTGACTTTGGACAAGCGTCAACCAAAACAAACGCTCGTTTGACTTGAAAACCAACCGGACGGACGCTCGAAAGCATAGACGCCGTCTGGTCCTTTAAACGTAAGCAGTCGAAAATATTTGAACGGACGAGCGTCAATACTTTCAAACGCCGTTTATCTGCAGCAAAAAAGAAGCGGACGGGCGTTCACTAACTTGAACGCTCGTCCATACAACGAATACACAAAGCAGAGCAGGAAAACGCAGACAAACCCTAAAAACTTAAAACACATATTAACACAGATCACAGCAGCCACTTTCAATTAAAGCACAAAGAGGTTAGATCAGAAAACACATAAACACATACTTCATGTTTAAACAAATCGAGTAAAAAACTTTTGCACATTCTTAACCTTATGGTCATCGAAACACGGCAAAATAAAAACTCTCGATTTGGTAAACGCTAATTTTATTAAAACGAAAAATAAACGTAACAAAATCGAGAAATAACAAGATCAGATTCAACATGACACCTATTCCCCGGCAACGGCGCCACTTTTGTTGGGAGGATTTTGCATCATAAAAACAAATGAAAATTTATAAACCTATACTTAACATGCAAACTAACTCCTAACCGACCAAATATCGGGTAGTTGATAGCATAGTAGGGTAAGTACAGGGTCGATCCACAGGGAATTGGGATGTTGAATCTAATTTCACTAATCTCCTAAATTGTTACTCTTAAACGAAATAAACGAAAGAAAGAGACATAAAAAACAAAGGACAAATCAAATAAATCTAACCTAGAAAACAAAATAAAACAATCTAAACTAAAGACATGGGATCAAACAACCAATATACAAACCTATGTGATCTCAATCCTAGTTAATCTCATGATTCTAATTCGAGTTGTGGTTTCACCTTTACACGAGACATAAACCCCTAATTCCTTAGTGAATTTAATCTCAAGGTACGGATTCCTAATTCCTTAGTGAGTCCAATTCATCAATCTCTACTCTCTCGTAAGTTGGCGATTTTCAATACAAAACTCGGTGTAGATTCAAAGTTAACTCGTATTTTAGAATCTAACAACCTAGATAATTAATCGATTAACTTGTCATCATTAACGATTAAAAATCCTATCTTTCTATGGTGATCTAGCGTTTATGCAACTTCCGTATTATAAACATCTATCGTGAACTAATTTCTCAATCTATTCTCATGGCATCATAAACACATAGAAAAGATACAAAACGAAATCAAATCATGAAGAGAAACTGGAATTGAATTAATCGAAGAGAACTCACATAGTTTCATACAAGGATTGATCCAAGAACGGAAAAGAAAAGCATATAAACTACTCCTAATCTAACCTCGGTTCACCCGAGCACAAGGCTCGGGTGACCGCCTTCAAATCTCCAAGCGGTCTGGCCTCTCTTTTGATGTGAAGAAATTTCTGAATGAATTAGGGTTTGGGGCTGTTGTGCTTTAAATAGAAAACTGAGGATGTTGCTACAGTAACCTAAGTCGGTTTCAGCAAAAAACGGCGGCGGACGCCCGTCTGAATATGTGGACGCCCGTCCACTTTCTCGAACGGGGACGTACATAACAATCAAAACTATAGCTCAACTTTCATGCAATCCACATAGATCTCTAACTCACGTAACAAAAGATACAACAACTATAGCAAACAATACCATCACAGAGATAGATTCGGTGTATGTGGCGCCAAAAACTTGTTCGGTAAAAACGAGTTTTACAATTTATAACCGAAACACCCCAAGTATAAGGATCGTAGTATAGGATGTTAACAGGTCGTCCTAAGGGAGTGGAATGTTTATCGAATTCAAGTATAAACCTATATCGATTATGTCACAATTATCTATCTAAACTAAGGTTGAAACTAACTAAAACCTAAACCTAAGAATCGAAATTAAAACAGGAATAAAAAACAAGCAAGAACTAAGAAAACAGAAAGACGGACGAGCGTTCACTTTGATGAACAGCGTCTGGAAACTAAATCTAATGGACGGCGTGCTCGCTATTGCGGACGGCGTCTAACTTCGAATCTGAAGCGAGAAAAGTGCGGAAAACAAACAGGAAACTAGGGTTTATAAAACTAGAACTTAAACTAAACTTAATCTAAACGATTACGAACGAATTGAGTAACAAATAAGTAAAGGAAAACAGCGAGGCAACGAATCCACCCATCAACCAACAACCCCCAACTAGATGGTGATCTAAAGATGTAGTTTTTAGTAGTGATCTATTCACGAATTCAATTAAGTTTCTTCAACCAAATTCTAGAGTTTCATTTATCTTTTCAAGTAAAACTAAACAGCAATCAAGACATGATCACAAGATTATCTCTAATACTCTTACCCAATCCATACGCATAATTGCGTGCAGCGAAATATGCACATAAGGAAAAAAAAAAAGAGACGCAAAGATTCAAAGAGGAGATTCAAAGATGAATCTCTCCATTCCAATGATCATGATTAACAACATGATTGTTGGCTAAGCACATCGCGGCGGAACAACGGATGAAACCGATCAACATCAACACCAACTAGAGAGATTTTTAGCCGTACTTTTAGTGAGTAAAGTTATCGTTTTTCATCAATTAGAATTTGTTATTTATCGTTTATGTTTTATTTGAATCGAGAGATCGATGAAACCATCTTTTATGCTTTGAATTTATATGAAAATATTGTTCAAGTTGTGATCTTTTTAATTGATGCGATTAATTATAATTCGAGAGATCGTTTATAGTTAATTGAGTAAGAGTATTAGAAATAATCTCCCAATATATTTTCATACATAGATCCAAGCATATAGATATAGATAAATCGTTTCATCGAATCATTAATTCCAACAAAACATGAAAAATACAAAACAGCATCCAAAGTGATGAAAAACTATAAATTAAACTCACTAACATAAAGCATCGAACTCTCTAGTTGGTTGTGTTGTTGATAAGTTTCCTCCGTCGACTCACTGGAAGGTTTCTAGCCAACAATCATGTTGAATATGATTGTTGGATTGGAGAAATTCATCTCTATGGAATTAGGGTTCTGGCCGCAGCTTTTTGGTGTGAAAGTGCGATCTCAATGTTATGTAAAAAGTATCTCCTTAGGGTTGGGGATGCTGCTGTATTTATAGAGTGCTAAGTCGGTTAGGGTTTAAGTCGGCACCGGACGCTCGTTCAAGATGCCTTAGACGCTATCAAGACGCTCGTCCAGATTCCGTCCAAACTCTCTGTTCAACTTTTCTTCCCTGGACGCGCGTCCGAATTACCAAACGCCCGTCCATAGTGGACGCTGCATGGACGCTCGTCCAGATTTGCTGGACTTCGATTTCTTGATCATTATCCTTTCTTTCCTCCATCTTTATCCTCTTGTATCATCTCTATCTCTTATCAACACTTCAAATTCGACTTTAGCCTCTTCCAAATATCTTCCAAAGTTAAAGATATGTATCTACACACATCGAAAAACATACCAAAACGTAACACAATTCCAAAACAACATAAAATCACAATTTAAGCACATAAATCGTTACATTTTGCAATTAACCTATTAAAAACACTATTTACTCAATTAATCGATTATAAGCTCGATTTCTATGAAAAACATCCATATACGGGGAAAATTGATGTAAAATATATCATTAAAAACACTACAAATTGACCCTGAACAATAGGGCTCCTAGGTTGGCTCATGAATGATCTTCCGGGACTTTCAGCGAGATCTAGGTAGGTTTTGTATTTGGGAATTGAGCTCACCTAGTTATATGTAAATCGTAGATTAACATGAAACCGCAAGGTAATTGTTAATAGGATGAGATCGATGCGATCGTTTAGGAAATACGCTAACCATAGGAATGTTGCCTGGGCGAGGTGTACGATTAATATCGGCATCCTTAGAGTAAAAGCGTGTGAGTTATATGAGATGGAGGCACTAAAAGGCGAAGTCACGTAACAATATCACGTTGATTTAGTGACTTACCGGTGCTAAGTCAAGTTAAAGAGGATGACTCCGTAGCCAATCTAAGATAGATACAAACGGATTGTGGTTAATAAGTTCGATTTATTATATAAATTATCTAGGTCCAAACGATAAAGACTATAATTGGGGAGGTTAATTACGTTGTGTCGAGTCGTGTCTTTACATTTCTTGTCTTATGTTGGTCGTAGACCGCCTCTATGTCCTTGACATGTTTAATTAATTGTTTGTATATAAGATGATCCACAATTGGTTCCCTGTGGGATCGACCTTGATTCACTATAGCTATACTACGATGGGCCTAGTCCTCTTGCTAGTATTGGTTTATGAAAAGGATGGGGATGAAGAGGATGTTCATGTGGCACCAGAAGAAATTGATCCAGGGAGAGTCTTCAATCTGGACATTCAACCCCTCATTGTGGACATGGAAAAGCAATATTACAGCAGGCAAAACCTGAAGAATGCCTTAAGGAGTGAAGCAACCTCCTTCAATCACAAGATTGAGGCTCTCATCAGCCATATCAAGATCCAAGATGGAGTCATGGAGAGACAAGGAAATTTACTTTGCAACTTACAGCAACTCATCCTCATCATGTCCAAACCAATCTTGAGTTCCTTGTGAAACAATGACAATAATCTCAAACCATTTGTGGACACTCTAAATGCTCACACTCAACAAATTCGTCTGGATGAGATAATGGAGCATTCGGCAAGCGGTTGGACTTTCTAATCAAAGTTGGTGAGGCCAACAACAAAATCTTGGAGAAAAAGTATGGCCCTCTCCCGAGTGCAAGCGCAATTGTAGACCTTGAAGCACGTTTTGATCTTTGCCACAAAGGGGAAGGAAACTCAAAGCCTGAGAGCTCCAGTGGAAAGGAAAAGGGCAGCAAAGGCAAGGACAGCAAAGGCAAAGCATCAGGTTTGAAGAAATGAAGAAGTAAACCAGTTACATGTTGCTTAATTCAATTAGTTTTATCATTTGCCTTTGTCGTTTAAATAAAAAGATGCAATATCTTATTGCCCTGAGATGGATGAATAAAATTGTTGAGTTTTTATTCAGTTGTTTATTATGAAAATTTTTGATTACTTATGTTCAGGCTTATGAGGGTTTTGGCATCATCAAAAAGGGGGAAATTGTTAGGAACATTTTATTATGTTTTGATGATGGCCATACTAGCTGTTATAGCAAGCCTGAAATAAGTTAGAACTCTATGTATAAGTCTTTACTTAGAGTCTGACATGTTGTATAAGTTAGGTCAGACAATTATTGTACTAGTTGGTAGGACGGCAAAGCAAAAACAGATATTCGGAAAAGTGAAGCCAGAAAAGCACCAGCAGAGAAGTAATGAAGACATTATGGTCTGACTTATAACCAAGGAAGTCTGTGATGACCTTGGATAAGTCTAAGTTATGTTTTTAAGTGATGAAACTCAATGTTCAAATATGGTGTACACTGGTCTCACCCAAATCAAGGATCAGTGAAGTACAAAGACTCTCCTAATACTAGAACAAAGAAGGAAACAGTGAATCGGGTGAGTAGAAGTGACCTTCGGCAAAGTGAAAACAAAGCAATGAAGAAAGAACTAACGGCTAAGTCGGAAGGCTCACTCGACGATTCGAAACGCGGCTAAGTAACACTTACCAGATCAGATTTGATATATATGTTGAAGATACATAAGATCATGCATTAAATGCACAATCAATAGAGGATCAATCAAGGACGGATTTTCAGCTATACGTTTGAAGAAAAAATCCGATCACTGAAATCAAGGAGAATACAATTAAGGGGGAATCAAGAATAAAATCAAGGATTATTCCCTCATTAATATAGCCAACGGACGGAATTTCAAAACCAAAGTTACTCAAGGCTATAAATAGAAGGCATTGACAGAAAAACAAATAACGATTGAAAAAAGGAGAAATCAAGCAGAAACTCTGTCAATTTGAAAAGCCCTCTCTCTGAACTTACAAGGATACATTTAGTGATCAACTCAAATATCACAACTACAAAGTCATACTCAGAACTGAGATTGATCAAGCAAGTGTGTGAATCACATTCACATCAAATGAAGCAAGCCCGAATCAGAGGCAATCGAGAAGGAGTTGAATCTGTGATAGTTTGTTGAAGGATCTTGATCTTAAGGAGCGAGCAAAGGAAAGAAATTTGAATCATCGAAAGGTCATTGCGGTCAAGGAGTGATAGTCTTATAGATTGTGAAGCTTGGGAAGCCAAGGACAATCATACTATTGTATCGGTGAAAACAATAGTGAATTCCTCCAATCATCACAGGCGAAGAGTGGATTAAGGGATTACACCACCTGAACCACTATAAGCCTTATGTCAATTTAATTTACGCAATTTACTTTACAAACATTCACTTAATTTGCATACATCAAAATTTACATCGTGTATTTGTCTAAATGATTTGAAAACAATATAGTAAGAAGGGACTTATCCATTGCCCAAAAGCTTTTAAACAAAAGAAATGTTTTGAAACTCCACTATAGTCATTCACCCCTCTCGACTATAGTTTCACCCTTCTCTCGGGACCAACACTTTAATCAAATAAATTGGGTAGATAGGAAGCGGCAATGGACAAGATGAGCTCAACTGGACTGATAGTTTCAGTCATTTAACGAGTCCATAAGCGAGCTCAGTGTGAATTTCACGGTATATTGTCATAAAAATGACACGAGAATGACAAATTAGGAAGCTTTAGTGCAGAATTTGTCACACCAAGTGGGGAAGATTGCCAAACAAATGTCAGCTTGCCCACTAAGAGTATTGCCAAGCAATACATAGAAAAACCCGAAGGATGTCAACGTTTTAATAACAAGGAGCGGAAAGGAATTGCCTGGACTGGTTATCAGAGAAGAACCAGAAATCACAAATGAGCAGCGTGTAGCAGAGTCAAAAGCAATAGGGGAGCCGCAACTGCACTGCAGCCCACAATTGCGACGATCTACAGATTCAACAGACGATCAGGGAGTACAGCAGTAGGCAGCTGGTAAGTCTTCACAAACTTTAACTATTAATCTTGCTACTTTACCCTATCCCCCAAGAATGTCAAAACCAAATCTTGACGATGCTCATTACAAAAAGGTCATAGATATACCTCTAGTAGAAGCTGTGGCATGAATGCCAGAGTATGCAATGTTTTTGAAGGAAGTTGTTTCTACCAAAAGGATGTTGTCACACTATTAGACATATTATAGTTTATTGATGAGTGCCTAACTAGCTGTTATAGAGCAAAGGCAAAAATATGTCTAGACTAAATGCATAGGTTTAATAGAGTTTGATCTTTGTATAGGTTTGATCAAACAAGCACTGTAAAGGAGTCAGAGGACTTGTCAGCAGACTCATCTTGAATTGGTTCTTCAGCAGATTGTCTAGGCTGCTTTGAAGGTCGAGGTTCAAACTCAAACTCGATGAAGAAGATTGAAGGCTAAGGGATCAAACTTAGTTATGAAGATTTAAAAGCCAAGGATATTGATCGCGTGTAAGTCACTAACGTCGATATTACTAGCAAGACTACTAGGTACATCGTACTATAGTAAATGCGAGTCAAGGTCTATCCCATAGAGACAATGCAACTATAAGTATAAACCATTCTAACCTAATTAAGAAGCAACATAGAGACGGTCATGGACCAACAATAAACATAAAGAAAACAAACTTGGTATTCCTCCCCCTCTCCTCACCGATCTACTAACTTGGATTAGTTAATCATCCTGTTTACTTCCCCACATTTCCCTAAATTAATCGTGAGCTGTCGTTTTAATTATCATTATCAACTACGGATGTAATTCCTACTCTTATCTACTCCGACAATGGTAGTAGACAATCTATACGCAAGCTACCCTCCTTAATTGGTCTGTAATAGCCCATACGCAAAAAGATCTAGAATTGCCGATATCGAGCGCAAACTCATACCGCTAACCCACCTAGACAACTGTCGACATTGATCAGCACGTTTCTAGGGTCCATTCAAGACTATGTCCAAACTTATCACATCACTATTCGTATTTCATGCCAGTTTACGATTACAATAAGCAGATTGGCCAGATCTAACCTACTGTTAATTAAACCGGTCGATCAATGTTGTTGTAGTGAATCCCAGTTTTAGGTTTTCTAAATTATGCCCCGGTAAACCGGTATAGACCGCTAGGTTACCGGGGTCAGCTTTTCCTATTCCCGGATCTACATTGCTCAATTATGATTTAAATAAGTAAATTATGGGGTCTTTAAACATGCAGATTAACTAAAACACATAAATACGAACAGATCTACCATATTGAAGGCAAAAAGGAATGTTCAAAGCTTCATTCCTTCAACAATGGAGATCTAGCTCGATGAACTCAAGCTAGAGATGGTGGAGAAAAGGAGGAAACCCAAAATAACTCTTCCAAAGCATGAATAACATTATTTCATCAAAATATGTAATGTATATAATGTAATATGCAAAACTTATCCAAAGACTCTCTTAATGCGGCCTTATATAGATACAATGACCGACTTAAGACTCTCTAAAACCATAACCGATCTAGATAATGCGGCTGAATCATTATTCTGTCAAATACGACAGCGGTTTACCGGACCTAGCACACGGTAAACCGGGCCAATTTTTCTTCTTTTTCTTTAACAGGCTTCTTCTTGGACATCAATCACTTGGCCCAATATACTTCTTTCAGTCCATATCCATTCTCCAATGCTCCAGATTCTGTACATCCTACCAAACACGCAAAAGAGACAAAACAGTACCTAATCTTCGGGAAAATAACATAAATGCAGAATTACGATCCTGGAAACACTCACATAGAATTTAACATATATTCCACAGAATAACGAGCCTATCTATCCTCTCTTGAGCAGAATTCAGGGTTAATAAAGGTATAATTATTGGTACCATTTAAGGCGTTATCAACTACCACCCACTTAGCTTTTGATCGTCCCAAGCAAAAAACCAAAAAGAAAATAATACTATGATCAGTATACAAGTTAATTAAAAACAACTATGCCTCACAAATTCGAGATCGAGATCATGCCACTCTTTTCCAACAGTAACGCATTAAACACAATTCACGCACGAGCCAATATGTGTGTGCAATAACTTTCACAACCACTTTGTAATGCAGACAATCTCATATTACGTCAACCCGTAGTCGAACTAACTAGTCTCGAAAATGTTATTTATTAATTAATTGAGCTGGCTTGGTGGATCGAGAACCCAGTATATATTACTCTTAGGATCGCGTTTATCGGTCTATGCAAAAGTCGTGTGTCTTACGCTCCATCGACTCAAATATTTGCCAAAGAGAATATAGATGTATATATTTCAATGCACTTCTCTTTCTTTACGGGTGAACTCTCATTGATTTAGCTATCCTCATGGCCCCACTCATGATAAACTACCGAATCTAAAATTCCTTTGCCTTTATAAGTGTTGGTGGAACATGATTCGTGATGAAGCCAGGCTCCACTATAGTCAAAGCAATATGTTACCGACTACACACCAAAGGAAGTGAGTTATACATGCTTAAAATGGTGGCTCCTAACAGAATATGCGCTTAATACGCCACTACTTCAGAAGTGGACATTTACTTTCACTCGTACATCGTAAAACAACGTTCAAGTCAATTAACTCGATAAGATCAAAGATATCACATTTTTTTTAAATTCTGTCGAAATGAGTCAAAGACTAAGTGGTGAATTGTGCATCAAAGAGAATCAAGATAATCACACAATTTACGGAATATAATGCTAAGAAGCTAAGTGACGTTCCTCTACCCCCCACATAATTGAAACATTGTCCCCAATGTGTAAGATGGAAAATGAAAACGAAAAAGGACTTAGCTTCGGGTAAGAGTAGAACCAAAGAAAAATCGGATCATCGTACAAATCATCGGGCTCCTGTAAGTAATCCATGATGAATCTGCACTAAGTATGTCAAACAAACCAAGAAGAACAGCGGTGACAAGAAAAGGTATAATAAAATGGCGGCAGTAAAAGAGAAAATAATGAACTCGAAAACAAATTAAGCTGACAGAACAATATATTAATAAAATTCTGCTACATTCAGTAGATTGGGGAAAAAAAGAAAAAATGGAAAACAACAACAATGAAAAAGAAAAAGACTAATCCTCATCAGAATAACTCTCCATGTCATCTCTAGGCTCAAAACCGGGAGGTGGGCCAGAACTAGAGGCAGCAGCGGCCGAAGAAGAGGCTCGGGGATGTGGGGCAGTCCTAGGCGGTGGGGTTGATGGAGGTATGCAAAAGAAGTTGATAATCCTATCCATCTTGTGGTGCAAACTCGCAATCTCTCACGAGTGCTCCTCTAGCATAGCCCTCTGAGTCCGGGGTGCTCCGATGACTGGAGTACTCTCCCTCTCAGCTCTTCCAACCCGTCTTGTAACTTTTTGAACCGACTATGAACTGATCATCGGCTCAGGGTCTTCCCCATCATCACTAACAAGAATTTTCACCTCGTCCTCTAAGGAAAACATGTCAATCATCGGCCCGTATGGAAACAACTCGCACTCAAATGTGGCGGCAAGCTTGTGAATACGGCTATGCATCAGTAGACCGATGTTGACCGGAGAGCCCTGCTCTATGTAAAACATCAACTCCACCCTCATGGTGGTGACAGATACTGTGTGCTTGGTCGGTAGAAGGCGGGCACAAACAAATCTATTGACCATCTTCCGATCCCAGGATAACTCATTCTCTAGGAAGATGGTGGGGGCTCCAGTAGGATTGTGCTTCCATTGCACCCCAAAGTAATCAGCAATCATATGCATCCTCTCTAAATCTTCAATGTTGCTCGAGGATGTGTACTCATACGGGCCCACTGGTGGATGTCTAATCCCAAAATGAGCATTGATCCGCTCAATAGAAAAATCAACTTTAACGCTGCGAACCATAGCATATGTGGCTCCTGAAGTGAAATTGCCTGGAGGAAGGGTTCAAATAGAATAAATCTTAGGATCGTGGAATGAAATTATTTGGGAAAAATCCTCAACACAACCACAACCTGTGTGGAAGCACCTTGGAGTAATAAGCTCCTTGACATAATCACAACTTGTGTGATATCACCTTGGAATTACCTCAACATTTTGAAAACTTGTCTCAAAGCATCTTGGTATATGGATACCCACAAGGATTGCTTAAGTCCTTGATAATCCGAATTTTGAATTTTCTTTCCAGAGAAACTCACACAACGCTTTTCCAAGTGAAGAATAAAATATAATTTGTATTGATCAAAAGTTGAATTACAAGTTACAAGTGCTTGGCTATTTATAGGCTACAAAATAACACTTAGCATTGTAGTTATATGCAAGAAAACACTTATAATCCCAAGTACATGCTGTAGGATGTAATATCGCCGGATGGATAAAGATCCACCCGATTACGCAACGGAATAGTATAGATCTAGATCTAGTCAACCAAAATACATAAAACAATGGATCTAAACCTGCGAGGGGGTTTAGATTGCTTACCGGTTTATTGTGAATAAACACCAAGAACAATCTTCAATCCGAGCTATATGAGAGCCCAGTTGAGAAGCCAAAGTCTTCCAACGTGTGTCTCCAAGCACCACCAGGTGGATGGTGTTTCAAGCCGCTGGACCTCCTCGATATGCTACCTTAGAAAAACCCGAAGTTTTTCTAAAACTCGAACCCAAGTATTATAGCCGAAAAATTCAAGCTATAATACTTCACAAATGGCGTGTCTTTCAATGTGTCAAAAGGCTTGGGAGAACTCTCTTTATATGGGAGAGTAATCCTTGTCCTCCAAGGATTTAATAATTAAGAGATAATTATTAGATTAATCCTTATTCCAAATAAAATATAAATAAAATAATTATCCCAAACAAATTAGGATAAATCATATTATTATCTAATATTCCATGAATTATCAATTAACAAATAAAAGATAAATCACACATTAAATAATTATCCAAGAAAACCAATTCCTTAATAATCACTTAATACAAATTGTACCCCACCCTTAGTAAATAAAAGTCCATGCGCATTTTTTGACACATTGGGCCGAGTCCACGAAAAAACTCTTTTCCGTGTATTTAATTATCTAGTCCAACTAAACAATTAATCCACAATTAATCCCCATATCAATTAAATAGTCCAATCCAGCTATTTAATTATAATTGAGGTGAAGCGACGAGAAAACATATGCTATGATAGGAGCCACGTCGGGGACCATGGACCCATATTCAATAGCTACAATAAATTAAATAAAATTATTCGTCAGACTGAACAATAATATTCAATCTATTAATTCCAGGATTACACAACCATAAACCCGAAACTGAACTCTTCCGAATATAGATAACTTACACTCAACCATTAGTTAATAAGCGTCCACTGATATAATCATTACACACGGATAAATCCTCCATAGACTATTCATTTCGATTCGGGATATTTCCGTAAACCCTTCTCGAAACATATTATCCTTATTTACCATTAACCCCCTAGTGATCAATTAGTTCATAACCAATGTAATATGAGCTGGGCCCATCGATCAGTTTCTAGGGTTAACAAATAAGGAAGGCTGTCATCTACTTCACGAGGAAGGAATGGATTCCATATCGCGTGATAGCACGGACTACTCACTCATCCCAGAATAGAGCCAACGAGAAGTGTTGGACCACATACTCTAAGTGATCCTTCCTAACACATCAAACCCTACCCTAGTCTAAGCAGTCGTCTGTGATCACCTCAGGATTGAGATTAATCAATATATGATCATCTTGTGATTCGATAAGACTTTTCGATTACGTAAATTATATCGAGAACTCAAATCAAATCGGTCCAAATTTCTATATGATTATCATCATATATAAATGCCCCACTAGTAATTCCTATTACCGATAAGTCCGGATAAGGCTGTCACACCGTAAAGTGTTCTGGGAGCATTATTAGCATATTAATCATGAGACCCGTACTCAGATTAATGAACGCTACGGACTAAGTTAATTTTAAGTACATCTCACTAACTCAATCCTCTTGTGTATAGCCATACACTGAGTTATGTGATTACATAAACGCGGTACTTAGGGTTTTTAGTAGTATCTTAATTATAAGCATACATGCATATAATAAGATGAATTATTAATTCTGTCCTAAAACAATTACATAATTGTCTTTCGGGCACTACACCTAACAATCTCCCACTTGCACGAAAGGCAAGTGGATTAATTGTTTTAGAGCGCACCCTTTATATCTATATCTACAACATTTTCCCACTTGCTCAAAACAAGTGAGACATGTGCCTAAGATTCATACCCTCCAAGGGCATCCAAGTAATTCACGTTTCCAAGTACGACCAGAGTACGCCGCCGTAGGGTAGGTCCGTGACCCGGTGCGTACTTAAAACTGAACACCATGTGACTTGGTACACTGATCAGGTAGGTTGGCGGCTTGAGTCGATCTTTGTGATCGAAACGTCGCCTTTCCATCTCATCCGGTGGTACGATTTCCATATGCTGTTGAGCCAACACTGAGGATGAGATCGACTTAACGAGCTTCCTTAATTCGACTTAAAGTCAGAATCAGCGTTATCACTTATATTCTAGTTTGCACCTGAATATACTAACATATCTTTCCTCATTATCCCGAAGAGACTTGAGGATTCACTAAACATCCCATTTAGTATTCATCCGCAGGTTTAGACTACCATTCCTAAGCGGTAAGGTAGACTGCATCGTTGAATGTTGCATAAATGCAAGAATATCTTAACCAGGTGAATGGATGGGATTGCCAATGATCGATTCTCATGAATTTGAGCGAATCAAATCCTTTAGAATGAATCCCGATGGCATGTCAGACTCTGACTTCAGATAACACACCCATGTTGTTTCCAACTGTTTCAGTGTTACCATTCACAAACACTAATCTACGTACAACTTTACTAATATTGGTGCCCAGTCTACGAAACACTTATCAACATTCTGGTCAAGTCCACATATTAAAATATATGACTTTGAAATGACCTAGATGTTTTCTTTAATCCCCAAAGGATATAAGCTATGGCAGGCATCCTGCCAAAGGTTCTTTCTGAATAAATTAAGATACCGTTATTCTCGCAAAAAGGTCTTAGGGAATCACCCCTATTTTCTCGCTTTGTAACGAATCCGTTATTTGTTCTAAGCTAAACCCTACATTTTGAATGAATTGATTCCGTTGTTCGAAAGGAAGTCTTAGGAATCACCCGATTTCCCGCTTTACGCGAAATCAAGCAAGGCGGAGTGGTAAGAGAGATCACGGTCTGGTTAACTCTCTACCTTTAGGGAATCACCCCTAAATTACTCAGCTTTGCGTTGAAAGTTAAACTTTCCTATTCATTCGAATCTTCTCTGTGTAGTTCCAATTTCTTCTGCTGGGCCTGAGGTGCTCAGGTGGTTCTACAAGAGTTTCAACAAAACTGGACTATCAAACTCCATTCACAGGGTTATGGCTTTTAAACCAACCTCTATGATCAGGATCCAACACAGCCCACAAAGGACTATAGGTCATCAATCTACCCTATAGACCGTTAGGTCCTGTAATAGGTAATGGACAAACCATACTCCCACTGCGTTCGGGGTGGATTGATATACTTATCTAGTTTAGTAGTTTTTATTAGTGTTATCACCAACTGCCGGTGTTGGATGTGGACTGAAAAAATTAGTTAGTAGCATCTTGAGTACAAATACTTCAAGGTTTTTATTTATAGACTCCATCAGACCGAGTTTGACAGTATCACCGTCATTCTCTGATTTTACGAGTTTTATAACCAACCTTTACTCAATGCATTAAGATATTTCACGACCTGAACGTGTACGCAAAATTTCCAGTCCTACCTTCAAGCATTAAATGCTAAATGTCTATATTTACGGAAGTGGGTTGAACCGAATTCACTCCTTATCCACAAATGCGTAGGCATCTTTTAGGTAGACTTCTCGGTTATTCATTACAACCGTTATTTTGCAACCAATATCTTAAATGAGTTCAGTAGCATATCGTAGCACATTAATAACTATACAAGGCAAATTTATGGTGTATCCCTTAGTGAAAACTATTCACTGGGAGACAGGCCGAGCATCAGTCCCGAAGACTACACAATAACCTACTTCTGAGTATGGAATACTCTATCTCTGGTTAAATCAGAGATTTCCTCCAAATTTTTTGGATAAACTTACGGAGTTTCGAGTAGTTATCAGACAATATGTCACTACTTAGAAGCTCCCACTAGCTTGTATCTTTCATATGACCCCAAAGGTTGATATGAACAGGCTATGTAATTTCTTTAAATCTATTACCCTTTTCCCGATTGAAAGGAAACTTAGGCATTGTTCCTTTGAGACAATGTTCCTTTGACTGGGAGATAGTAATCACCCTAAGCCAGTTTTCAGATCTTGTCTTTAGGGAATATGCACTAATTAATAGAATAGAAAGAAGCGTTTATCTAAATACGGAAACCATTTGCGTTTATACTGTTTATGATGTGTTACATATACCTATTCAGCATTTCTTAGTGGTTCTGACTTTATCAAACAAAAGTCCGAGTCTTGGATTCGTGCTACGAATGTTATATTCATCGTCAATAAGGCAAATAGATTATCCTATTGTAATTGAATACGTTCGTTCCAACGAATCCGAAACAGAAAATGAATTTTCTGTGAAACTCAGGAATTGAATCCGAGATTTATTTCTTTATATCACTCCCACTAATCTATCTGAAATAACTGCTCGTTGTCTATTTTATTTGTCATTTAATGCAAAGCTACCTAGTTCTTCCAAAGAACTTAGATTTCGAGGAAATTTCTGAGGATGCATTGGTCAGTGATCCGAAATCACTTTCCTTATCCTCTAGTATCCAATTTATTAATTTTCCGGTTTAGCCTTAAAACTACTTAGTTTAGATGACTAACACGTATAAACATTCTTTCCTATTCTCGACTTTCCTTAGATGGAAACAGTCTTGAACTAGAAATTCGTTTGAGTAGACACTACTCTTGAACTGTGGGATGTTCAGTGTTACTTGCTTGGACTACCGATTTTTCTAATCAACAAATCAGGAGACCAAAGCTCCCACTAGTTTATCGGTTCCAAATACCATCTAACTAGCAACACTTTGTATTTATGATTTTTCAAAGATTAGAACATCACCTAGAACTAAGCTACCACTAGTTTATCAGTTCCAAATACTGTCTAACTAGCAATGCTGTGTTCATGATATTTCAAAGATTATAAAATCTCCAGATCTAAGCTCCCACTAGTTTATCAGTTCCAAATACTGTCTAACTAGTAACGCTTTATTTTTGTTTTTCCAATGAATGGAAAAACTCTTGTGCAGTCCATTATACATTTCTAATGATTCAGAAAAACAACAAATCATAAGGCTAAGGCTCCCACTAGTTTATCGGTTCCAAATACCGTCTAACTAGCAACGCCTTATGTATATGATTTTCCAATTTTTCAATTTAGAAATTTGTTGGGTAATTACACTTTTAAAATTCACTAAATGAATTTTATATGATAGTCCTATGTCATCTTTTGTAAACTAAGTATGGTCGTCTCTCGTTCAACACGAGTGACACCCGTGACATACCTATACTATGTCACTTAAGTATTTAAAGGATCAAGGGAAAAAATCTCTTCCGAAAAATTAACTGCATTTATTGATAATAACAACGTACTTGTTACTCTCCAAATTTTTTAATGAAGTCCTATAACTAACAGTTTAGTAGCCTAGAGATTAAAGTTGTAAAATAAACATGACAGAAAGTTAAATTCAAAAAATAATTTTTCACTACTTAGATTTTTATTTTAGGAATAATAAACTTATATAAAGTCTATTATACCATTCCTAGGATTTAACCTCGCACCTCAGTGCCGCCATAGGGTAGGTCAAAGAGGTGACGGTTAAACTGAGACAATCTCTCTCAATTATTAAGCTTTGAGAATCGAACATCTCAACGGAATCAGGCATCCCAGTCCTTAATCATTGATTACCTTTATTTTTCTAGCCTAGATATTTAAAAAATATCCATAAAAAGTGTGACCTCCTGTATCAGATCTCAAAGTACGCCCCGAGTATGCCGCCGTCGGGCCAGTCAGTCACTCAATGAGTACCCAAAATTCTATCCTTTCGGAGACCAAGCCTTGAATTTTGATAGGGGTGATCACCATCCGTAGGGGGTCGAAATCTAAGCGGCTCGAGGCGTCACCCTTCTCTCACGTGCTTGCATCTATAGTAGAGGCCGTGGGGTTGGCTGTAGCCTTCCCCGCTCCCACTCAATAATTTGAAAAAGTGGTGGGTTTACTAATTACGGTTTCGGCTTTGACAATAAGAAACAATAAATCAAAGTACTCACGAGCAGGTCGGTTAAGTAGGCAAGCCTACGCCGCCTTATTCATTTGGAACATATGTGATAGTTCCGGCCAATCCGCAAGAGAAGCCCGTTTAGCCCGAAGGCTTATCGGCTATGCTAAGTCTTGTCGAACTACACTGTAACGTACATCACACGTGGAGGGGAGTCGATTGAGCGAAGCTCGGTTGATCTCGCCCAACCATGGTTAAACCATTTCCGAACCCATGTACTAAGATTTTCCGACTTCTAAAGTGTCAACCAAAGCGCAATCTCGTTTAAGTTTAAGGTGGGTTCACCAAAAACTCAAAGATTTATCTAAGTGGGATTCACCGAGAATCCATCACTAAAATCGTAACGATTGACAAAACCCGGTTACTCAGTTTTTATAATTATTTACTTATTTATTAACTACCACATATTAATTAAATAAGCCTTTAAACTAATTATACGAGTTATACATGCCTAATTTATTCGAAATAAACTAGCTACATGTATGCATTGGAGTGGAATCATGATTTGATGCATGTCATGGCAGTTTTCCGATTATATCATTCAATTTTCGATCATACACGAAAAAAAATGGCCGAAAAGTATACACCGAGATGGATCGTTGGTACCCCCAACTAACCTATTTTCTAAGGAAAAGTAAAAACTTATACTATGTCTTCGAGTCTTGATCTTCGAATCTTGAGCTCGAACCGCCGGATCACGAACCACGAACACCCGAGAGGAGAAAGGCTTTTAAATTAAATAAATCCAATTTAGTTATAATTATAAAACCCTTTTTTTTATTTTTTTATTGTGGCGGCTAAATAAAAAAAGGGGGAAGGGGCCACAAGGACAAAAAAATTAATAAATGGGTCTGGAAGGACAAAAGTAACATTTTCATGATTATAAAGGATAAAAATCACAATTGTTACTTTAAAATTGTTACTTCACGTGTTAATGTTACTTTGTGTTTCACAATTGTTACTTTATATTTACTATATTCCACATTTGTTACTCCACATTTGTTACTTCATAATTGTTACTTTGTCCTAATTAAATTACAGTTTCCTTCTATCCCGATTTTTTGATAATTTTGTCCTTCAGGACAAAAATCTATAAAAAAAAAAAGAATTCCATATTTTATTTTAATTTTTTTTTTATGTCGACTGAATAAGTCGGCCATTATTTAAAAAAATACAGATTATTAAAATAAAATAAAAAAAATAAAAAAACAAGCAGCCGCCTGTTTACCCTAGCCGCAAGTTAGGGTTTTAATAAAAACTTTTGCGGCGGCAGTCAGCGCCGCTACAGGTGCTGCTGCCTATTTAAAAAAACAAAAGCTGTTGTGACGTTTTTAGCGCTGCTAAAGGTGCTGGACAACCTTTAAATCATGGTTTTTGGCCGTTTCTCCTCATTCATACCTTGGGTGTCGCCTTGATCTTCATCTTCTCTTCAAGATCTTCATATTTCGAGCCCGGAAAAAAAAATTACAACAAAGATGCTATATTTTTTTTATAAATTTCGATTGACATTAAATTAAAATACAAATCCTATGCTAATTGTTACTAAACAAGAGAGCTACAAAATAGATCTACGGGTAAACAATACCAACGCAATCCATCTCTTCAACCACGACAATCACAAAAGCATACATACATGATATTTTCGATTCATAAAAAAAAGAAAATAAAGCAATCTATACATGCTATTCCACTCCTTAGATCTAAAATTTACATACTTTGATTGATAGATCAAAGGCTCCGATACCACTTGTAGGATGTCATATCATCGGATTGATGAAATCCACCCGATTACGTAGCGGAATAGTATAGATTTAGATCTAGTCAACCAAAATACATAAAATAATGGATCTAAACCTACGAGGGGGTTTAGATTGCTTACCGGTTTATTGTGAATAAACACCAAGAATAATCTTCAATCCGAGCTATATAAGAGCCTAGTTGAGAAGCCAAAGTCTTCCAACGTGTGTCTCCAAGCACCACCAGGTGGATGGTGTTTCAAGCCGCCGGACCTCCTCGATATGCTACCTTAGAAAAACCCGATGTTTTTCTAAAACTCGAACCCAAGTATTATAGCCGAAAATTCCAAGCTATAATACTTCACAAATGGAGTGTCTTTCAATGTGTCAAAAGGCTTGGGAGAACTCTATTTATATAGGAGAGTAATCCTTGTCCTCCAAGGATATAATAATTAAGAGATAATTATTAGATTAATCCTTATTCCAAATAAAAGATAAATAAAATAATTATCCCAAACAAATTAGGATAAATCATATTATTTTCTAATATTCCATGAATTATCAATTAACAAATAAAAGATAAATCACACATTAAATAATTATCTAAAAAAACTAATTCCTTAATTATCACTTAATACAAATTGTGCCGCACCCTTAGTATATAAAAGTCCATGCGCATTTTTTGACACATTGGGCCGAGTCAACGAAAAAACACTTTTCCATGTATTTAATTATCTAGTCCAACTAAACAATTAATCCACATATCCATTAAATAGTCCAATCCAACTTTTTAATTATAATTGAGGTGAAGCGACGAGAAAACATATGCTATGTTAGGAGCCACGTCGGGGACCTTGGACCTATATTCAGTAGCTACAATAAATTAAATAATATTATTCGTCAGACCGAACAATAATATTCAATCTATTAATTCCGGGATTACACCACCATAAACCCGAAACTGAACTCTGCCGAATATAGATAACTTACACTCAACCATTAGTTGATAGGCATCCACTGATATAATCATCACATACGGATAAATCCTCCATAGACTGTTCATTTCGATTCGAGATATTTCCGTAAACCCTTCTCGAAACATATTATCCTTATTTACCATTCACCCCCTAGTGATCAATTAGTTCATAACCAATGTAATATGATCTGGGCCCATCGATCAGTTTCTAGGGTTAACAAACAAGGGAACTGTCTGTCTACTTCCCGAGGGAAGGATATGATTCCATATATGTGATAGCACAGACTACTCACTCATCCCAGAATAGAGCCAACGAGAAGTGTTGGACCACATACTGCGAAGTGATCCTTACTAACACATCAAACCCTACCCTAGTCTAAGCAGTCGTCCGTGATCACCTCAGGATTGAGATTAATCCATATATGATCATCTTGTGATTCGATAAGGCTTCTCGATTACGGAATTATATTGAGAACTCAAATCAAATCGATCCAGCCCTATATGATTATCATCATATATAATTGCCCCACTAGGTACCTTATTACCGACAGTCCGGATAAGACTGTCACACCGTAAAGTGTTCTGGGCGCGTTATTTGCATATTAATAATGAGACCCGTACTCAGATTAATCAACGTTATGGACTAAGTTAATTTTAAGTACATCTCACTAACTCAATCCTCTTGTGTATAGCAATACAGTGAGTTATGTGATTACATAAACGAGGTACTTAGGGTTTTCAGTAGTGTCTTAATTATAAGCATACATGCATATAAGAAGATGAATTATTAATTCTGTCCTAAAACAATTACATAATTGTATTTCAGGCACTACACCTAACACATGCATGACAATTTTTTGCCCTTGCAAGTTAAATCTACGTTAATTGAATCTAGATTCAATGTATCTTGATTAATGCTAGTAAGTTTCCAAGTATTCTTTTGTCCAGGAATTTGATTCTCCCAAACTTGTCTTCTTGAATTATTGAAGCAATATGCACCCACCTCTTGTATTTTCAGCAAAATACTTGTGATTTATTTAGCTAATATCACACAATATAATATATAGTAACATATAGTATAATACTTTATTTTATGCGCCATCTTTTGAACATTATTCTGGACTTCTGTAAGCATAAATGACGAACTCAATGACTTCAAAATCTTCTTTATTCTTGGACTTGGATTCTTGTATTGTTAAATGGACCAAAATTACCCAAAGATGTGCGCCTTATTTTACGTTGGAGTTGAGTTTCAGGACCAATCCGACATGCTAGTGGATCTTGAGTAGAATTTGGTTCCAGATTTATATCAGACCCTCCTGGTTGTGAAGGATTCATCCTTGAATCAAGAGAATGTCGTATAGTTCAGAATCATGCACCTATCTTGAACAATTCCAAAATATCACCAAATAAACACCGGGATCAAATATGAGTCGTATACGCAACTTCAAATGAATCTCACGCTGATGTCGTGATCCCCGCGTCACTAAAGTAATGTGAAAAAGTAATGTGAAAAGAGTATCTTGGTTTGTTATAAATGTTGATGAAGCTTGGTGTGTTAGAAATATAATCATAGCAATTCAATGTTGCATTATCATCAACATACGCAACAAAAGGATAATGAAAAGTATGCACTGGTTTATGTTTGTTCTTACGTTTTTTTGGAAACCTTTCTTTGCGAAATGGCAGCCATACCCGATCTTCGGGGTCAAAGACCATTTCATTTTTTCACTTGTTGGTTTGTTTCTCATATCGATCAGTTTGAGCCTCCACATTTTGCCTTGCTTTTGCGTTCATCTCACAGACCATCTCAGCTTTCTTTTCTCCCACGAGATTTGTGGGCATTCCTGGGGTAAGAGGAACAAGATCAATAGGTGTGATAAGACTAAAGCCATAAACAATCTAAATTGGTGAATGCAATGTAGCAGAATGAGTAGTACGATTATAATCAAATTCAACATATGGTAAACAAGACTCCAAATTCTTTAAGGTCTTTTGCACCACAGTGCGCAATAACTGTCCCAAAGTGCAATTAACAACTTATGTTTGACCATCGGTCTGAGGATGATATGTGGTGGAACATAAAAGCGTAGTGCCCAAATGCATCCATAGAACACGCCATAAATGACTAATAAATTTTACATCACGATCACTCACATCCGACTTAGGCACATCTTGTGAACGCATAATTTCTTTTAAGAATAGTCCAGTAATATGAGAGGCATTATTGGTCTTATTACATGCAATGAAGTGTGCCATTTTTGAAAAGTGATCAATTACCACAAACACCGAATCTTTACCAGACTGAGAACAAGGCAAACCCAAAACAAAGTTCATAGAGAGATCAACACAAGGAAACGAGGATATCGGGAGAGGAGTAAACCATCGAGATATTTCATCAGCCACCGTGTTCTCCTTTCATTTTTTGAATTTAATCACATAAGGATATGATTCAATGAATTTCAACCAACTATTATGACGTAAATGCAACCTAGATTCCCCTTTAAAATATTTTAAGGACTCATGATCAGAATGGATGACAATCTCTCTAGGACGCAAATAAACACGCAAGCATTGAACAAGTGCACACAAATCTTTGTCATTAGTAGCATAATTCAGCTTTGCGCCTTTAGTTTATCACCGTAATAAGCAATTGGACAACCTTTTTGTAGCAAAACTCCGCCAATACCAAACCCCGATGCATCACACTCAATTTCAAACATTTTTGAAAAATCAGGCAAGGCAAGTATATGTCCTGAAATTAAATGAGATTTAAGAGTTTTGAATGCTTCCCTTTCAGTAGGTCTCTAATGACATGATGTGTTTTTCTTGATCAACTCATTTAAGGGGGCTGCATTGCTGCTGAAATTCCGGATTAAACATCGGTAAAAACTTGTTAGTCCATGACAACTTCGGAACTCCGTTGTACTTTTGGTTTCAGGCCAATCAGCCATTGTCTTCAATTTCCTTTGATCAACTTAGATATCTTCCCTACTTATAACAAAACCAAGGAAGACAAAACTTTCCAAGCAAAAAGAGCATTTCTTAAGATTAGCAATCATGTCTGTTTTTCGAAGTGTTTCAAAAACAGCTTTTATGTGTGAAATTTGTGAATTCAAATCATGGTTATAGATTAAAATGGCATATAGTACAAAGGTACAAACCACTCCCGAATAACACGCAAAAATCAGAAATGACATACCGGGGTCAAATAATATGCAAGTACACATCTTCCAATGAATTGCATGTTGATAACGTGTTCCATGCTTTGCCAATGGAACATAAGAAAAGTCGCCCGGTTGAATATATTTATTGATGAACTTTGGTGTGGCAGCAACATAGTCAAAGTGTTGCAATGTGGAGTAGTCATCAATATGCACAACAAGCAGATCATTAAAGATGTTTTCTGGTTTTCCACCACTCTCAATATGAAACAGAGTATCCAATGGCAATATATAGACTGTGATGGATGTATCCAACAGCCCGGTGTCCTCCTCATGTGAACGATCATTATGTACCAGTAAGGAAGATTCAACAAAGACTGAACAAGAATTAGGGACATAGATTCTTCATTTGCTTCAACCAAAATCGACTGGTTGTGTTCTTCCACCAAGATAGACCCTTCAGACATCGTTTCTTTCTCATCCACAAATTTAATTTCATGCGCATCATCAATCTCAGGCTCTTTAATTTCAACAATATCGCTTCGCAATTCACAAATAACCTCCTCAGAATTAATTTGGTTTTCTGGAATTGGAACAACAGTGATATTCTCAACAATAATATTACAAGGCTCATTGGCCAACATTTTCACCACCTCAACATGCTGAGTAGAGTTCAACCTAAGATTAGGACATTCATACCCACAATGTCCATATCCGGTACAAATATAACAATAAATAGAACTGGAAGTTCTCTTGGAGAATCATTCCATTGTCTTCAGTACATTCTCACTTTCCTCCATTCTCAACTCCATCTTTTGGAAGTTATCAATCTCTTTATTTTTCTTCGCTACAAACTCTTGTATCTCATCATGAAATTGATTCTTCTTATTCTCCATCTCATCCTTAAATTTTTGATTCAGTTCATCAAGTCGTTGTCCAACTTTCTCAAGTTGTCGGGATTAATCATTTTTAGAATACCTTTTTTTCAAATCATTATTTCTAGCCATTCTTCCTCTCAAAGGTGTGTTTATTTAGCTAAAGTAAGAGAATTCAGATCGGATATCAAGTATTCCACAATACTCAAGTTACCTAGGATACCAAGAGTGAAGAACCAAGGATTTTGTTAGGAACATTTTATTATGTTTTGATGATGGCTATACTAGCTGTTATAGCAAGCCTGAAATAAGTTAGAATTCTCTGTATAAGCATTTACTTAGAGTCTGACATGTTGTATAAGTTGAGTCAGACAAGTATTGTACTAGTTGGTTGGACGGCAAAGTGAAACACATTTTCACAGAGTAAAGCTAGCCAAGTACTAGCAGAGAAGCATGAAGACATTAGGTTCTGACCTATGACCAATGAAGTCTGTGATGACCGTGGATAAGTATAAGTTATGTTTCAAGTGATGAAACTTAATGTTAAATATGGTGTACACTGATCTCACACAAATCAAGGATCAGTGAAGTACAAGGATTCTCCTGAACTGAAAAGAATGAAGGAAACAGTGAATCGGCAAAGTAAACTGACTATCGGCTGAGTAAAGACAAAGCAGTGAAGGAAGATCTAAGCGGAAAAGTCAGATGGGCTAAGTAAACCTTACTTAATCAGTTTGAAATATGAAGAAGATACAGAAGATCAAGCATTAAATGCACAATTAATGGAGGAGCATTCAAGGACGTATTTTCTAATAAACGTTTGAAGAAAAATCCGATCACAGAAATCAAGGAGAATATAATTAAGGGGGGATCAAGAATAAAATCAAGGATTATTCCCCTCATTAATATAGCCAACGGACGGAAATTCAAATCAAGGGTTATCAAGGCTATAAATAGAAGGCATTGACAAACAAGAAAAACAGACAAGAGAACGATCAAATCTGAGAACTAAAAAGCAGAAACTTTGTCAAAGTTAAAAGCCTTCTATTTGTGCTTAAAAAAATTATCTAGTGATCAACTCAAATTAGAGAGCTACAATATCAACATCAAGCATTGAGATTGATCAACAAGTTTGGTGAATCCAATTCACATCAATCAAGCCACTAAATCAGAGCCATCTGAGAAGGAGTTGTGTTTTTGATAGCTGCTGAAGGATTTGTTCCCAAGGAGTAGTGAAAGAGACTGAGTCACTGAAGCTGTTGCAGTCAGGGAGTGGTAGTCTTGAAGGTTGTGAAGCTTGTGTAGTCAAGGATAATTAGACTACTGTATCTGTGAAAATAATAGTGAATTCCTCCAATCATCACAGGAGAAGAGTGGATTAAGGGATTACACCACCATGAACCACTATAATCCTTGTGTCATTTACTTTCAGCAATTTACCTTACCGCAACTTTTTAATTGCTTATATTATATCTTATATCTGTGATTGCATAAACTACTTTGAAATAACATATTAAGAAGGGATTTATCCGCTACCCAAAAGCTTTTAAATACAAGACAAGTTTTTGAAACTGCACTATAGTCATTCACCCCCCCCCCCCCTCTGACAATAGTTTTACCCTTTTCTGGGACCAACAATTGGTATCGGAGCAGAGTTCCTAGTATCAGAACCTGTTCAGATCTAATTTCTTGTAACAAGGAGATCACATATTTCAAAGTAGTTTTCAAATTTGTGCTTTCTGTATACATTAATAAATCTCTTTTGTACTTAAGGATTCCTCAAATTTTATGTCAAACGTACCTATTTTCAATGTCAACAACTCTGATGAATACAAAATATGAATGTTGTATCATCTTGCAGCAACTCATGAGGAGATGTTGGATTTAATTAATGATGGCCCAATCATGACCATGAATGTGATAGCCACAGGAGCAGAACAAGGAAAGGAAGTGGACAAACCCAAGAAAGATTGGACCAAGGATGACAGGAGAAGAGCAAATCTATACTTTATTGCAAAAGATATGATCTTGAAGACCTTGGATAGCATCATGTTCATGAGAATCAAAGATTGCAAACATCAAAGGAGATGTGGGACAAGCTGGCACTGATAAATGAAGGATCTGATGTAGTTAAAGAAAACAAATTATCTGTTGCAAAACAGAAATTTGAGAACTTCAAAATGAAGGCTGGTGAATCCATCGATCAAATGGACAACATATTCTCAAGCATCATCAGTGAACTACAACAGCTTGGACACACATATCCTCAGAAAGAAGTGTGCTTGAAGATCTTGAGAGGATTACCTGAAAGATGGAAGATCATCACATCAGTAATCAGAGGGACAACAAATCA
This sequence comes from Gentiana macrophylla, assembly GCA_026214975.1. NCBI lineage: Eukaryota > Viridiplantae > Streptophyta > Magnoliopsida > Gentianales > Gentianaceae > Gentiana > Gentiana macrophylla. Next base: position 66,021,689 of record CM047812.1, read on the forward strand.
TACAAACAGTGATACTCTAACCCTAATGTCTCAACTAAAGGCTCATGTATTTGAGTTGAACAGTGAAGACAGTGCACCAGCAGGGGCACATAAGGCCAATGCACTGGTTGCACCCAAGCAAAGTCAAACAGCTGATGCACACAGCAAAGAGACACAAGAGCTGAAAGAACATGTAGCTTTATTAGTAAAATGCTTTGACATGTTTAGCAAGAAGAACATATTCAAAGAAGGATCATCATCAAACAAGAAGTCAAGCACAATCAAAGACATGAAGAAAAATGATGATGAATATAGATACTTCAACTGTAATAAGAAAGGCCACTACAAGGATGATTTCCCTGAAGAAAAATATAAAGTTGAGGATAAGAAGAAGTACAAGACAACTGAAAAGAGGAAATGCAAGAAGGCAGTCAAAGATGAATCTAGCAGTGAAAAGAATGAAGAATCATCTGAAGATGATTCTGATGATGATGAGGATGACAGCTTAGAAAATGAAAAAGCCTATCTATGTCTTATGGCTAAAGAGTCCAATGAAACTGAGGTAAAATCTAGTTCATACTCATCATCAAATGCATCCACATGTGACACTGCACAATCTTCTATTCTCCCCTTAGATTCTGCAAACCTAATCCAAAATCTCATGAGTAAATTTGAACAAATTGAGATGAATCATGAAATTCTGGAACAGGAATGTGAGAATCTAAGAAAGGAAAATAAAAGACTAAAGAAAGAACTGGATAAATTAAATGCTGAACAAACTAGTAAGGAGACTTACTCAAATGATCAACAAGAAGTAGATGGTCATACATCCGGTGTTGACAGACCGGTTGAGAAAATCTCCCTACCAGTTAAGACAACCATAGCACCTTTAAATGCACCAGCTTACAAACCCTCAAAAAGGTTTGGATCTAGATCTGGTCTTGGTTACAACAGTCAGGATGAGAATAGAAACAATGGACAACACAATTTTGAATCTAGGATCAATAATGGACCAAAGTTCAGAAAGGGACCGACGATAGTTTCAACCACTCATCCTGTACCGGTGAAGTCAAAACCCAGTGCAGTGAAACAGCTGACTAAATCATAATTCCAATCAACCAAAAGAAAAGACTTCGTGAAAGCTAAAGGAAGATTTTATCCTTCAGAGGATGATTGGAATGTTGCACCATCAAAATACAAAAAGAAACCATTTCATGGCATGCATCATGTGTTTAAGAAAAATCAATCAAAGTAAGTTCCTAGACACATGAAGCAACATAGGTTTCCTACTGCATATTGGAAAGAGAAAAAGGATGCAAATGCACCAAAAAGTAGAGAAAAGTATCATAATACCTTGAGCAGAAATATTAGAGGCTATTCTGCCATGCCTTATACATATGAAGTTGATGACTTTAATTATCCAAAAAGAAGATCATTTGGATATTCATCCGGTGTAGGAGGCATGACTGCTAACAGGTATGGACCCAATACGTGTTGGGTACCTAAACAAAATTAATTTGTTTTGTAGGTTGTCTGGTACATAGACAATGGATGTTCCAGACACATGACATGAAACAAAAGATGGCTCACTGACTTCAAAGCTTTTGATTCTCCCAAAGTCACCTTTGGAGGCAAAGAAAACCCTAGTAAAAATAAGGGGGAAGGCACAATGCTCAAGAACAAATTGAAGATTCAAAATGTGGCATATGTTAAGGGACTAAATTTCTATCTGCTATGCATCAGTCAATTCTGTGACAAAGGCTTCAATGTGCACTTCAGGAAGGAAGGATACAAGGTGATTCACAGCCAAACCAACACATGGTTGTTGCAGGAACAAGAGAAAACAACATGTATGTGGTGGATTGGAGAACAGCTAAAGCAGAAACATGTCTACTTGTCAAAAATATACAATCAACGGGCAGGATTTGGCATAGAAGATTAAAACACCTAAATTTGAAGACCAACAACACATTATCAATGTACACGTTAGTTGAAGGCCGGCCATAGATCACATTCAAGAAGGAAATTCTCTGTGATGCATGTCAGAAAGGAAAACAAATCAAAAGCTCCTTGAAGTCAAAGCCCTATCAATCAACAAGAAGAATTCTTCATCTGCTACATATGGACCTTTTGGATCAGTCACACCAGTAAGTGTAAGTGGAAAGAAATACACTCTAGTAGTGGTGGATGACTTGTCCAAATTCACCTGGACCATATTCATGAACAAGAAGAAAGAAACACTCAAGAAGCTGCAAGATTTGTTAAGAAGAATTCAAAATGAAAAAGAACTAAAGATTATCAAGATCAGATCAGATAGAGGCACAGAATTCCTCAATGAAGTTATCATAACCTATTGTGAAGAAAATGGAGCACTACACCAATTATTAGCAGCAGGAACTCCACAACAAAATGGTGTAGCGGAAAGAAGAAACATAACTCTCAAAGAAGCAGTCAGAACAATGATTCCAGAATCATTCCTACCAAAGAGGTTTTGGGCTGAAGCAGTGAACAAATCATGCTATACACAAAATAGATCAATCATCAACAAATATCATGGAACAACTCCATATGAACTATGGAATGGAAGAAAACCTAACATCTCACATTTACATATGTTTGTATCTAAATGTTTTGTTTTGAACAGTAATCAGTTACAAACCTTGATGAAAAAGCTGATGAAGCAATCTTTATGGGATACTCAGACACTAGCAAAGCATTTTAGAGTACTCAACAAAAGAACATTGGTGATTGAAGAATCAATACATGTAGTCTTTGATGAACCAAACACAAATGGTGAAAATTTTCAAGAACATGAAGAATAAGCAGCACAAAGGCCAGTGTATATGAATACAACGATACCAGTTACCATTCTGAATCACAATATTGTAAATCAAAATGAGCCACAAATCAATACAATAGAAGAAGCACCAGAACTTGAAGCTCATGCACAGCCTGAAGTTGTAGAAGCACCAAGTGAAGAACAACTTCAACTTGACCTCAACTGGCTAAGAGATCATCCTGAACATCAAGTCATTTGAGACATTCATACATGAGTCAGAACCAGAAGACAACTGGATCATATGCTAACATGTTTTCTATCACAAGTGGAACCCAAGAAAATAGATGATGCAATTCAAGATCTCGATCTGGATTTACCATGCAAGAAGAACTAAATGAATTTGAAAGAAATGAAGTCTGAGAACTTGTTGACAGACCAGACACAGCCAACATCATTGGAACAAAATAGGTATTCAGAATCAAGATGGATGAGCAAGGAACCGTTGTCAGTAACAAATCAAGGCTAGTTGCAAAAGGCTACTCTCAAGCATAAGGAATAGATTATGATGAGACATTTTCACCAGTAGCAAGATTGGAAGCAATCAGACTCTTTCTAGCATTTGTAGCACACAAAGACTTCAAAGTCTACCAAATAGATGTGAAGAGTGCATTTCCGAAAGGACTTTTGGAAGAAGAAGAAGTATATGTGGAACAACCTCCTAGCTTTCAACTCAAAGGAAAAGAAGATAAGGTATACCAGCTCAAAAAGGCTTTTTATAGACTCAAACGGGCACCCAGAGCCTGGTATGAAACCTTATCACAATTCTTAATCAATAATGGATTCAACAAAAGAACTATAGATAAGACTGTTTTCAAATTAGAGGAAGGAACATGTACATTGCTAGTACAAATCTATGTTGATGATATTATCTTTTGATTAGAGGATGAAAAGTTGTGTGAGAAATTTCCAAACCTAATGAAGAGCAAATTGTAGATGAGCATGATAGGAGAATTAAATTATTTTCTTGGCTTACAACTAAAGCAAATGAAGGATTGTATTTTCATTAGTCAAGCCAAGTACATAAAAGACTTAATACACAAATATGGTATGGACACAAGTGGCACAGCAGATACACCAATGTGTGCAAGTGTTATTCTAGGAAAAGATCAAGATGGAAAAGATGTTGATCAGGAAATGTATAGAGGAATCATTAGATCCCTACTTTACTTAACTGCAAGCAGACCTGACATATCATTTGCAGTAAGATTGTGTGCAAGATTCCAAGCTCAACCAAAAGAATCACATCTTCTAGCAGCTAAAAGAATAATCAAATACCTGAAGAACACCATCAATGTTGGAATCTAGTATCCAAAAGATGGAGGGTTCAAGCTGATATGATATTCAGACTCTGACTATGCTGGATGCAAAATAGATAGAAAAAACACCTCTGGAACATGCCAAATGCTAGGCACCAGACTAGTTTCATGGTTTAGCAAAAAGCAAAACTCCATATCTACATCAACAGCTGAGGCAGAATATATAGCAACAGGCAGTTGTTGTGCACAAGTACTGTGGATTAGACAACAACTAAGAGATTATGGAATGTGTGACAACACACGTGCAATATCCATTACTGAAAATCCAGTGTTGCACTCACGAACAAAGCATATTGATGTAAGACATCATTTTATCAGAGATCATGTTGAAAAAGGGGATGTTATTTTAAGGTACATACCCACTGAAGATCAATTGGCTGACATTTTCACTAAACCACTCAGTCATGAAAGATTTAGCATGTTGAGAACTGAGTTGGGAATGATTGAAATTGACTAAGTACCAAAGAGTGGCTAACTGGAGTAATCAGCTAAGTGACTCACCAGCTGATTAAACCTTTGCCATTACAGGAGATATAGCAGGTAAGGCAATGGTACTCAGCGAAGTTAACTTCACTGATTGTTAGGAAAAGTTAAGTACAACAGCTCAGTGAAAAAGTCACTACACCGGCTAAGTGACCAGCCAAGGCACTCCCCCAAAATAAAGACTGGAGTCACCAGCAAATTAGAGTGTGAACCAAATCAATTTTTATACACATGGAAAATCAAGAAGTTATAGAGGATTATACTGTGGAAGTTTACACACGTGAAGATCAATTTACAATCGTGGAGGAAACCATAATATTTTTTAATTACAAATGCCTCGATTCCCAGGATCTATCATTACATACCTCAATCCACTCTCCCACTTCACTCGAATATCGGGTGAATTAAGTAGAAAGATTATGTTCGATGAATATTTTATTTAATTTATTGTAGCTACTGGTTATAGGTCCATGGTCCCCGGGTTGGCTTCTAACACGCGAGTGTTTTCTCGTTTTATGGAACCTCGAGATTAAATTAAATAGTTGGTCTATTTAATGAATATGCAAATATTATTTATTTGGTAAATAATATGTAAAATAGAAAAGACATTTTCTATTAAAAAATTGACTAAATTGGCGCCATTAATATGGATAAGTTAGGAGAAGAAATTTTCTTTTTCCTAGATTATCTCATATGTGTGATTAATTATTTATCTATTTGTTGGATAATTAATGGAAAAATTTAAGAGATTGATTTTTTTGGGAATTATCTCTTATTTTGTAGCAAAAATATCTTTTCCTTATGGGAGTAGGTTTTTGTGGTGTGAAAATGATAACTTTCTTGGCTAGTTATTTTCCTATATAAAGAGAGTTCCTCCTAGCACAATAATCATGATTAAATGCGCCACATCTAAAATAAAAGGAAGAAAAATTAGTTTCTTGCCTTTGTCATTAAAAGAAGAAAAACCTAGGGTTTTTCTTGTGCATATTCAAGGAGGTTCTACGCCAAGGATCGACATCCACCAGTCGTCGCTAGGAGATACAATCCGGAAGATTTCTCCCTTTTATCGAATTTCTCATCTCTCTCCGGTTAAGGTAAATCTTTAACCTTCTCGTAGAATTAATTAGTAATGTCTCATATCGTAAATCGCATAAGCTTCCGCTGTGCGAAGATCAAGTGTCTCGATCGGTGCTACTACTTCTAGCAACTTGATGGTGCATGTTAAAGTTGTTCCACTTTATAAACTTGTGGTAGTATTAGCCACCAAATTAAGAGATGGATTTACCTCACCTTATAACCTAGATTTGGGTATGAGGCCCCTCTTCTTATATTGGCTTGGGCATAGATTTTTGACAACCCGGGAACCCGTCGGGTAAAATCCCGGCAACCTCCGGAAAACCAGCCACCATGTGTATGTGCACCCCATATTGCCACTAATTGTAGATAGGTTTCGATAGATGACATCGAGACCTTTGTGTATCATTAAATACTATATAATGAGTAGTTGATGATATGATTCTAAATCACTCGATTCAGATATCGGTTTATTGAATGAGAAAATAATGTCTAATTTTGGAGTAAAATCTCTATAGGAGAAAATGGGGGAGAGGCCTCAAAAGCTACGACTAAAGCATAGGGTCTCGGAAATTGTGCTATACCGCTCTTTCTCTCCAAACCAACTGAAGGAAATGACATAGCCCGAAAGACAGACAAGGACAGGAATTGCTTCTAGACTTTGAAATGCATGGTAGAGCTTTAAGCCTTCTCAAGTACACATACTCTAGAATATAATCTTTAAGCGAAGGGTTAGTTGCCGTGCTAGCAGGGCTATAGGGTTCTGAATGGATTTCATATAGCCTTATTCTATCCTGGTGGAATTAGTAAAAATTTCTATCTTTGGGAATTGCCTATAAAGTGGGCTAAGGGTATCATTGCATGATCCACGAGAATAATGGTTAGCGACCATTCGATGGAAGCGGCCAGAGTCCCATCAGTGAAGGAAGTTCTCTACAATTAATAGGGAGAGTGGCACTTCAACATGATTCTCAATGCACATGTGCATTTTTGTGTAGGGAGGAGGATTTATATGGTTGTTGTTTCACCACGCGCGCACCGTCGTTCAAGTTAAATTCATTTCAGTCAAAATATCATCTCATCTCATTTATTATATCAAGAACTCCTAATCCATAGTAGTTACTTGCATCGAAGAGAAGTTAGGACATCTTGTAGTCTACTATGCCTCAATCTTTTGAAATGCTACTAAAATCAAGATGAGAGCCGTTGTATCTTGGAAGACAATTATTAGCAATTGTCTCCTAAAATACAAATTGTCTGCTATGCCTCAGTCTACTATTTCCTTCAAACAAATTGCTTCGGAATGGTTCCCACGGTAGTAGCAATTGTCTCCTAAAATACAACGGCTTAGGTCTCAGATTGAGAGGCACTTCAACAATCCGAGCTTCGGCAAACTTACAGAGTGCTCCGACTTTTCTTCGACAAAATCTAGATCTATATGAGAGAATATTTGTGGTGGAAAAGACAAAAGAAAACTGAATGCTTAAATCTTCATCCATGGGGTTCTTTATATAGTGGAGAGGAGGAGTCAATGCTCGAATCAGATTGGCTGAAACACATAATGAAACTTTTCTTCTTGGAAAAGTAATTCCACATGTTGGGATTAGGCATCATGGACGACCTAACACACTACAATCTGATTGGTTGGATGATACATCTTTCAATTATGATTGGTCGGATGACTCATTGAATTATGATTGGTCGGATGACACAATCACATGCAAAAAATACAAATTAATTTTTTGGTTATTTTCAACAGAGATTTTGTCCAAAAAATTAATAGTAACACCCGAACCGAACAGAACCGAGCCGAGATCGAGCACGAGCCGAGGCGGATGGACGGAGGTGGAGCCAATGCACGCGTTCATTTATCTAAGTCCTCCTTCCGACACAAAAAGTGCTTTGCCCCTTCGGGCACATCCATAAGAGTCACACTAGCTCTGATATATGGAGCTCAAGCCTCCCATTTCTCCAATGTGAGGGAATTTGAGTTCATCACGCCTTCAACTCCTCTCCCACACTTGTTTTACATTAACTTTAGACATTAATTTATGTTGGTCCCGTGGAAAGGCTAACACAAGTTTATAAGAGGGGGTTGAATAAACTTGTCCCTAAAAACTGAATCTTTAACCAGGATGAGTTCAGCTTTTAAAATTTGTTTGGAGTTAAGTTAACTTAGCTGAGTATAAGTCAAGACTGACTTATGTGTAACTGAGTTAACTGGCAGCGGATTATTAAAGCCATTGTAAAACTTGAGTTATCAGTTTGTAGAAGTAAGATGCAGTGTTGTGCTGACTTAGTTTCTTATGTTTGTTGAGTGTGATCAAATGTGATTTAAACTATAACACACTAAGTAAATGTGTAAAGTGAGTGAATAAATAAGACATAATTTATAGAGGTTCCAGGTGGTGTAATCCTGTCAGTACTCTCTTCCCCTATGATGCGGAGGAAAATTCAACTAGAACTCTTTGAGGTAGATCACTTACAAAAGTCCTAATCTAATAGTCATTGGCTAATCCATAGCTTCACTATCTAAACAACTATAGAACATATAGAATTGCTGCTATGCAACTGCTTGCACCACTGGTCCTTGAGGGTTGTATTTGTTGAATAGGTGTCCTAAACCCAATTGGGTTGGACCGGACCCGACAAGGACGGGTCATTTATACTCTATTTAAGTTTATGTGATAACTTTATTATGATTAATAAAAAGCACTTTTGTTATTATATACTTTGTTTATTTATTAGACCAACTAGTGATATTGTGTATATGATAACGCCCTTAGTATTAAACTGTGATAGAGAAACCATGATAGTGATTGTGGTTGATGAGATCTCTAATCACCTTAATAAGTTTGATACTTAAATGTCTCTAGGTTGATGTACTGTTGAATAGGGCTATGACAGTGCGAATAGACTTGCACGTATTAGTTGTCTTCTGTCTTTAAGGGCAGGGATAAATCTCGTCTATCGGAGTGTAGTGATACTTGGACTATACGTGGACGTGTATTAGAGAATGCATACGTTAGACTGACCGACTTACACTGTTAAGTGTCAAACTATGTGACGGTTGTGTAATTATCCTTAGGACCGGAGTCTACATGGCATCACGGTGTGGATAGTCATGCTTTGACACTATTGAGGTTTCCCCTAACCATGGAGCGAGCATGCAGTAGTGATTGGGTATGTTATTGAAGCATGCGGAGTATACATGTAAGGTCGTCTGGGAATCGCGTACCCTAAGAGTGAGATTGAATATCCGATAGGGCCTTCCCATAAGGAATGTCTAGTTCTCGTGAATCTTTGCAAAGTGGGAGTAAATGAGTTATTCCGAGAGAGCTTGATATCCAAATTATGGGATACGGTCAAGATACAATCGTATGGATATTACTACAGCGATATGATTCTATTTACACACTAACCGAGCACATGAAAGGTAGTAGTCATTGCGTATTGACTATTCCGATGATTGGGGGTCATGGACATGTTGTTAGACGCTATCCATGAACATTAGAGATGAAGGCCATTTTTGTAAATTGCACCTTATGTCTACGGCCAACATATTCGGAAGTATATCGGGTCACACACATATGAATGTTGAGTCGGATTAAAATGCGGTTATAGTTGATGACCAAATAAGGAAAGTTTTATCTCAAGACTATAAAGGTTATAGTGGTAACTTAATATGGTAGTATTAATTTATTATGAATAAATAAAATACAAGATATTAATTAAAAAATATTCCGGAAGCCAATTAATTGGCATATGTGGTGCAAGTCACTAGTGTATTGGATACACTTGGATTGTGTAATTTAATTAATAATATTACCATAATATTAATATTGGATATTAATTGATTTTTTGAAAATAGATTTATGGTAATAAGATAAATATATTTAATATAAGATATTGACAATATTCAGTTTTTATATAATATAAGATAATAGAATAAAAGAGATAAATCAATTATGGAGATTTTCTTTATTTTTTTAGGTGAAGGTTTTTCTCTCTAATCAATCTAGTATAAGCTAATCCCAATCAATTTAGGATGACCTAGGGGCAACACCTTCTATTATAAATAGGATGGTTGGCTAGCTCTTTTGTACACCATTATTCCAAGAGCTAATTGTTCTTGATAAAATTAGAGAGCTTGTTAGAGAGAGGATTGAGAGGGAGAAAAAGGTCGACCTGGCAGTCGAATTTTTCTAATAGAAATCCGGGAGGATTCCGGCAAGACGTTCGTGTGGATAATTGATAGAGGCCGGACGCTTGGACGGCTTAGGCGCATATACTTCTACCGGACGGTCAAAGCTTCGATATCTAAGATCAAGAAAGGTATAATCTTTGTCCTCCTTGTTATATGTTTATTTCCTAAACGAAGTCGATCCTTGGATCGGAAATCAAATTTTAATTTTCCGCTGCGCTACTCGTTTGATTTCCTAACAGTGGTATCCCAGCCAACTTCGAGCTTAAGCAATAAGAATTAATAATCGTGTAGTAAATATATCCAATATATTTATTCACGGTTTATATTAATTATATATTTAGATGCGCGAAAAGAAAAAAATCGGCGGCGACACAGCGGCGGCGCCGCCGACAATGCAACGCAGCCCGTGGCGGGACTCTCCGCGACCACTGGCGGTTGTGGGTCGGCGGCTTAACCCCCCTTTTTTTTTCTGCATCTTGATTTAATATAGCCCATGAATTTCATTCTTGAATTATTTATTAATTGAATCATTATTAATTAATTAAAAGTTAATTAATTAATTGATTGGATGCTATAAAGACGAAAGTAGTTTAAAAGTTAACCTTTTTCATAAGATGTGATTGTATGGCTTAGATAGTAGATATAATTTGATTATATGGACCCCGATTGATCATGGACTTGACCAATATGATAGATGTGAATGGTTTATTTTTCTGTTGGATTTTATTGTTGTCCTAGGCCGTCATGAAGAACGTGGCCTAGTTTTATTAATGCATTATCCCATTCCCTTAGCTCCCCCCCGTGTGCGACGAGTGTAAAATTTAAATAGTTAGATTTTATGTAATGATCTATTGAAGACAAAGACGAAGATCCAAAGAAGGAAAGAAAAATAAACGATCCATGGAGATGGTGCATGTCAAAGATCTATTGGTGGTTGCGGCTTCCCTTAGCTTGTGACCCGTGGTTTCATCAGTTTGTATTAGCAACCGAACTTAGGAAAAGTCCATGATCATACCGGTTTATTTATGCACGAAATGTTGTGTATGTTTTACTTTATTCGATATCGTAGTAATATACACGTAGTAGATGAGACCGTAATTAAATAAAATTAATTAAGATAATTAATTTGAAAATTATACCAACAAAGAAAAATCGAGTCATAAATATGTCTCTCAATATTATAATGACGGTGAAGAGCCCTTGTTCGGATCCAACTGATCGGCCCACGTCGGGAGTTGACCTACCTCAGGTATATCGTTATTATCGAGATATGATCGTTATGAGATCTCATGAGTATTTGTGTTACGAATCCACTAAGAATCATACAGTGATTGGCCCACGTTTGGACCATTTGATTTTAGAGAAATGAGGTTGGCTATCACATAGACGATGTGATTTGTCGAAAGAGTTGACTAGTCAAACCACTGGAAGTCGCGTTGGACATGAGTGGTAAGTTGTACTTACCCGTTGAAATTGACCCGGTCTATCGGCGCACGTCGGGGATCGAGCCAACTAGATGAGATTCTAGCCTCTAAAGAATTAATCGAATTCTTGAAAGCCAATTGGGAATAGTTGGCTAGAGGGAGCAAGACCTTATATAAAATTTAAAGTGCAATTTTTAGGTATTGTATACATGAACTTTACTTATTCTATCTTTATTTATTTGTTGTAGAATGTCGAACAAATTGAACCTTCGTTTTATCATCGATAACAATCTTGACGAAACCAACTTTCTCAACTAGGAAAGAAACCTTATAATCGTTTTGAGGCATGAAAATATTGGCTATGTCTTGGACGAACCCATACCGCAGAAACCCGAAGAGGGTGCGGCTGCAGATGCAGTCGAGAAGTACAACAAGCACTGTTCTGACAGTTCTAATGCTACATGTATCATGCTTGCTTCTATGACACCTGAATTGCAGAAACAACAAGAGTCTATGGATGCCTACACGATCATGGTTCATCTAAATGAGCTTTATGCTTCTCAGTCTTGCACTGAGAGGTGCGAGGTCTTGAAGGTCCTATTCGGTTGTAAGATAGTGCATGTGACTGCTGTGGGGTCGCACGTGCTAAAGATGACTGGGTACATTAAGAGGCTTGAGAAGCTAGGACACAAGTTGGAATGCGAGTTAAGAATACTTTATCTTGCAATCTCTACTTGATTCATACTCGCAGTTCGTGATGAATTATCACATGAACAAGATAGATTCCTCCCTTGCGGAGTTATTGAACATGTTGAAAACTTCTGAGGGCACCGTGCAAAAGGGCCAGTAAGTGTTGCTCGTCACTTCTTAAAAGGGAAAAGGTAAGGACCAAAATAAGTCTAAGAAGGCGAAGGCTGCCCCTAAGCCAACGCCTAAGATAGCTAAAGACAAGTCGAAGGATGTGTTGGAAATAAAATTTATGTTTTGATGATGATTCATCAGTTATTTTAATTATTATGCTTGACCCTATTGATGAAGTGTTATAACTAACTGTTATAGTGCAAAGCAAAAAGATGTCTTGAAATCAATGTATAGGATTTAAAAGAGTCTGATATTTGTATACGTTAATCAGACAAGCACTGTAATAGTTCTAGGTTTAGAACTGAGAAATTGAGTAATTAACTGAATGAAACTGAGATCCTGAAGAGATACTGGAAAACTGACATAAGAGCACACCAACAGAAACTGAAGAAGGTAAGTTCGATGAGGGACATAGACTCAGTTGCCTTATCTAGAAGATAGAAGAATGAGGGACCCAGACTCAGTTATTGAAGGCTGAAGAACTAAGGGTTCAAACTCAGTTTATGAAGACTAAGTCGAGACTCTAATGTTAGACTTCAAGCGAGTTTGTGATGACCTGAACTGAATTCATGGATCTTGTATAAAGGCCTAAGAATCATAATGACAATGATATCTTAGATGATCGATTGAAAATGATGTACTCTGATTTAGTCAATTGTAATCAGATAAAGAATAGAGTACTGAGATTTTAAAGAAGAGTAATAAACTCAGTTAATGCTCTTGAAAACTGCAAACTGACTACATCATGTTTAAATCAGTTTTTAACAAAAGTTAAGAAAAAATGAAGACAAATCAGACCGTTATAAGAAAAGCAGTCTTATTGGACACGCAGAAATGTTAGGAAGGACACTGACACACAAAAAGAAAAGTAGGACCACTAACGGCTATAAGGATTTAAATTCAAATGATCTAACTGTTAGAGAAACCCTTATAAATAGATTACTTCTACTACAAGAAGAGATGCGGAATTCTAAGAATTAATCATGTCAAGACAGTTCACACTAAGGGGAAAGAAAAACAAAAGAATTCCTGCTAAACACTTAATTGCAAGATGAAGAGATATCTTCAAGTGTTCATAAGCATTCAAAGAAAGATCAAGATCAATCATTTGAAGGAAGAAAGAGCTGTGCATAATTTGTATATCTAGAAGAGAAAGCTCAAATCACAAATTGAATCATAGTTATTCATTCAAGTCTCAACTTTGATTTTATCAAAGGTGTTAGACTATGAAACACCAAGAAGGAGTGAAGGATATTTGAGCTACTGTCAGGAAGACTGTGTTTGTGATGAGCTGGTGAAGCGGCAATTCAACCCTCCGAGGACCAGTGTAGGAAGCTTAGTTCAAACAACAATTCTACCTGTTGAAGACTGAAGTTGGAAGATTGTGAAGCTAGGGATTAGTGAGGACAATCAAGTGTCTAGAATTTACTTTGTGTCTTGTAACTGTAAACCTCAAAAACATAGTGGATTTGGCCTCCGTATCACAGGGAAGAGAGGACTGACAGGATTACACCACCTGGAACCTCTATAATTCTTGTTTGTTTACATTACGCATTTATTTATTGCATTATTGTTATATTCATCTAGTTCACATACTCAGAAAACACCATAAATAGAGTCAGCACATTAAGTGATAACTCATATTTTTACAAGGCTTAATTTAATCCGCTGCCGGTTAACTCAGCTAAGGATAAGTCAGTTTTGACTTATACTCAGCTAAGTTAGCTTAACTCCGCACAAGTTTAATTTGAACTAACTTATCCTTAACGGTGTAAACTAGTAGCGGATTAAATAAGCCTTTTTAATAAAGAGTTGTCAGTTAATATGCTGACTCAGTTTTTAGTGTTTGCTGAGTATATGAACTAGATGAACAAAAACAGTAATATAGTAAATAAATGCGTAATGTAAATGAACAAGAATTATAGAGGTTCCAGGTGGTGTAATCCTGTCAGTCCTCTCTTCCCCTGTGATGCGGAGGCCAAATTCACTATGTTCTTGAGGTTTACAGTTACAAGACACAAAGTAAATCCTAGACACTTGATTGTCCTTCACTAATCCCTAGCTTCACAATCTTCCAGCTTCAGTCTTCAACAGGTAGAATTGCCGTATGAACTAAGCTTTCTACACTGGTCCTTAGAGTGTTGAATTGCCTATTCACCAGCTCATCACAAACACAGTCTTCTTGACTGCAGCTCAACTGTCCTTCACACCTTCTTGGTGTTTCACAGTCTAAAACCTTTGATAAAATAAAAGTTGAGACTTGAATCAATAACTATGATTCAATTGTGATTTGAGCTTCTTCTTCTAGATATAAAAGTTATGCACAGCTTTGTATTTCTTCAAATGATTGATCTTGATCTTTCTTTGAATATTTTGAAGATCACTTGAAGATATTTCTTGATCTTGCAATAAATTTCTTAGCATGAATTCTTATGATTTGCTTTCCCCCTTAGTATGATCTTTCTTCATTAAATTGATTCTTAGAATTCCGCATTTCTTCTTGTTGTAGACGAACTCTATTTATAGGGCTTTCTCTAACGCTTAGTTCATTTGAATTTGAATCCTTATAGCCGTTACTGATCCTGCTTCTCTTCTGTGTATTAGTGTCAGAAAGGACACTTTTATAGACCAATTAAATTGCTTGATTTATAACGGTCTGATTTTTCTTCAGCTAAAAACTGATTTAACCATGACATAGTAAGTTCTAGTTTTTAAGAGAATTAACTAAGTTTTTACTCATCTTCAAAATCTTAGTACTCTGTCCTTCATCTGATTATAATTCACTAAATCAGAGTACACTATAAGTATGTATCATCTACGAGTTCATTGACATTATGACTCTTAGTTCTTCATACAAGATCCATAAAGTCAGTTCAGGTCATCACAATCTTGCTTGAACTCTAACTTTACAGTCTCGACTTTCATAACTGAGTCTGAGCCCTCAATCCTTCAATCTTCTGTAACTGAGTCTGTGTCCCTCAGTTCTTCTGTCTTCTAGATAAGCCTACTGAGTCTGTTCCCTCGGCGAACTTACCTTCTTCAGTTCTGTCTTGGTGTAGTCTGAGTCATTTTTCCAGTATCTCCTTTGGATCTCAGTTACCTATTAGGATCTCAGTTCCCTTAGGATATTTACCTCAATTTCTCAGTTCAGAACCTAGAACTATTATAGTTCTTATCTGATTTAACTTATACAAATATCAGCCTCTATTAAATCCTATACATTGATTTCTAGACATCTTTTTGCTTTGCACTATGACATCTAGTTATGACACTTCATCAATGGGGTCTAAAAGGAATAACTAAATAAGTGATGAATCATCATCAAAACATAAATTTTATTTCCAACAATTCCCCCATTTTTTTTGATGTTAATACCCTCCTTTAAAGCAATGCAAAAAGATAAAAACAAAACAATTAAAAACAAAATGAACTGAGAAACTGAGATTTTATTAAAGATACTGAGTTACAATACATAGTATTAAAATACAATACATGAAAAGAAACTATGTGCCAACTTCTTTCCTTTTACTTGACAGCTTCATTGTCATATATTTCAGCGTATTCTCTCATGGCTTCATTAGTTGTTGTGCTTTCAATTCCATGAATACTTGCATAGATGTTCCTTGAGTTAGACATATTATGTTTACTGAAAAATTTGCTTTTGAAAAGTACAGCAAATACAAACACTATATGTCTCAGTTTTTCACTTATGGCAGTTTTCAGCAATTCCAAAACTAACTCAGTTTCCTTTTTATCAACATTTGCAGATACTTTTTACAAAGTACCATTTCTCTCCCATTTGCTCAGTTTGTGCCAGTAATGCATAAATATCTTTTGCATACTCAAAAAAGTTGATAAAGATTGTTCTCTAGATCCTCCTTCTCTTAAGGGCATGTCTTTGATGATGTTGTAAAGACGAGCATCTAGACCAATCATTTTCTCAATTGGTTCAGCAAACTTTGCAATAAGTTCAATTTCATCATCAGTA
Source organism: Gentiana macrophylla (assembly GCA_026214975.1). Lineage (NCBI taxonomy): Eukaryota > Viridiplantae > Streptophyta > Magnoliopsida > Gentianales > Gentianaceae > Gentiana > Gentiana macrophylla. The sequence goes on from CM047812.1 coordinate 66,037,860, forward strand.
AACTCTCCTCTAGATTTCTTCAGTTCGACCAGTTTATCATCAATGCTTTCCAGAACTTTTGGCATATCAAGCTCATTGACTCTTAACATATCTAAACTTTCCACCTTATTGACATAGTTCTTATCGATCAAGCTCTTAATGTAGGAGTTGAGATGTTGCTGGTTTGATGCCAATATGGTCTGAGCTACAGCTGAGTCTTTCATTCCATTTTCCATCAAGGTCATTCATTCAACCAAATTTTTATGAATGCCTTCCCAACTTTCTGTTGTTTAACCTTTTTCTTGAATCGTTTTCAATGGTTGTTTTGCGAATTTCAATCAAGGTGTCGTGACAATTGTCTCTGACATTATCTAATCTTTTCTCCATGTTAGTCCTTTCAGTCTTGCTTTCTTCCAACGAATTTAGCCCTTTTCCAAACAAACTGACATCATCCTTCTAAATACGAATAAGCTCATTATGGTAAAACATGATAATATCAACTTGAGTAGGAATGTCTTTTCCAATTTCAGCTTTTTGCACTTCAGTTTTATCTGCTCCATCTTTATTCATTTTTGTATCTTTGATAGGAGTATGAACAACCTTCTTGAGTTCCTCTTGGTATTCCACAGATTTTCTCCTCTCCTCAGATTGTCTTCTTACTTCTTCCAACATTGACTGATCAACTTCTCTAAATGGAGATAATTTAACATTGAAACAATCATCAGAATTTTCACCTGTTCTACCAGCTTCAGCTTTAGCTATCTCACGCACAGATTGGTCAGTTGGGGACTAATAGCCAGTTTCTTCTTCATTTTCATATTCAGTCTGAGTCTGAATCCTCACTGCTTTCTTCAGAATTATCTTCATCATCATCATCAACTTTATCATCTTCAGCTTTCTTTTCTTGAAGAGATGCAAGAATTCCTCTTTGTAAATTTTGATCTCCCTGTGAATCATCATCGTCGTCATTGTTAGGAACATTTTATTATGTTTTGATGATGGCCATACTAGCTGTTATAGCAAGCCTGAAATAAGTTAGAGCACTCTGTATAGTCTTTACTTAGAGTCTGACATGTTGTATAAGTTGAGTCAGACAAGTATTGTACTAGTTGGTAGGACACCAAAGAAAGAATAGAATTTCGGCAGAGTGAAGCCAGCCAAGCACCAGTAGAGAAGCAATGAAGACATCATGGTCTGACTTATAACCAAGGAAGTCTGTGATGACCTTGAATAAGTTTAAGTTATGTTTTAAGTGATGAAGCTCAATGATTAAATATGGTGTACACTGATCTCACCCAAATCAAGGATCAGTGAAGTACAAGGATTCTCCTTGAACTGAAAGAATAAACGAAATAGTGAATCGGTAAAGTAAAATGACTTTCGACTAAGTGAAGACAAATCAGTGAAGGAAGATCTAAGCGGCAAAGTCAGATGGGTCACTTGACCATTGAAAGAACAGCTGAGTAAACCTGACTCGATCGGATTATTGAAATATGGAGAAGATATAGAAGATCAAGCATTAAATGCACAATTAATAGAGGATCAATCAAGGACGGATTTTTTGGTAAACGTTTGAAGAAAATTCCGATCACTAAAATCAAGGAGAATATAATTAAGGGGGAATCAGGAATCAAATCAAGGATTATTCCCCTCATTAATATAGCCAATGGACTGAAATTCAAATCAAGGATAATCAAGGCTATAAATAGAGGGCATTGTGAAAAACAAAGTGAAAAAGAACGATAAATCGAGCAAAAAACTCACAAAGTAAAAGCCTTCTATCTGCGCTTAAAGGAAAACATCTAGTGATCAACTCAAAACTGAGAGAGCTACAATTCAAACATCAAGCATTGAGATTGATCAACAAGTTTGTGAATCCAATTTACATCAATCAAGCAACTGAATCAGAGTCATCTGAGAAGGAGTTGTGTTTGTGATAGTTGTTGAAAGATTTTATCCCAAAGAGCAGTGAAAGAGACTGAGTCACTGAAGCTGTTGCAGTCTAGGACTGATAGTCTTGTAGATTGTGAAGCTTGTGAAGCTCGTACTATTGTATCTGTGAAAACAATAGTGAATTCCTCTGATCATCAAAGGAGAAAATTGAATTAAGGGATTACACCACCCTGAACCACTATAAGCCTTGTGTCAATTTACTTTCTGCAATTTACCTTACTGCATTCATTTAATTGCTTATATTATATCATATATTTGTGATTGCTTAAACTACTTTGAAATAACACAGCATGAAGGGACCTATCCGCTGCCCAAAATCTTTTAAATACAAGAAAAGTTTTTGAAACTCCACTATAGTCATTCACCCCCCTGACTATAGTTTTACCATTCTCTGGGACCAACAATTGGTATCAGAGTAGTGTTCCTAGTATCAGAACATGTTCAGATCTAATTTCTGGTAACAAGGAGATCACATATTTTCAAAGTAGTTTTCAAATCTGTACTTATGGATTCCTCGAACTTTATGTCAAAAGAACATGTTTTCAATGTTATTAATTTTGATGAATATAAAATAAGAATGTTATCTCATCTTGTAGAAACTCATAAGAAGATGCTGGATGTAATTAATGATGGCCCAATCATGATCATGACTGTGATAACAACAGGAGGAGATCAAGGAAAAGAAGTGGATAAACCCAAGAAAGATTTGACCAAGGATGACAGGGAGAAGAGCAAATCTAGACTTTGTTGTAAAAGATATGATCCTAAAGACCCTGGATAGCAACATGTTCATGAGAATCAAAGACTATAAAACAGCAAATGAGATGTGGGACAAGCTGGCACTGATAAATGAAAGATCTAAAGCAGTTAAAGAAAACAAACTACCTGTTGCAAAACAGAAATTTGAGAACTTCAAAATGAAGGCTGGTGAATCCATTGATCAAATGGACAACAGATTCTCAAGCATCATCAATGAACTACAACAACTTGGGCACACATATCCTCAGAAAGAAGTGTGTTTAAAGATCTTGAGAGGCTTACTTGAAAGGTGAAAGATCATAACATCAGTAATTAGAGGAACTACAAACCTTACAAACACTGACACTCTGACTCTGATGTCCCAACTAAAAGATCATGAATTTGAATTGAACGGTGAAGATGGAGCTCCGGCAGAGACACAAAGAGCCAGTGCACTGATAGCACCTCAGCAAAGTAACTTTGTTGATTGTATCAGCAAATAGTCACTAGAACTTAAAGAACATGTAGCTTTATTAGTTAAACATTTTGACAGGTTTAGCAAAAATAAGCCATTCAAAGGGAACTCATCATCAAACAAGAGGTCATGCTCAATCAAAGACATAAAGAAAAGAGATGATGAATACAGATGCTTCAACTACAATAAGAAAGGTCACTTCAAGGCTGATTGCCCCGAAGGAGACAATAAAGATGAGGAAAAGAAGAAGTACAAAATATCTGAAAAGAGGAAAGGTAAGAAAGCACTCAAGGGTGAATCAAGCAGTGAAAAGAATGATGAATCATCTGACAATGACTCAGACAATAGTGATGAAGAAAACAGCTCAAACAATAAGAATGCATGTCTATGTCTCATGACCAAAGAATTAGATGAAGATGAAGGTGACAGCTCAGATAATGATAAAGCAAGTCTATGTCTAATGGCCAAAGAATCTGATGAAACTGAGGTAACATCTAGTTCTTACTCTTCATCTAATGCATCCACATCTAACACTGCACAATCTTCTATTCTCCCCTCAGATACTGCAAACATAATCCAAAATCTTATGAGTAAATTCGATGAAATTGAATTGAATCATGAAATTCTTGAACATGAGTGTGAGAATCTAAGAAAGGAGAATAAAAGATTAAAGAAAGAACTGGATAAAGCAAAAGTTGAAATAACTAGTAAGGAGACTTACTCAAATGATCAACGAACGGCAGATGATCACATATCTGATATTGACAGATCAGTTGAGAAAATCCCCTCACCAGTTAAGACCAAAATTGCACCCTTAAATGCACCAGCTTACAAACCATCAAAAAGGTTTGGATCCAGATCTGGTCTTAGCTACAATTGTCGAGGATGAGAATAGAAACAATGGATAATGCGACACATTCGAATCTAGGACCAATATTGGACCAAAGTTCAGAAAAGGACAGACCATAATTTCAACCACTCATCCTGTACCAGTGAAGTCAAAACCGAATGTAGTGAAACAGTAGACTAAACCATCATTCCAGTCAACCAAAAACAAAGACCTGCTGAAAGTTAAAGGAAGACTTTATCCTTCTGAGGATGATTGGAATGTTGCACCTCCAAAATACAAGAAGAAATCATACCATGACATGCATCATGTGTTTAAGAAAAATCAACCAAGATATGTTCCTAGACACATGAAGCAACATAGGTTTCCCACTGCATATTGGAAGGTGAAGAAGGATGCAAATGCACCAAAAAGTAGAGAAAAGTATCAGAATACCATTAGTATAAATATTAGAAGCTATTCTATCATGCCTTATACATATGAAGTTGATGATTTCATTAATCCAAAAAGAAGATCATTTGGATATACACTTGGAGTAGGAGGCTTGACTGCTAAATGGTATGGACCCAAACATTGTTGGGTACCTAAACATAAATAATTTGTTTTGTAGGATGTCTGGTACATAGACAGTGGATGTTCCAGACACATGACCGGATACAAAGGATGGTTCACTGATTTCAAAGCTTTTGATGGACCCAAAGTCACATTTGGAGGCAAAGAAAACCTTGGCAAGATTAAGGGGGAAGGCACAATGCTCAAGAACAATTTGAAGATTCAAAATGTGGCATACGTTAAGGGACTAAATTTCAATCTGCTAAGCATCAGCCAATTCTGTGACAATGGCTACAATGTACACTTCAACAAGGAAGGTTGCAAAGTGATTCACAGCCAAACCAACATAGTGGTTCTTGCAGGAAGAAGAGTAGATAACATGTATATTGTGGATTGGAAAACAGCTAAGGCAGAAACATGTTTGTTTGTCAAAAATAAACAATCAACCAGCTGGATTTGGCATAGAAGATTAAATCATCTAAATTTCAAGACCATCAACACATTATCAAAGAACAAGTTAGTTGAAGGTCTTCCAGAGATCACATTCAAGAAGATAAGTCTCTGTGATTCATGCCAAAAAGGAAAGCAAATCAAAAGCTCCTTCAAATCAAATCCCTACCAATCTACAACAAGAATACTACATCTGTTACATATGGACCTGTTTGGACCAGTCACACCAGTAAGTGTAAGTGGAAAGAAATACACTCTAGTAGTGGTAGATGACTTCTCCAAATTCACCTGGACCATATTCATGAACAAGAAGAGAGAGACACTCAAGAAGATGCCAGATCTACTGAGAAGAATTCAAAATGAGAAACAACTAAAGATTATTAAGATTAGATCAGATAGAGGCACAGAGTTTCTAAATGAAGTGATTAGAACTTATTGTCAAGAAAATGGAGTATTACATCAATTATCTACAGCAGGAACTCCACAACAAAATGGTGTAGCAGAAAGAAGAAACAGAACACTCAAAGAAGTAGTCAGAACAATGATTGCAGAAGCATGCCTACCAAAGAGGTTTTGGGCTGAAGCAGCAAGCACATCATGCTATACAAAGAACAGATCAATCATCAACAAACATCATGGAAAGACACCATATGAGATATGGAATGGAAGAAATCCTAACATTTCACACTTACACATGTTTGGATCTAAATGTTTTGTTTTGAATATGAATCAGTTACACACTTTTGATGAAAAAGCTGATGAATCAATCTTTATGGGATACTCAGACTCCAGCAAGGAATTCAGAGTTCTCAACAAAAGAACATTGGTGATTGAAGAATCATTACATGTAGTATTTGATGAACCAAACACAAATGGTGAAAGTCTACAAGATCAAGAAGAAGAAGAAACACAAAGGGAAGTATATACAAATACAACCATACCAGCTACCATTTTGAATCACCATTTTGAAAATCAAAATGAGCCACATGTCAACACAACAGAAGAAGCACCAGAACTTGAAGCTCATGCACAACCTGAAGGTGTAGAAGAACCAAGTGAAGAACAACTTCAACCTAACCTCAATTGGCTAAGAGATCATCCTAAAGAACAAGTAATTGGAGACATTCACACAGGGGTTAGAACCACAAGACAACTGGAGCATATGCTAACACGTTTTCTATCACAAGTGGAACCCAAGACAATAGATGATGCAATTCAAGATGCAGACTTGATTACAGCCATGCATGAAGAATCGAATGAATTTGAAAGAAATGGAGTCGAGGAACTTGTTTGATGACTGCATACACACGACCAACATCATTGGAACAAAATAGGTATTCGAAACAAGATGAATGAGCAAAGGCAGTTGATGTAAAAACAAAGCAAGGCTAGTTGCAATAGGCTACTCTCAAGGGAAGGAATAGATTATGATGAGACATTTGCACCAAAGTGGCAAGTCCTGAGGCAATCGGACTCCTCTAGCTTTTGTCAGATAAAAGACTTCAAAGTCTATCAAATGGATGTCAAGAGTGCATTTTTGATTGGACTTTTGGAAGAAGAAGTGTATGTGGAACAACCTTCTGGTTTTCAACTCAATGGAAAATAAGATAAAGTATACAAGCTCAAGAAGGTTCTGTATGGACTCAAACAGGCACCCAGAGTTTGGTATGAAACACTATCCCAATTTCTGATCAAGAATGGATTCAACAAAGGAACTATATATAAGACTCTGTTCAAATTAGAGGAAGGAACAAGCACATTACTAGTACAAATCTATGTTGATGACATTATCTTTGGATCAGAGGATGAAAAGCTATGTGAGAAATTTGCAAATCTAATGAAGAGCAAATTTTAGATGAGCATGATGGGAGAATTAAATTACTTTCTTGGCCTCCAATTGAAACAAATGAAGGATGGTAATTTTATCAGTCAATCCAAGTATACAAAGGACTTAATACACAAGTATGATATGGACACAAGTGGCACATGTGAGATACACCAATGTGTGCAAGAGTCATTCTTGAAAAGATGAAGCCGGAAAGATGTTGATTGAGAAAATGTATAGAGGAATCATTGGATCCCTACTATATCTAATCGCAAGGCACTTGGACATAGCATTTGCAGTAGGAGCATGTGCAAGATTTCAAGCTCAACCAAAAGAATCTCATCTTATAGCAGCCAAAAGAATAATCAAATACCTGAAGAACACCATCAATGTTAGAATTTGCTATCCAAAAGATGGAGGATTCAAGTTAACATCATATTCAGACTCTGACTATGCTGGATGCAAGATAAATAGAAAAAGCACTTCTGGAACATGCCAGATGCTAGGCACCAGACTAGTCTCTTGGTTTAGTAAAAAGCAAAACTCCATATCAACATCAACAGCTGAAGTAGAATATATAGCAGCACGCAGTTGTTGTGCACAAGTACTATGGATTAGACAAAAACTAAGGGATTATGGAGTGGAGGAGAAGACTATTCCAATCATGTGTGACAACACAAGTGCCATATCTATCACTGAAAACCCAGTGTTGCACTCAAGAACATGACACATTGATGTGAGACATCATATCATCAAAGATCATGTTAGGAAATGAGATGTTATTTTAAGATACATACCCACTGAAGATCAATTAGCTGACATCTTCATTAAACCACTCAGTCATGAAAGATTTTTCATGCTGAGAACTGAGCTGGGAATGATTGAAATTGACTAAGTACCAAAGAGCGGCTAATTGGAGTAATAAGCTAAGTGACTTCACTAGCTGATCAACCATTTGCCATTACAGGAGATGTAGCGATTAAGGCATCGGTACTCGTTGGATTAACTTAAGCGATTGTTAGGAGGCAGTTGAATAAAGCAGCTCAGTGAAAAATCCACTACAACGGCTAAGTGACCAGCAAAAGCACTCCACCGAAATATAGATTGGTGTTATGGGCAAATTAAAGTGTGAACCAAATAAACTTCTATACACATGGAGAATAAGGAAGTTATGGAGGATTATACTATGAAAGATTACACACGTGGAGATCCATTTACAATCATGGAGGTAACCATATTACTCTTCGAATTACAAACGCCTCGATTCCCGGGATCTATCATTACTTACCTCAATCCACTCCCCCACTACACTCGAATATCATAATTTATATACATAAAATCACACCATTACGTCATAAAATCCATCCATATTCAACCACGTTCACACTACCCAAATCATCTTATATAAACGACACTTAGAGGTTTCTCAGAAATCTTTACGCTCATATACAAATTATAAACCTCCTTTCTTCCCTTGAAAGATCGAAACTTTTCGATATATCAATCACATTCAATAATGGCTTCATCCTCTACAATATCGGCCACAGAAAGATTCTATGAAAAATCGATCATCACTGGATCGTTTTTCAAACCGGAACCCTACCTTTCCTTCTATGACAATGATGCACAAGCACAATGCTTGGTTGATTTTTGTTCAAATGTGGGGTTGATGACCTTTCTAAACCCCCCAATCAATGGAATTTGCTATGAAACTCTGATTGCATTCTGGAAGAATGCTAAGTTTGTGCCCAGCACAAAGAAGACTGACATCGATTACATAAAGAGTTCAATCTTTGGGAAAGAAGTAGTCATTGCTCCTGGTCTTCTCAATAGATTCCTACACCTACCTATGATAGGTCCGGCTAATGTAAAATTTGTTCAGATTAACATCAAGACCTTCTGGGATGAGATAGCCAAAAATCTCAAGAAGAACAACAAAACCGACAACCTCCCTCGATCAGCACTCAAACTTCCCTTTGCTGAATTTGCACCGGTTATCACCAAGAACATCGAAGGCATAAAAGGGTCAATGGAAAACTTGACTGAGTTACGAGTCAAACTAATGGCAATCATATATCAAGGTATTAACTTTGATTGGGCAACATTTGTGTTCAACAGGTTAAAAGACCAGATTCAAAAGGAGATTGATCTGCCAATTACAGCACCAAGCAAGGGTTTGCGGAAGAAAGGTGATTTCTAGGAAAGGAAATCATATGGGTTCCCCCTTCAACACCTGTTTGACATGATGAAAGTGAAACCCACAAACATGCAAGATCCATACAAGTCCAAGGTAATGTTTACCTACATCAAGGCATCAATGAAACCTGTTGGAAATAAATTTTTTGTTTTGATGATAATTCATCATATTTACTCAGAATATTATCTTAACCTCATTGATGAAGTGCTGAAGCTAGCTGTTATAGTGAAAAGCTAAAAGATGTCTAGAATTGAATGTATAGGTTTTACTAGAGTCTGATATTTGCATAGGTTATATCAGACAAGCAGTGTAATAGTTAGTGTGTCGTGAAACTGAAAACTTGAAATCATTTAGAAAACTGGAAATCGTTAAGATAAACAAACTGACTCAGAATACACCAATATGAAATTGAAGAAGATAAGTTCGCTGAGGGACACAGACTCGGTTGGCTTATCTAGAAGATTGAAGAACTGAGGGTCACAGACTCAGTTATAGAAGATTGAATAACTGAGGGTTCAAACTCAGTTATGAAGATTACAAGTCGACACTATAAAGTTAGACTTCAGGCAAGTTTGTGGTAAACTGAGTTGACTTTATGGATCTTGTATGAAGACCTTAGAATCATCAGGACAATAAATTCTTAGAAGATAATTGTTTATGGTGTACTCTGATTAAGTCAATTATAATCGGATGATGTAAACCTGAGTACCTCGATATTTGAAGAAGAGTAAAATCTCGATTAATGCTCCAAGTCAATCAAGAAACTAACAACTGATGAACACAGTATAAAGCGATCGAT